>OX393553.1:12677269-13052269 GCA_947650365.1 Chamaelirium japonicum | reverse complement strand
TGGTAACATGTTCATCCTCACCAATTTTCAAGGAATTCCAAAACTTCTAGGGTCATCAAATGGTAGAAGCAAAATTAACGGTTACTACAGACGGTGGATAAAGCTTCTACCATTTGATGACCCTAGAAGTTTTGGAATTCCTTGAAAATTGATAAGGATGATCAAATTACCCTAGACAACACACCCACCAATTTTCACGAAATTCCAAAACTTATAGGGTGGTGAAAATGATCGTAGCTCATTTCTCCTTCCGTAGCTCATAGCTCACTGTAACATTCCTCTCTCTCTTTCTATATATATATATATATATATATATATATATATATATATATGTGTGTGTGTGTGTGTGTGTGTGTGTGTGTGTGTGCATTCAATCGTCAAATTTATATTTGCACTCTTTGGTTGATCAGTATAGTCTCATCCTGTTCATTGTCATGTGCCAGGAATGTTCACCGACCATGTTGGTGGTGTTGATCACTCCACCCCCAGTCGATGAGTATGGCCGGAAAGAATATGCACGGTTTGATATTTTGCCTTTCCCAATTTAAGAACCACAAACCATCATGATGTTTCACCTGCTTTGTTTTTCCCCAATTACTTGGTACTAGTTTGATTAATGTGGTTAAAGTTTTCCTGCATCAACTTCATTCAGATTCTAATTGTCTTAGATGTGATTATCTTTCTGAATTGATTCCACATCTTTCTCAATTAATCATAAGATTGAACACCATTTTGATGATGATGGTTGGGTTCCTTAAGTTGAATCCATGAATCATTCAAGAGACATATAACCCTCATGGAGAAAACCAAAGGAAATAGTAACCATTCATGAGAGGATTTATAACATTTATGAAGAAAACCAAAGGACATGATGAAAGCTTTAGAGTGGTCATAAATAAGTATGGTTCATGTGTAACCTCATGTGGTCATTAGGGCCACTAAAGAATCCCAATAGCCAAAGGGAATTTTAAGTTCTAACATTCTCCCACTTGGCCTAATGACAACTTAAGAACTTTTATTAGATTCAACAAAATTATACTGAAAATTGTCCATCCAAACATCCCAACCATTCTTAATATTGATTAGTTTTAATATGTTGAATGAAGAAATCACTACTGCGAATCATGGCAGTCATACATCATCAATTCGACATACCTCATTCCATGCATCGTGACATTAGCAACTCACCCAATCAAGTCTTTAGGAGAAAAATTATAGGTCATGCAATTATTTGTACCTATACATAATTAATGCAATCCGGGCTGCAAAGCACAAAAGCCATAGATGGAATATTTTATGGGCTATTTATGACTTTTAAATATAAATTTTAGCAATAAAGAACAATCCCAAAACAGATTTTATTCAGGAAATAACAATCTAGCCTATACTAGCATGCTCAGAATTTGACAGTTAAAGAAAATATGCAATAGCAATAGATTAAACTTCAAAACAACTTTGTGAATAGTATTTCAGCAAAAATAAAGGCACATGCAAAGATAAAAGAGAAACAAAGATGAAACTACCAACGGTGATCAATCTAAGCCCAGAAACAGGTGATGAACAAAACGATTGCAGTGTATAATATGATAACCAATGGAGAGATCGAAGTATGAGGAAAGATAGTACTAACGTGGGATGAGGATACAAGGGGTAGAAGATGGCACAGAAGAAAAGGATTAGAAGCCAGATGATTTCCATAGAGGCCGCAAAGGGACAAAGAAGCACCCTTCTTCTTCAAGATCTCACAAAGAGATGTTTTTCATCATCAAAATCTGATCTTCCTTCTCTCTCTATTTACCTCTCTATATATAGACTAGGGCTTCCACAAGGCTTCATGAGAGAAAGTGTAGTAATGCATCAAAGCATAAGAGCAAACATGCAACAAAAGGACACTAAAAGTTCTAAGGAAGAGTGCGTCCGTGGGAGAGAATACCGAACAAAAGAAAGGCAAATGATTTTTTTTGTATTCTCGAAAAAAGTGTTGTATGACACTACGGTGAAACATAAAAGGAGGGGGGGGGGGGGGGGGGGGGGGGGGGGAGAGAGAGAGAGAGAGAGAGAGAGATCGCACGGAAACATGAAAAAGATCCCGTTTGAGTTTTATTTTAACCATAAATTAAAAAGGGGACAACGGCTAGTATGGTGGACCCCACTAATATGTCTCATCTATTGATATGGGCACCCTTATTTAGGCAACATATATAGCCTTTGGCGTTGGCTTTTATTTCTTTATAAGAGCACCACATATGTCTTTAAGGGATTGCTTGTTTCACCGTTGGATGCATCGTCTGATGCCTTGATCCTGCATGGCGACATCATATTAGTTCGCTTAAATAAAATAAACATGCCAATCCGATAGCCAAGTCGGGTGCGACAACTCCGGACTATAGACTAGCAAACATGCAAAATAGAATAAGTAAAGATCCGATCATCCGATCTTTGTCCAGAGACAAGCTATGGAATCACAAAAACAAATGCTAATAAACTAAAGCAATAAAGTTTAATTGTAGCTCGGATCAGGACACATCAATAATGGTCCAACTTTGCTGTCAACTAATGACAAAATCATGTTACTATAATTCCAACACCATGTGGACATAATGGAAAATATGAAATAGGTGGAAATATTATTAACAATCATGAGTTCTCACGTTATCAAATACAAGAAATAATACCCTGATGCAATCATATACCTAATGTAGTCAGACCAAACTCAACTACAAGCTCCTTGTAGGTCTTTGGCACGAATGCTTTAGTCATATAGTCTGCAATCATCAATTTAGTGCTGGTGTGTTCAATTAACACTAGAGATTCGAATCTTCTCCCTTACAACTAGATATTTTATATCAAACTTTGATGCTCTTGAAATTTTATTGTTCTCGGAGAAGAAAACTGCAGCGGAATTCTCACAGAAAAATCTCCGCTGCCTAGAGGTAGAATCCATAATCTAAAGCCCTGAGATGAAGTTCCTTATCCAAAGTGCATGAGAAGTGGCCTCATATCATGCCCACAAATTCAGCCTCTATGACGGACGACGCAGCAAAAGATTTTCCACGAAACTGCTCCACCGGCAAGTAGAAAAACATACCCTGATGTAGATTTCCTGCTATCTTTACATCCGACAAAGTCTGAACCGATTACCCAATAACCTCTAGGTAATCCATATGGGATCTATTTTATTAAGTTCATGATACCAAATCTTAAATGTTAATCAAATACATGTCAAGAAACAAAAAATCAGAACATGTAAAGTTGTGTATTATTAGATTTTTTTTTTTAGTTTCTTGATTGGTCCATGATACTGTCAAAATGACTAACCTCACTCAAACTTTTTTCTTCAAAATCCAATGTATTGACATTATTTGTAGTTCATTTCCTAAAGTTGTGCTGTTTTTGTTTGTGCAAGATCTCTATATGAGGAGAAGGCCATGGTACTACCAGAAAGAACAAACGGAACGACAGGTGTCTACGCAAAGCAGTGTGTTGAACTGGCTAAAGAATTGAATATTCCATTCATTGATTTGTGGTCTCAGATGCAAGAAATCACAGGATGGCAGAAAGAATTCTTGAGGTTAGTTAGATTTTGTGCCCTCTTTTGCTTAGTTAAATAGGTAAATGAGGTGGTTAGAGAACTGAAAAGCATTCACTCCAAAAAAAAAAAAAACTTTCCTTTATGTAATCGCGTAGTACCTTTATTCAAATGAAAGCTTACGTTTAAAACTTTATTATCCTCCCCAGTGATGGATTGCACCTGACAGCAGCAGGCAATGCAGTTGTCCACAAGGAAGTGGTGCGGGTGTTCAGCGATGCGGGTCTCCGAGCCGAGGATATGCAGTATGATTTCCCTCATCACTCTGCGATCGAAGGGGATAAACCCGAGAAAGCATTTCAACAGAAGGGCTAAATAGTAAATACTATATTTGAGCAGTTAGTTACATTGGTTTCATATTCTTCGCGGCTCCTTGGTTTCATAGACCATGGTTTGCTTTGTGGTTCGTTCGCCAAAAATTTGTAGGCTTTCGACTGAAACTTCATGGTTTGGTCGACGAACTACAAAGTCCAGATGTTTGGGCAGGATCAGTGAGGTGATATAATTGGTCTTTATCAACCTTAAATTTTCTTCTTTATTTATTTATTTTTTTAACAAGAATTTTGGATCTTTTATATTGAATATGGTTGTCAAATTTGATGTTTTGATCCTTTGCTTCTTTGTACCGGCTCGAGCGTAATCTCAGACTTGCCTACCAAAGAAGGGGAGTGCAAGATGGGAAGGCTTCCATCTGTCTGTTCATTTGTGTAATAAGAGTACTTAGGTGGTTTATTTCATCTCCTTAGGTATCTTGGTTGTGAGATTGTATCCAAGGTATGGAAAATCGAAATATTTTGTGAAATATCATGAAATATTTCACCAAAATAAAATATATTGCAAAATATCATGATATTTTGTGAAATGTCGGTTTTTTGGAGGGCTCAAAATGATGTTCGAAATCAATTTTTCAAATCATGATTGTATCTTGTGTTTCTTTGATCTGTGCTGCTTTTTTTTTTTGGATAAATTATAGTTTGATCCCTGAAGTTCAGGGGACTTACATTCTTGTCCCTATTTTTTTTTTCTTCTGCTAACACCCCTGAAGTGGGAAAAACATATCACTTTCACCCTTTCATATGGATCTCACTTCAATGTTCAAGTCAACGAGTCGAAATCGAATCAATTGATTGTTGGGCGGAGTTTTCAGACGAAAAACGAAGATCATCCTCCATAGTCAAGTAATGAGAGAAACCACCTCTTTGAAGAGCATCGCCATTAGTCGAGCAGAGAAGAAGTCGAACTAGGAGGATCCAATGAATCCTGTTGTTTCGCATCCCACAGTGGAGTCGGATCATCCAATTTCATTTCTTCGCGAGAGGATTCAAGAAGGTTATATTGACTGCCAAAAATCTTATATTTGCATATAAAACCCTCCAACCTAGCCTAATTGTATAATAACCCCCAAAAATCTTATATTTGAATATCGACCCTCCAAAATATATTAGGCTATGCATATTCACCCCTTTGTTACTATCCATCAATAGAAAGTGACTTAACATGGTGAGATTCTAACCAGAGGTCTAAATAATCATTTTACCCATAGTCAAGGGGTGACTGAGCACCTGCATTGGCTAATTTTAGTTGCTTTCAGTGCAAGTACCTTAACCCTAACTCCACTCCAGTCTCCCCTCGATGCTTGTCCAGCCCATGCTCATTGCACAACCCTCCACGCTCGTCCAATATGTCCGGCAGCCCTTCTCGTTTATACCTAACATCCAAAAGAGGAATATATGAGAATATTCAACCTTTTGAGATGATATATAGCTAACCGGAGAGGTGAATATGCACTACTTTATTGTTTTGAAGGGTTGCTATATAAATATAAGGTTTCGAGGGGTAAATACGCAATTGGACTAGTTCATAGATGTTGATTTGCAAATATAATCTTTATGTTTTTTTTGAAACGCTAGCAACCCTGAAGTTGGAAAAACATCACTTTCACCCTCTCGTAAGGATCTACAAGGAGGTGCTTGTGTCAATAAATTGAAACTACAGGGACACCATTGTAAAAAATCTCAAACTTTAGTGGAGCAAATTGCAATTTATCCTTTTTTTTCTTGGAAAATTTTAGGGAAATATTATTCATACCCCATAAATCTGTAATTAGCCCCCATTTCCAAGAAACTTGAATACACCCCAGTTTTTTTTTCATACCCCATTCTTATCCCAAAAATAACCTTCCCCCTTACACCCCACCTTCAATACACCCCAGTTAAATGGCCCGCCCCAACTTGATTATACCCAAATCAAACACGTACCCCCTTAAATATACCCCAATTATATGCACTCTTGAATACACCCCACTCTTAAATAAACCCCATGCAGTTGGCTGATACTTGAAGGCACAAGTAGAGCTGCAACTTGGGCGGGCCAACCCGAACCCAACCCGAACCCAACCCGAATTTGGGCGGGCTAATCCGAGCCCAACCCGAATCATTTCTCCTCGACCCGACACGAAGTTAGCGGGTCTGGGTCAAAGCTAAACGGGTTCGGGTCGTAAAAGGGTCCACACGATAGACCCGTTTATTAAACGGGTCGGGTCCGGGTTTAGGGTCTGGACACGGTAGACCCAGGACGACCCGTTTAGTATTCAATAGGTCATGTCGGGTCGGGTCGGGTCGGGTCTACCATCAATCCGATACTATAATATATAAAACCAGTGGGTCTTTCGGGTCAGGTCGGGTCAAGTCGGATTGGGTCGGATCGGGTCAACTGAATAGATCCGGGTGGTAAACGGGTCTTATTGGGTCTTATCGTGTCTACCTGTTTATTAGCGAGTCGGGTACGGGTTTAGGATCTAGACACGATTAGTTAAACGGGTCGGGTCCGAGTCTAGGGGTTTTGGACACGACACGAAACTAGACACGACACGAACCCGACACGACACGACTCATTGCCACCCCTAGCTGCAACTTGGGCGGGCCAACCCGAACCCAACCCGACTTTGGGCGGGTTAACCCGAACCCACCCCGCACAACCCGACGGGTTGGGCGGGGCTAAGTTTAAACGAACATTGGGTTGGGATGGGGTACAAAAGACGCTGAGCAGGGGCTTTGGGGTTTGGAAAAGGGCATTGTTGGTATTAAAGGATTGTTGAGTAAGTTATTGAGAAACGCTAGGGATACGGGGGCTAATTACAGATTTTTGGGGTATGAATAAAATTTCCCAAATTTTATTCGTACCCCAAAAATCTGTAATTATCCCCCCGGCTCCCCATCGTTTCTGAACAACTTACTCAACAAATTGTTAATACCAAGTATACCCTTTTCTTTTGTACCCCAATTCCCAACTAAACCTAAACCTGCAGTGCCCCCTTTCATGTTAAATCGAACAATTCTACACAAAGGGGGGTCAAAGAAGTAGTGAATCGTGCTTAAAAATCTCGATTTTTGGATCGGACGTCCCACAGGAGAGGCTGATGATGGGGAGAGGAGAAGGTAGAGATGGGAAACATGAGGGTTTGTGTGGGTTTTGCCTTCTCTAAGCGACATCGGCAGCTTTGGAGCGGGCCAACTATACCCTTTTCTTTTGTACCCCAATTCCCAACTAAACCTAAACCTTTGGCTGCATCGTCATCTGCAACGACAATGGTAGCAGGGGTCATCAGCAATGGTAGCATCGATAACAGCAACATCATCTTCATCTGCGGCGTCATCGGTAACGGCAGCAGTAGCGGGGGTCATCGGCAATGGCAGCATCGACAACAGCAACGTCATCCTCATCTGCGGCGTTATTGGCAAAGACAACGGCAACGACAGCAGCAACAGCAACAGCGGGACTGTGGGTCATCATCATCAGCAGCGCCAGCGACTGCGGGGCTGTGGCGTCATCGTCATCGGTAACGGGGTCATCATTAACTTGTATTCAATAGATGATCCAACAGAAGAATTCTGATCAGATCTATTCAATATTATATTATATTAAATATTATTTACTAAATGGTCGGGTTTTTGGTTGAGTCGGGTTGGGATTTTCTAACCCAAGCCCAGCCCATACAAGTAAAATCCCACCCAAGCCCACCCAAATTCGGGTTGGGGCCCGCCCAAGTTGTAGCCCTATCTGTACCCTCAAGTACCAACCAACTGCATGGGGTTTATTTAAGAGTGGGGTGTGTTTAAGAGTGCATATAATTGGGGTATATTTAAGGTTGTAGGTGTTTAATTGGGGTATAATCAAGTAGGGCGGGCTATTTAACTGGGGTGTATTGAAGGTGGGGTGTAAAAGAGAAGGGTATTTTTGGGATAGAAATGGGGTATGAAAAAAAAAAACGGGGCGTGTTCAAGTTTGTTGGAAATGGGGGCTAATTACATATTTTTGAGGTATGAATAAAATTTCCCTTTTTCTTTGTTCTTTGGGGTAATGAGGCTAAGGTCCCTGAGATATATCGGTTCAGTTATAAGCACGCGCAGAAGATGTGATTAGCCTAAGGTACATAGTTAAAGGATTAGTTCGGAGAAAAGGAATATCAAAATTCCAAATTACCCTCACCATCGGCCTCCCCGGCCTTTCTCCCATTTCGTTCGTGTAGTGGTGGCAGTGGCAAGCGCGAGCAGCGGTGGCAGTGGTGGCCGGGCAGGGGGTATCGGAGGTGGACACGAGCAGTGGTCTCGAGTTGCAGCGGCTCGCCGCACCCACCGACGATGACAAGCAGCGGATACGAGAAGCCACGGGCGGTGCAGGGGTTCGGTTTAGGATTAGGTTTAGGGTTCGACAATGTCCTATAGATCTTTGGGTTTAGGATTGGGTTTAGTTTTAGAAATGAGTGGAATGAAACAAAATTTTAAAGTACAATGAGGGGCAGTTTTGTCCTGACAATTTGTCTGTCTTTGTTTTTTTTTGGGTTCTCCTCTACATTGATAATCTCTGTTGCCTCTTCAACCTAGTGTATCAAGACTCTTTTGGGGTGCATTGTAAGGGTTATTGACTTGCCCCACAGACACAACTTATCAAAATATTTTCAAAACCTGTGTCTTGACCGCACGTGCAGTAGCATGGTTACAGTGTGGGGAGGTATTAAGTAGGGGGGTGGGTTGGCTTGATGTGGCAAGAGCACAGTGAGCACAGAGGCAGTGCAGCTTTAGTTAACCAGGTGGGTGTTTTTGGGGCAAGGGAGTAGGTGCTGCTTTAAGATTGACAGTGGGGTTTGGAACTTGGAACTGATAGGAATCCATTGAATGGATGGGAATGGCAGTCAGCAAGAAGTGAGGGAGGTTTGGAGGTAAATATGGAAGGTGCCATTAACCCATCTTGGAGGAAAGACAAACTTGAAGTGCTAATGGGTGCAAAGATGCCATCCTTCCCTCATCCAATGCCCCTTCTAGAAACATCCACTCACCCCAAATGGAATCACCTCACTGCACCCTCATTGTCACACACTGCCCAAACCTCACTAAGAGAGAGAGAGAGAGAGAGAGAGAGAGAGAGAGAGAGATGCTGTGCCCCTTGAAGGAAGCAGGGAGAGAGAGAGAGAGAGAGAGAGAGAGAGAGAGAGAGAGAGAGAGAGAGAGATGGAGAGAGTCATTTTCCAAAGGAGAAGCAGCCACTTTCACCAACCTCAGAGAAGGGGGGGTTGCCATTCTGTAGTGTCTGAATTATTGGGGGCATTGTGGGATGTCTTTGCCATACAAGTGTGGTGTTCCTCCACCTGTGCTGACCACTGTTGAGGAAGTTGAAGCACACCTTTTATGTCCATGATGCTTCAGTAGCACCATGATCATCAAACATACGCAAATATTCTAAGAAAATACACGAAAAGGGGTTTTTTGCAAAAACAACCCCTACAAAAATTAGTCTAACTGTGTATTAATCTTGACAATCTTATATTTACATATGGACACTCCAAAATATATATAAAGTTATATATATTCACTTCTCTCTTACTGTATATACGTATCAACAAAAAATGATCGACTTAACCACAGTGAGCTTCTAACCTGAGGTCCAAATAATCATTCAATCTATGGTCAAAGGGTTACTTACCACCTGGATATAGGTTAATTTTAGTTGTTTTCAACGTGAGTACCATAACTGTGGGGGGTTTTTAGTCGAACCGGGCGGTTCGGGTGGCGAGCACAATCCAACAAGCCAAATGCAAAGAAGAGACGGTGGTTACGTGGAAAAACCCCTTCGCAACGTCGAAGGAGAAAAAACCACGGGCGGGGCGAGAATGCACTAAGACTATTCTTTCGGTTACAATCTCTCACCTTAACCCCAATTACATACCCTGAGGACCGGTCTCCCAAACTACCGACCTCTGCAATTTCACTCAGACTACCGACCGCTACAGACAGCGTCTGTCTGCAGGTCGCTGCAAACAGTGTCTGGCTGCCAACCGACCTCTGCAGACAATCTCTGGGTGCTGACCGACCGACCTCTGCAGACAGCCTCTGGGTGCAGACCGACCGATCTCCGCAGCTCCGCAAATTTCGGGACGAAACGGGCAGCGTCTCCTCCAGAATTCTTCCTCCTCTTTGCTGAAGGGGTAGGTCCCCTTTTATAGTGGCGGGGTGACGGTTACGGCGCTCCGCGAAAATCGGGCGATTGACGTGTCCCCGCAATGAGCTCAACCGCCACGGTGACGTGGCGCGCGGTTGACACCTGGTCACTTTGGCCCGGAAATCGCGGAGCGTTGTCAGCACTGCGAGACCTCCGTGTTCGACTGCTGCTTCACTCCTCGGCTCGTTGCACGTCCCATCGAGAGGGGGGGTGTGCTTCCTTGGTGACCGGCCGACCGACCCCCCCCCCCTTTGGCTACATGCCGACCCAGGAGAGAGAGGGGGGGGGGGTGTGCCTCCTTGGTGACCGACCGACCGACCCCCCCCTCTGGCTACATGCCGACCCTGGAGAGAGAGGGGGGGGGGGTGTACCTCCTTGGTGACCGACCGACCGACCCCCCCCCCCCCTCTGGCTACATGCCAACCCAGGAGAGAGAGGGGGGGGGGGGGGGGGGTGCCTCCTTGGTGACCGACCGACCGACCCCCCCCCCTTCTTTCTTGGTCTGGTGACATGCCGACTCGAGTAGCGAGAGGGGGGGGTGCTGCCTCCTTGGTCTGGTGACCGGCCTGCTGATAGAGAAAGTACACACAATAACCCTAGCTTTGTACTCCAGTCTCCCCTCGATGCTTGTCCATCCCCCACGCTAGTCCGACAATCCTCTAGTCTCGTCTGATAGGTCTGGCAACCCTCCACGTTCCAAGTATATTCACCATTTTGAGATGGTACGTAGTTAACTAGAGGGGTGATATGCATAACTTTATTTTTTTTTAGGGTTGATATTTAATATAAGTAGAAGGTTTCCAGGGGTTGATACACAATTAGACTAGTTTATGGGGATCAATTTACAAAAAAAAAACCCAAAAATTCTCCTTTTTATTGGAGAAACTAGTAAAGTAGTCCTTTGATCAAGGCCATCTCAATCTATCACTACATGAATACTCAAATGGGCAACTTTGGCAGGAACTCCCATAACTATGGTTAATTTGTTAATAGGAATGTCTTCTTTTGTGGACAATTAATTATCCCTCAAACTAAGTATCAAATGCATTTACCAACCTCAATTATAAATATTTTTTCACTATAAATCCCTCCATGCTATCATCCAACAGACCCATCAGCCTCTCTTAGAGGAAACAATGGCCACTTGCAGCCCTTTCCTTGAGCTCCCAGAGCAACTTGGCTATGTCCAGTGCAGCTTCTGCACCACCATTCTACTGGTAATGATCGACGCGTCGATCGGTTGGCTGTTCGATCGGTCGGCTTGCGGATCCCACCTTTAACTCTTTTTTTCTTGTGATCTTGCTTGTCCAATACAGGTGAGTGTTCCATGCAGCAACCTGCTGAAGGTGGTCACTGTGAAATGTGGTCACTGCACTGGCCTGCTCTCTGTTAGCCTGTTGAGGCCTTCACTTGTTCCCCTGCAGCTCCTTGCCTCCCTTGGGGATGATCAGGTACTTAGCCACTGTGAGCTTCCTCAATCTTATGTTATTGCTCTCTCTCTCTCTCTCTCTCTCTCTCTCTCTCTCTCTCTCTCTCTCTCTCTCTCTCTCTCTCTCTCTCTCTCTCTTAACAATTGTGTCTTATGTTACTAAGTATGGTATTAGTGTTAATCTCTCCAATTTTTCTAGGACTACAAACATTGTTTCTGTTGTCAATGATCAAGCCTACTAATTTTTTAGGAGAAACAAGAAGCATGTGGTGATTTGTTTCCGAATGCCGGCCCTGAGGATGAAGGGGAGGAGGAAAAGGAAGAAGGAAAGGAGTTAGAACAGCATCCGGCCACCGTCGTCAATAAACGTCAGTTTATCTTTCGACTCTACCTCTTCGAACCCTCCTTTTGATACTTAGGAATTAAACTCAAAGCTTAAGATGTCAAACATGGCCTGTATCGACCTTTTGCAGCTCCAGAGAAGAGGCAGCGCGCTCCATCGGCTTACAATCGCTTCATCAAGTAACATTCCTTGGTTCCGTCTTCTTGCTTATGTTGTAGAAACCGGGACCGGTTGTTGGGATTTAGTCCCACATCGGCTAGGGATGGACAAATGGTGTCTTCATAAACCCTCTAGTGGATCTTCCCTTACGACCCAGGTTTTGGGGGTGAGGGTACGTATCTACACCGGCATCTTGGTAGTGAATTTCGAGCACAAATGCGTCGAGCTTCGGATGACTATTTGATTGATGATTTCAGTATGTGAAGCTTACAAAATCCATGCTGACTCATCGACGCATTCGAACCAGAAGTTCACTATGAAAGACCAAACACAATTTCTACAAAAATCTTCGAATATATTTTCAGAAAATTTCTGAGAAATCTTGAAACGTCACGAATAATTCTTCAAAAAAACCTGAAAAATCGTAAAACATACTTAAATTCTGAAGAGAAAAAAAAACTCCCGAATTTCTCTGATTTTTTCTTAACTAAACCAAATTGACCGACCACCGAATTAGCGTTGAATCCGAACTTTGTTACTATGGTACAAAGGCCATGCTAATTGGTAGAAAACACTGCAGAGAAGAGATCCAGAGGATCAAAGCTAGGGAGCCCAACATCACCCACAAGGAGGCCTTCAGCTCTGCTGCTAAAAATGTGAGGCTACCTGGCATGATAATGCAGTTCCATTCCTTTTTATGGTTTTGATGATGGTGATCAGGTCTTGGGTGTTTGAAAATTGCAGTGGGCTCAGTTCCCTCGGTTTCAGCACAAGGGAAATGGTGAGAGCTGCAGTGTGGGGGAGGGGAAGAAGGCAAGAGATGGAGGTGCTGATGAGGTAACCAGATGAGTACTGCAGTGTAAAACACCAGTTTATCTCTCCATATGTGGAGTCAGAAGATGAGTGATCCTATCAAGAAAGAAGTGTGTATATATCTCTACTCCCCTACATTGTAGTCATAGAGAATGAGAATGTATGAGGTGCGTTCTATCTGCACCCACTAGTTTAAGCTTGGGATGCCGCCTCCATCCCATCCTCGACCGCCGTCCCCTTTTCCGATAATGCATCAAGCCTCCTCCGCCACTCTCTTTCTCCTTCTTCCTCCTCCTTCCTCATCCACCTCCATCCTCCTCCTCCTTCCTTCTCCGCGCCTTCCCCGTGATGAAACCCTAGGCCAACCAGACATCATGTCGGTGGCTGTCACATGTGCTTCGGGTTTCTGCACGGTGAAGATGTAGGAGGAAGAGGAAGAAGAAGAAGAAGAAGAAGAAGAAGGAGGAGGAGGAAGAAGAAGGAGCAAGAGGGGCAACGGAGAAGACTGGACGTGGCATTGGAAATAGTGCAATGAGGAGGGAACGACGGAGGGCGATGGACAGGGCCGGCTCGACCATAAGGTCATTAAGGCGGTCGCCTAAGGTGCCATATGAAAGAAGCCCCCCAAAACTTAAAGCCACTTAAATGACCAAAAGCCCATATGAAACGAAAGGCACAACATATTTAAACAGCCTAAGAGCCTTGAGAAATAAAAACCTAAGAACCCATATAATATAAAGTCTTAATGCTACTTGAAAATTTAATTTTGTTTATATTACTATATTAATATTAAAAAAATCACATTTATCATTTTTTTGCCTTAGGCCTCAACTTATATCAAACCGGCTCTGGCGATGGGGCTGATATCGAGAGTGGGGGGGGGGAAGAAAAACGCGACAAAGTATTAAGGTCATAGAGCAGATCTGGGGAACCCTGTATCATGTTACCATGTGGGAAGCTAGCTGCAATGGTAGTAGTGTTGAGGTAGAATTACCATTAAAAGCCATGCAATTCCTTTAAAAGAAACTTTGATCGGCCATCTTTAACCCTAAAGAAGATCAAACAATAAAAGCTTGACTTCAGCATTGGTTATTTCACAGATCCAGTAAATTTAGCCAAACTTTAGGGATATAAAACTAGAAGTTACTCCAACACCGTTCATTTTGTTGAGGAAGTCCACTGCCTAGTCCCGGTAAAGGGGGCACCTATCGCTCGCTATATATACCTTTTTGTGGACCTTCTCTTACGATACAAGTTTTGGGGTATGAGGGCATCTAACATGGTATCAGAGCTGGGTCACCGTTTCCGTCCGGATGCAGACCCTTCCGATTGTGCCTCGCTCTGCATGCTCCGCTTGAGGGGGGTGTTGAGAAAGTCCACTGGTTAGTCCCACATCGATAAAGAGGGCACCTATCGCCTGCTTTATATACCCTCTGTGGACCTCCCCTTACCACCCGGGTTTTGAGGTGTGTAGGTATCTAACACATTTCAAGTGCTTTTAGGATTTGTGCTTCTTTTACTCTTTCATTCATACCATTAATGAAAGAGAGCATTTTTACTACCTTTGTAGCACTTGCTTATGATCCAATCGGATGGTGCCATGTCTACCATTAAAAGGGCATAATGGAAACTGCACCTGCTACCATTCCCAGTATGCCCTTTTAATGGTCGACGTGACACTATCCTATTGGGCGTAAGCAAGTCCAACAAACCGATCAGTTAGCAAAAATGATTCTCTTAATGAAATGGGTGCTTGACCTTAATTTCTCGTGTAAATCCTTTCAGGTATATACAAGAAGCCATGGTTTCCGCAAGTGGAAGGCGTCGAGGCAGCCGATATGGGCGAAGACACCCTCTGAGTGAACATGAAAGATAGCTTAACACATGCATAGGGGTTTAGTCAATGCTTCATTCTAAAGAGATTAGTATGACATGGGAAGCTCCTCCCTCTCCCCTTCTCTCTTCCATTGGAAAGTTGAAAACTTGTTTCTTGAGTTCTTGTAGTCACAAGTACTACTGGGTATCATTGCTTCTTTTCATAATGAGCTCTATAATACTTGCTTATCGCTAGGTCGTGCTTATCGGCCGTGTAAGGTTTTTTTCTTTTGTTTGAGAGTAAATAGCATCCTAACTATGAGGAGGGAGGGGGGTAAGCAGATCCCAACCTATGCATTAACAAAAATAAGACATAACAGGATTCAAAGATTCAAAAACTGAATCTTTGGATATGGATGACACCAAGCCCTCTGCTCAAGTGTGATTGACAAACCACAGACCATTGGTTCAGTGGGATGCTCCGATTGTTACCCTTTTTTCTTAGAAATTAAAGTTCGCTCTTATGCGGCCAATATTCTGATTGATAACCCATACCGGTAGTTAGCGTATCAATATGGTGAATGTGATTCTATCTTGAAGATCATTTTATTTGCCTAGGGTGAGGCTATACACAGCCCACATTTTACCTTATGCAACACCCGTGTAAAAAACACCATGCTTTTGCCCAAAGGCAACCCCTATCTAAGAACAACCCCATTTTTTTCTTTGTTGTGTCCGTGTAGGCTACCGCCTGCCGCCACCGTCGTTGCCTTTGTCACCTATCGATCCCATCCAATCCATCATCGCTGCCCCTTGCTTCTCCTCCTCCTTCTATTTCTCTTCTTCTTCCTCCTCCTCCTCTTTCTCTTCTTCTTCCTCCTCCTCTGCCCCCTCCTCCTCATCCTCCTCTTTCCTTTCTCACCCTCTGGAAATGACAACACTCAACCATTCCACGCTGAGTGCACCTTTTGTGCATTCGACCATAGAGGTCGATCGGATGTATCCACAAAGCATTCAATCGTTGGAATGCATTTGGCCTCCGATTGCTCAATGTATTGTATATGCATTCGGCCTCTATGGCCGAATGCACAGAAGGTACATTCAACCTGGAATGGCTGAGTTTTGTGATTTCTAGGAGGAGGGGGAAGGAAGAAGAAGGGGAGGAAAAATGAGGAGGGAAAGAGGAAGGGGAATAAGTGGAGGAAGAAAAAGGAGGGAGGAGGAGGGAGACACGGTTGTGGATTAGCGGCGGTGGAGGTAAGCGATGGCCTTCACATGGGTGACAACGATAGCAGTTGGCATGAATTTCCCTTATCAATAAAGCAAGGATGATGCAGGGAAGTGTTAGTTTTTTTTTCAATTTAAGTTAGCATTGCTCGAGAAATTTTGTGAGTTGTATATATAGCATCGCCCATTTGCCTATACATAATCGATTAAATGTGAGGGTATATTGATCATTTTGTAGCCATAATTTTGTTAAATAATTGAAAATTTTATTCACATTCTAAAATTACTTCACATACCTCGTTTCCCCTTGGTTCCTCTTCCTTCACCTATAAATATTTTGGATGGCTAGTATGCCTTCCACTTACCCCGCCTCCAGCCCTTACCACATCCCATGCCCCATCGGCCTCCCCTCCTTTATACCCTACCTCCATACCCTCATTCTTCCCAATTGTCGGAGGCCCGGAGCCACCACCGCCTCCCCTCCTCCTCCCCTTTTCTCTTCCTTCCACATCATTAGAGTTGATATTGCCTCCCCTTCCCTCCTCCTCATTCCCGGCCATCACCTTCCTCCACATCGTCGCCGCCTTGACTTTCCCCCGCCAATGATGATGGAGAAGGAGGAAGAGGGGAAGGGGAGGTCCAACGGCTCCATCGATGGGGAAGGAGGGGGAGGAGAGAAGGGGAAGCGATGGCGGCTCCGTCAAGGAGAAGGAGGAAGGTGATGAGGGGAGTCGACTGTGGATCTGGAGAAGGGGAAGAAGAGGTGGGAAGGGGAGGAAGGAGGTGAGTGGAGAAAATTTCAGCACTCACGGCTGCTGAACTCATATGCTGTGTGGGCCAATCAACGGGCTATACTCCACACACATGTTGGGTCCCACTCGGGCTTGTGCGAAGTGCAGCTTGCTGATTGGCTCGCACATCACATGAGTACATCAGCCGTGAGTGTTGAACTTTTTCCTAAGGTGTGAGGAAGGAGATAGTGTTTTGGGAGGGCAAACTTGGCATTAAAAGAAGAAATGGGTGGGAAACTATGAAGATCTTCTATTTGCATATCGAAGCTAACTCTCCACACACCGGTTTCTTAATCCACTCCACCCCAATTACAAAAAGCCCTTTTCTTTTTCTACACACACACCTCACAATTTATATAAACCCTAGTATACCCTCTATATTCTCAATACACCCCACCCCTTTCTCCTTCCTCCATTCTCTCACCACCAACTCTAACCCCTTTCTCCTATCCGCCCTAGATGCCCTAGCTATTGGGGATTCGACCCCCCGACACCCTCCCGAGAGTTGGGCGGACACTGAGCCCAGACCCCGTCGAGTCGTGCACCGCGGTAATCCGCTAAGTGCAACCAAAAGCATCGTGTCACGGATCGAAGAACGAGGAACCCACAGAGATCACACCCTAACAACCAGCACAGAGAATTCAAGAACCAACCATACAATAATGCAGCTACATAATATCCGGCAATCAATGATTAGATTATCACTATCGAGAAATTATATCACGCAATGGGTCACCGCTTGTCGGATCCCCACAAACCCTTTCTAGATCTCCTCTTACAGAACACTCACCAAGTAGAGAACCCTCCCAAGAGATACTGAGATACCGAAAGATTTTCAAGAGATGAGAGTGCTCGCCATAAGCCTGCACAAAAGTAAAGGCCCCATCGAATAACTTGGAAGAATATTTGCACACTGGCCTCTTCCTTCATCTTCTTTCTTCCTCATCCCACCATCTTTTTCCTCTATCTCTCTCTCTTCCTTCCTTCTCATATTTCTCCTTGCGTCAAACCTTTGGCCGGGTTTCCCTCTTCACCTTATCCTTCAATCCACTCTCTCAACCATCTATCGAGAAGACACTCCATTGTGTCACCATTGATCGCTATGAGCCTTTAAGAGCCCGGGCCCCGGGGGGAGCACCACACCGGCTCCCCCTGGGTCCTACTTTCTTCTCTGACAAATCTCTTTCTCATAAACAATCTTGATCACACCACGTAGCCATCGTCAATATTTTCCAAGTGTTTCATCTAACATTAGACCCTCCCCCTACTTCCCCTTAAATATGGGAGCAAATGTGTGCCCATGGGAGACCCAAAATAACCCCAAAAGATCGATCAAAGTAACTCAATCCTGTAGCACCATTGACTTACCCCACACGTCCAAGATACCCAGATCGTGCACACGACCTGGACAAGTCGTGCGCATGATCTCTAAGAATTCTACTCGTCGAGTTTTATGCCGATTTGTGCCGACTCAATCGTGCGCACGATCTGCTTGACTTCTGTGTGAGTTTCATTGTGCCAAATCCAATAATCTCTATTGGAATTGGTGTATTCTAAGCTTATAAAACTACATTTTTGATCTATTAATTAAGGATGAATGTTATTATATGAGTTACATGTTGGTATGTAATACTATTACGTGTTTTTATTAGAACTAAGAGCTATGGCTATATGGTATTCCATATAAGTTGAAGACTAATTGGATTGGTCCCATGTAACCTAAATAAGTTCGCAGTTATGATCAGGTTGGTCATCTCATCATGTAAAGCTACTGGGATGGCAGAGCATGTGTGTATTTACCATGGTCATCACTAGGTACAGTATCTGTGGCCGAACAAAACCAACACAGTGCACAGATCGGTGAGTAGACACCGATGCACTAAGCTATGTTTCTGTTTAGGATAAAATGGTCCTAAATCCTAAGGAACCACGACTGGTGGGCTAATCAGTTATGTGGTGCTTTGGCACACCAATGTGTGAGGGTTCAGTTATGTGACCCAAAACCACGGTGTGCTGGGTTACCCGGCTGACGTCGCAGTCATTCCTTACCATAAGTGGACTCCGCCATATGGATGTGATGCATCCAGATATATTACGAGTTGACTAGTTGACTTTGCTAGGGGTACCCTATGTGTTTACTAAGGGTACCCCAGTGAATAGCGAAATCACTAGTACAATCCACTTATATCTGTCTTGCGAGTTCTCGCGCAGGTAGGACGGCTAATTAGTGACAAGGGGTGTTTTGGTAAAACCAAACGGTACTGCGCACTAAAGGGGCCCGGCCCTATGGGTGTGAGGACATGTATGGCAGCCCCCCTTGTTTGTAGAAGTGAGGAGCTCCTTAATAGGGGGGCCAACCCTATTGAATAAGCACATGAGTTTGACTTTGGAATTCCATCCCTAGAAGCAAGGAGACATAGGGAGAGAAGCTAGGGTCGGCCTTAGCAAGTTGCATGCGCAACCTAGGGGGTCAGCCTCATCAAAGGAGCAAGGGGAGAAGGGGGGCGACTTCTCTAGTGTTGGCATACCGGACCCCCCTCTCAAGCTCTCAGTCTCTCTTTCTCTTTCTCGTCTCCCTCACTTGTGACTTTTTCTTGCTCGCGTGGTGTCTTCGTAGACGAGAAGGTCTAATGTAAGGGGGCACTCAGAGACCATTCATTGGCGTGCCATGCATCGTATGAGATCGAGTGAACATTGAAAGATTCTTCTCCCATGTATCGTCGGCTTCTTTGCGGACTATTTTCCATCTCCATCGACAAAGAAGACAATTTTTTACGATTAAAAGATCCGCACGAAGGTATATGTAATATCCTAACTCGTAGATCTAGCGTAGAGTCGAATTGCATACATGCTAGTTATTCACATCGCTAGATTGTCGTTAGGGGTGTTCATTTTATATGCACACACTTGTAGATTAGTTTCAATTAATGAAAGTTTTAATCATGTAACGCGCACCACACATGTTCCTTCAACCAGCAAATCACTTCCGTTGCAAGTCTCTACTATATGATTTTATCAACACTAGGGGCACCCTGTGTATTTGTTAAGGGCACCCCAATTAATAGTGAAATCACTAGTGCACCCTACTTACCCTTGTCTTGCAAGTTCCCGTGAACAGGGGGTCGGCCAACTAGTGCCATGAAAGCATTTTGGGAAACCAAAAGTCATCATGGACTAGGAGGGGCCAGCCCTATGTGTTGGGAGACTAGCATAGCCGAGCCCCCACTAGATTATAGGATTGTTTTACCTCCTTAATAGGGGCTGACCATAGGGATAAGGCAAAGGGGGTTTGACTTGGGTTTCCCACTCCTATACACAAGGGAGAGATAGAGACAAGAAGATATTAAAGGAGGGGGGGGGGGGGGGGGGGGGGGGCTAACTAGTTATATATGCAACCTAAGGGGACGACTCTATAAAAGGAGCACGGGAATACGAGGGTCGGCCCTAGCAAGTTAGGGATGGCAGTGGTGTGGTTTAAAATCAAAAACTACGGTAAACCGCACCACATGGTGTGGTTTTGGTTTGCCAAAATATAAAAACATCACGGTGTGGTGCGGTTTTCATTTTCTATTTCGGTGTAGCGGTGCGGTTTTGGTTTTGACCAAAACCACAGAAAACCACACAGTTTAGGCCATTGTAATAATAAACTGCGGTACACTACACCGCACTACATCACATGGTGCGATTTCGGTTTTACATAATGTACACCGTCGCGGTGCGATGCGATTTCGGTGTGGCAGTTCAGTGTTGTGGTGCGATTTTGGTTTTGCCCAAAACCGTACCGAAACCGCACCGTTGCCATCCCTATATCAAGTGCCTTGCCCGACCCCTTTTCTTCTTCTCTTTGTCTCTTGTTTCTATCTCTCTCTCTCTCTCTCTCTCTCTCTCTCTCTTTCTCTCTCTCTCTCTCTCTCTCTCTCTCTCTCTCTCTCTCTCTCTCTCGCTTGCAACCTCAGACTTCATCGTGTCTTCCTCGCGTGGAGTTTCGTAGACGGAGAAGGACTAACTTAAGGAGGCACTCAGAGATCCTTCGTTGACGTGTCATGCATCGTGTGAGATCAAGTGAACGAAAAAGGCTCCATCCTCTTGCGTACCATCGTTTTCTTCGAGGGTGATCTTCCGTCTCCATAGATATAGAAGACAATTCTCTGTAGTTAAAAGATCCGTACGAAAGCATGCAATACTCTAACACATAGATCTAGCATAAATTCGAATTGTATGCATGCTAGATATTCGCATCTCTAGATTGTCGTTAGGGTGTTCGATTCACGTGTATGCACGGGCACACAAATGTCGATTAGTTTCATCGAAAGTTTTAATCGTGTAATGCACACCACGCACGGTCTTTTGACCGGTAAATCATTTCCATTGCGGACCTCTACCATAGGTTTTTTCCAATAATCTCCACCTTTGACCTATGAACCCCAATACACCAAAAAATTCTCCCACGCCATCACCGTTGCTACTGCCATCGTCATCGTTGCTAGTGAGAGCCTATGATAATCTATTGCCTGGTCACACACCTTTATACCCAATACCGAACTTACTCTATCTTTCCTCTATACTCATGTGCTCGGGCTTCAAGCCCACAGTGGTCTTCTCCTTGGAGATCTTTGAAGCTCGAGAGAAACGAATCAACACCTTTGTTGTCAAGAGTCATCCGGTCATTCTCGGACAACTGCTCCAGCTTGTCCGTCTTTTTCGCTCAGATGGAAAATAGAAGTCTATCAATCTGTATCTTCAAAATCTAAAATTTGTACCATTGACTTTCTAGATTCTCAAACTGTCTTTTGCCATGGCTCCACCCACCTTGAATCCCCGCACACCGAGCTTAAGCTTTGATACCACTGCTGGGGATCCAGGTACCTCTACACCCTCTCGATGGTCAGGTGGACACCAAGCTCGGACCCAGTCGATTCACGCATGCACCGTGGTGATCCACCGAGTGCAATCAAAAGCGTCGTGCTACGGATCAAAGAACCGTAATCTCACAAAGATCACGCCTAACAACGGATATAGAGAATTTAAGAAGCAAACACGCAATAGTACAACTACAGAATATCTGGCAATTAATGATTAGATTATCACTATCGAGAAATTATATCATGCAGTGGGTCACCGTTTGTCGAACCCTCATAAATTCTTTCTCGATCTCTTCTCACATAACACCCACGAAGTAGAGAACCCGCCCAAGAGATACAGAGATATAGAGAGATCTCCAACAGATGAGAGTATCTACCGTAAAAGCCCTCACAGATTAGAGACCTAGGAGGCACCGAAGAACTTGGAAGAAGATCTGCATACTACATCCTTTTTCTCCATCTTCTTTATTCCCTCGTCCCTCTCTTCTTCTTTTTTCTCCGTGCATCAAACCCTTGACCAAATTTTCCTTTTCTCCTCGTCCTTCAATCCACTCTCTCAACTATCTGCAGAGAAGCCAGACTCCACCGTATCACCATCACCATGAGCCTTCAAGAGCCTAAGTGGAGCATCACACTAGCGCCCCTCGGATCGTACTTTCTTCTCTGGTGAACCTCCTTCTTGTAGACAATCTCGAGCATACCATGTAGTCGTCGTCGATGATCTCCAATTGTTTCATCTAACCCTAGAGCCTCCCCATTATTCTCCTCGAATAGGGGAACAAACGTGTGCCCATGAGAGACCCAAAACAGCCCCAAAAGATCAACCAAAGCAACTCAATCCCACAGCCCCGCCAACTTACCCCGTGCATCTAGGAAACCCAGATCGTGCATATGACCAGGACAAGTCTTGCACACGATCTCCATGAATTCTACTCATTGGGTTTCGTTCCAACTCAGTCATGTGCACAACCTGGTAAAGCATGTGCATGTTCCGCCTGACATCTGTGTGAGTTTCCTTGGGCCAAACTCAACACTAGCAACCTCCCCCAACCGTTGATGAGATCCTCTCCGCTCCCAACACCATAGGATCCCCCCCAAGCAAAACCATCGTCGAAGCTCATCTCTGCCTCGGTGCCCTACTATCCTCCCTAATCCACCGATGAGCTCCTCTCTGCCTCGACATCATAAATGAAATCTTATCACCTCCATACTGGCTTCCTCACGGACGACCAGTTGCTTATCTATACCAGCATCCTCCATGACGACGTGTTGCTTGTCTATTGCACAAAAAAAAAAAGGGGGGGGGGGGGGGGGGGTAGGAGAATGATGGGTTAGGGTTAAGTGAAGGATGAGAGGAGGGGAAAGAGTTGGTAACAGTAGTGCCAAGAGAAAATGGGGGTTGGAGTATTGTTATAAATGTACATTATGGTAATTTTACATGGGGGTAAAATTGTAATAATATTTTTAAAAAAATGTATGTGGATAGCAAAACTTGGGTTCGATTATTTACAACACATAGATTACTAGGGGTAGCACAGTTGTCAGGGGCAGTTGCATATTACTAAGGGCAACACCAGCAATTGTGCTGCACTCGGTAATGTGTCGTGTAAACTAGTGATCGCTCGCCGTCGTGGTTCGTCGTTGCCGCCCATGCAGGTCTCCGCCGAATCACCGGCCTGACCCATGAAAATCAGTGTCGGTCCGCCACTTCCCATCATTTGTCGTCATTCTCATCTAACCCATCGGCCACCGCTGCGTCCTCCTCCCCCATCTTCCTTGTCTTCCTCCGCCCTTCCCCCACCTTGCCTAGCTTCACTCGGCGATTGCAGGCCGAGTGCCTAAACTGTGCACTCAATCATGCGATATCGAGTGCAGCTATCGAATGGCCGAGTGCATCGCATGACCGAGTGCATAGTTTAGGCACTCGACCTGTAATTGTCGAGTGCGGTAGGAGGAAGAAGGAGGGGGATGGAGGAAGAGACGGCGGCGATAGATTTTATGGAATCGATGTCGGTAAATACGATAAGTGGAGGTGGGTGGTGTCCTGTACGATATGGTTGGAGACGGTGGCGGACCAGAGTTACCCTCAGCCGTGGCGCATGGATATGATAGGGTTTTAAACTCTGTACTGTAAATAGCCGGACCCCTAAAACTTGATGTGCAAATAGAAGCAATCGAAACTATGGGGCAACGAAATACTATTTAGCCCGAAACGTTTAGCCCAAATAGTCAACCAAATGACATGGCATCCAATATCCATCATGGCGTGTCCCTCTGCCTGCCAGTTTGCCGGTCGAGCCAGGGCGCGAGTCGCCTGTCGGAGATGGTTGCAACGGATGGCTGTGATCCGGACACGGGTACACTCATCAATTTTGGGCCGTTAGTAAAATGTCCCATAAACCTAAATAAATCGAGTGGGGAAGAATAGGAGCACCCAGAGAGGGTGTGTGTCCGAGTGTGTGTGTCTCTCTCTCTCATTGTGTGTGTGGGTGTCTGGGAGAGAGGGAGAGAGAGAGGAGAGAGAGAGAGAGCCTCAGTCTTCGTCCCTTGGACTACAGATTCTGGGGTAAGAGCTGATGAAGCGATGGAATCTACAATCAATTTGACGGTTCAATTCAGTTTTCTCTCTGCCGTAATCACCTTATATGACAATTTTTTTTATTTTTGGATCACTTGTTGACCTTTCTGAGATTTTTTTTTTTGGGGGGGGGGATTCAATTGTTTTCTATTCTCTGATCTTCGGGTTGTTCCTCTTTTCTTACCCACTGTTTGGTTGCCAATTTGGATCGGATCTTATCCCCGTCCTTCAGAATTTAAGGTATTTAGGGTTTATTTCGTTGATCCCAACTGATTGTGGATTCATGGAGAGTCTGCTGCTTCTGTTTTGTTGTGTGATTTAGGAAAATGTTTGGAGGGAGCAACACCAGCCCTATCTTCCCCGTTGTCTTGGAGGAAAACCAGTTCCCTTACGATTCCAGCGCGACTACGCAGCTGCAGCTGTTCGGAAACGGTGAGCGCGATGTTTTCTTCGAGGATTGGTAGCTTTTGATTGTTTCCTGCTTGCCCATTGTGTGCAATTGTAGAACGCATGTATTTAATAGATTCTTATAGTTTGTTACATTGCTCCATCGATTATTCGTATCCAATTTCCGTGCTTAGAAGAGATTGGGTTGTCTGAATTTTGCCCTGGTTTTCTATATACCAATAAAAATTCCATCTTTGATTCAGAGGTAGAAAATATTCATCGTATCTGTCATTTCGTATGAACTTGTCATTTGAGGAGTTAAGCTACTATAGTATTCATCTTTGATTAAATTGAAGGGCCTTTTTGGACTTAGATGGAGCATGGACAAAAAATGACGAAGAAGTATTCACCATAGTGAGAGGACAAGCGGAACGATCACGTCATCATTGTTTTAACTTACTTGATAGGCAAAGGGAGATAGTCAGTTGGTGGCAACAAATTGATTGGCGGTTGTTTTCTATCTGGTCGAGGGCTCAAAACTTTGAAAATTAGGAGAAAAAAATGTGAACCTTTGGCTGGTTACAGAGTCTTCGAAGGAGGTGAACAATAGCTAGAACATCGGGATAGTGATGATGAATAGTAGTGTGGTTAATGTAACTTTAGTACGAGCTGGTATACTTATTTCCAAGAATGTGCTATGGATAAGTCACAACCTGCTAGCTCTCGAGTAAAAACAATAAACTTGTCTATCTGCTAGCTCTTGATTAGATTTGACCTCTCTTCGGCAAAACAAGCAAGTGGTCGGCCTAGATTTGACCTCTCTATCTGCTAGCTCTTGATTAGATTTGAAAAAAACATCTGACCAATGATCTCCAACATGATGGTGATGAAAATAATTACTTCATAAGGAAGAAGCATGCCTCACAAAGATACATCCTACTACACTCCTATCACCATCATACAACTATTGTAGACTTGAATGGAGATATGGTAACATGTAAGGTAGGAGAGAAAGTAGAAGTTGGGATAAAATGCAAAGCATGCTCGTATTAGGGCAACTATGTCTAGGAATATATATGTACACGATGTGGTCACCTACAATTGGTAATACCGTGCAATGTGAATCCTAAAAATTAGTAAACAATTTATATCTGAAATATCATCTCATTAGTATAGAAACCAAATTAATGAGACTTTTCGGATCACAAATTTAAAATTATTTATAGTAAAGAATTGAACTACCATTAGGTTAAATTATGGAAGATCAACATTGATGTGAAAATATTTATAGCTTCAAACTCTTCATGACATCAAACTTAGATTGCTGACCTCGATACAAGTGTTAAACATGACCATATTGGCGCCTCACGAGAGTGCACGAATACAAACAAGCCCTATCCCATCAAATGAGATCTGCTATGGAGCCTAAATCTAAAACAATTGGACCCAAAAGAGAGTTTGAGCAAACTCTTACAACCACCCGTTATGTTTAGTAATAAAAAATTAGATCCCATCTGTTATTTAGCTATCTACTGTTACAGTTTTCACGCCCTGAGATTGAGTTTGAAGTATCTAATTCAAACACTTAAAAAGTCTCTGATTACATCCTAACTAGTGAGAAATACAGCTTGCCTAAATGATTTTCGTGTAGGTATATTTCTGAGAGCTCATAGTTGAGTTTAAGTTACTTTTCCTAATTGAACACATAGCCATCTCTATATATGCTATATCCACTTCGAATTTCTTATCTTATGAGCAAGTTATATGTTTTGTTCTTATGTTCTTACATTTTTGTCCACACTTCCAAGACAGAACAAATAATAGTCATTGCTACTTTAAAAGTTGATCCATACTAGCTTTGGATAATAATTTATAGGATGATTTTCCATTCGCCTCTAACTCTATCTTGGATTTTTCTCTTTATAGCAGGATCACGCCCACTCTTTATCCCCTTAATTTCTCTGCATTCAACTTATTTTCTTTTTTGTTAGTTTTTGTGTCACTCTTTATTTCAATAGGTATATAGTAAGACCTCATTCGTGTAGGAAACCCTGAATATCGTATGTCCCTACCTTCTAAGCAAGTTCCACTAGCCTAAGAGCAATGATGGGCCTTTTTGGATGTATGTGGAGCATGGTGTAAAAAATTGAGTAGTGATATGCCCTAGAGTGAGAGAACAAGGGAGCGGTCACATTGGCATTGTTTTGACTTTATCGATTGAGGAAAAAAGTCAATCGGTGACAACAAATTGATTGGTGGTCGATGTTTTCTTTGGTCAAGGGCTCAAAGCCCTTGAAGAATCAATATATATATATATTATCCTTAGGCTAATTGCAGTCTTCGAAGGAGGTGGTGAACAATAACTAGAACATCGGAAAAGAGATGCCGAGTAATAGTGTTGTAAAGATGTCTTCTTGATTAGATTTGATCTCCATTAGGCAAAACAAGCAATTGGTCGGCTTAGAGATAGAATAAGTATTTGGATATGAAAGCCATAGAGTCAAAAAAGATAATATCGAAGGTGTTACATAGAACACTGATAAAATCGAAGGGAGGCTGCAACTGACCACTGATGAAAAAGGCGTTTGACTGAAGATCTCCAACATGATGGTGACAAAAGAATAACTTTATAAGGGAGAAGCAGTCTTCACAAAGATACATCCTCCCACAATATTATCACCATCATGGAGCTATCCTGGACTTGAATGGAGCTTTTATAACATGGAAGGTAGGAGAGGAAGCAGAAGTTGAGACAAAATGCAAAGCATGCTCATATTCGGGCAAATTCCTAGAAATATATATACATGATATGCTCACTTACAATTGGGAATGCTGTACAATGCAATGTAAATAGTATATGTGAATCCTGTATGTGAGTAAATAATATTTTTGTAAAATATCATCTCATAAGTATATGCACCAAATTAATGAGCTTTTTCAGATTTAAAAAATTGAAATTATTTATAGTAAACATTTTCACTACCATTAGGTAAAATATGGAAGATCAACATGGATGCGATAGCCATAGACATCACGGAAATTGCTGAAACACTAACCAATTGGGATAAAAATTTTCCAGTTACAGTGCGAGTTCTTGTTGTCTGCAACTACTAGATGCTAATGTTGGGAATGTTATTATATTTGTAGCTTCAAACTCTTCTTGACATCGAACTTAGATCGCTGACCTCAATACAAGTGTTAGACACTACCATATTGTATTGGCACGAGCATACACAAATACAACCAGGCCTTATCACATAGATGAGATCTACTATGGATCCTAAATCTAAAAGGAGAAAGCTCCATAAGAGAGATTGAGCAAAATCTTACGACCAACTGCTGTTATGTTTACTAGTTAATACTGTATTCTATCTGTTATTTAGCTACCGACTATTACAAATTTCACGCCTTGAGATTGACATTGAAATATCACAGTCCACTTAACAAGCCTATGATTACATCCCAACAAGTCAGAAGTTCAGTTTAACTAAACCCTTTGTGTACAGTTAACTTTCTTAAAGCTCAGCGTTGACCCTTGAGCTTAAGTTACTTTTCCTAAATTAACCCAGACATCTCTATATACGTTGTATCCCCTTCCAATTTCTTTTCTCATGAGCAAGTTATGTTTTTAATGCTTCTGTTCTAACATTTTTATCCACATTTTCAAGACAGAGAATCAACATAATAGTCATTGCTACCTTAAATGTTGATCCACACTAGCGTTGGATAATAATAACAGTATAATTTTCCAAACAACTCTAGCTCTATGGAGGAATTTTCTACTGTCAACCTATTTTCTTTGTCTCTCTCTGTTTGTCAATAGGCATATACTAGACCCTCATTCGTATAGGAAACCGTAAATATCCTTCATCCCTACCTACTAAGCAAGTTCCACTATCCTAAGAGGAAACATGGTCCTTTGACTCCTTTCTCCCCTTCTTATTTGGATCCTGCTAGCCTTTCCTGTTCTTTCTTAGAAAACTGTGGTTCTTTGGCTGATACATTCAGTCTTATGTGGTTCTCTTCATGTATTTCAATTTTCTTGGTTGCGTTTTACCTCCATGCTCTCTCTCTTTGTTGATGATCTAGTTGACTTACCATTATAGTTAGTGTTGAACAGCTTTTACTCATATCTAGTCTTATGAATTGCCAATATATTTTGATGCCGACTGAGATTTAAAACTTTGCATTTCATCTATACATTCTTTTTTTTATGTTTTTACCAATTTACTTTGCAGTTCCTGCTGCTTGTAATGCTGATCCCACAAGTTATATTGGCAACAATAATATATCCACTTTGAAGCGGCCAAACAAAAGAAGCAGGGAGATAGAGGACATTGGAAAGCAATACAAACTTCAGATTTCCTTCAATAATTTTTTTCAAGATGAGATTGACCGCTCAGCAAGCATCCCAAATCTAAATGCTGTGCCAACTGGATTGAGACTGTCCTATGATGAAGATGAACACAACTCTTCCATCACCTCGGCAAGTGGGAGCATGCCTACTCTTCCCATCATCATGTCTCTTGGTGATAATCTGAGGGCTGAGATTGATCGTCAAAAGGAAGAATTTGATCGTTACATCAGAATTCAGGTAATGGTTGTCTGATATGTTGTTCTCTCTTCTGGCTTCATATGATATGTTTGTACATGCAGAAAGGGGAGAGTTACATATTATAAACAGAACTTTAAACTTTTGTATGTGCATATTTCTTTTTTTCCTTTTGGATAGATAGTTGAGGTACATCTAAACTTTTTTCCACATACTTCAGTGGTGGCAAGGATATTTGCATCTTTAAGGTCATGGGATGGAGAGGCAACCTAATGCAACTTGGTACAGTGCCCTGCAACTTTAAGCTGTTGGATTGTTCTAAGAAAAGAAAAAAAAAGGAGAAAAATGGAGGGTCATAAGTTGGAGTCCACCAAGCAAAATATTTACAAGAATAATAAGTCAAACCTTCTTGAATATAAACCTACACTTGAACTACCCTAAAAGACAATTATAAGGACTATATCTTTCCTAAACGGGTTTGTAATAAATATCCCTCTCCATTTTGCTAATAATCTATCTTAGATACAGTTCATTACCTGGACCTTCACAGTAAAAGTTAATGACTCGGCAATAACTCTAGCCTGATGTCCATTGACTGGTCATCCAAAAACAAACAAATAAACACTATTTGATTAGGCTACTTTGTGCACGGTTGTTGCACCATCTAACCCCGTTCATTGGGCTAGGTCCGTTGGTTTCGCATCATGGCACCATCCTTCCGATGCCAAGCCTATGGCAGCAATTAATCTGCCATAGTCTGATTGGGATTTACATAAAGATCTTATTGATTGTTTATTAGATAATTTAGATGAACACAGTTTTTGCATAATCTGTGAAGATTTGTGAGATTAAAACTAGAAGGATGATCATATCTTTATTGAGGTGCTATGAGACATGCGGAATACATTAGAGCTATGAGACATGCGGAATACATTATAGCAATTTTACAACATATTTCCACTGCCGACGGTACCTTTACTTGCATTATGTGCACTGAATTCTGCATGGTTGTTCTTAGGCTGCCTATGGTTCCATTAAGTTACTTGTTTCCAGAGTTAGTTACAGACTTACAGTGCTTGTAATGGTGTGTGGGTTTATCTGGCTTATCATCATTGTATGTAAAGATGGTAAAAAAAAAATTTTGTGATGTGGAAATGAATCCTAGTAGGCCCCTCTATGAGGAAAATTCTCTGGGCATGGAGTATTAAGTGTTGAATCTATATGTATGATTTCTTGAAACATTGAGAAGATTTGAGACGATCTCAACAACATAAAACAAAAGTTTACAGAATAGAGCAAACCATCTCCTTTTTTTATCATCAAATGTAAACCTAGACATAAACATAGAACCTAGAACGCATCCACCCGCCATTTCCGTATGTCCTTACATCACACTAGAATCATGTGGAAAAAGAAGTGCTTTCTAAGGAAAGCAGAGAACCTCGAACGAACCAACTCAGTCTCTGGATTTGAACACAAGGAGCTGTCGAGGCAAAAGAGAAAAGTATCAGATGAGTAGGGCATCTCTAATCTACATAGGGAATAGGATCTGGTGGAACCTTAGCCTCGGCAAGATCTGGCACTCTTCTCTCTTTCTTTGTGATATGGTATTTTGTCATTTATTACTTGTTTTGTGTATGTCTTATCTTACATCCAGTCATTTTGGCTTTGTCAGGGTTGTTGAGCTGTTTGATCTTCTTTGTTATTTATGTTGTTCTCTTAAATATCTTCTTGAAGGACTGATTATTTAATCATGTTTAAATTTCTTAAGGGCTAGGTAATCTTTATTTGTGTTGGGCTTTTGGGTGTAGCCTCTTTATAATTGCCAATTTATATTTGACTTGGGTGTGTAGTATATAGCTAATAAGTGAGGTATGAACTTCTCGCATAGGATGTTGCTTGCTCAATCAGCAGCTTCAGGGCTCAAACTATTGGAAAATACATGTAAAAGGGCCAAAATGGTCTTCGGTTGTAGGTTTTCCTACTTGATGCATGGATTAAAAAATATCATTGCTTCAAAAGTGTAGCGATTTTTGTAGTTTCTTTGATCTCTTGGGCTGAAATGGGTATTTGCCCTAGTGATGTTTAGACAATACTTGATGATGTGCTTCGAAAGAAGGGAATGTGCTAGTATCATGTGTATTGTACCCACGAAGTCGGTCTCCACATATCCACCTTGCATGTCAACTACCGTGTCCGATCCCAAATTTTCTTATCTTGTGTTTGCTATGCTCTCATTATTGTGATAATAATTTATGGGCTATGATGTTTCATACCCTGTTAATGTGCACCCTTCTTTATGTTTTTCGGTAGATCTTTGTTACCTGATAGTCAAGATTGTGGTATTATTTCTCAATTCCGGCTATGTCTCTCTATATATAACCCCCTCTATGGTTTTGTCTTGATATTTTGAGAGTTCCAATGAAGTGAACTGAGATGGCAGCAATCTGATGGGTGGAGTTTTTCATTTTCTCATCTGAATAGGAGGAACTTCTCACAAAGGGTGTGAAAGAGATGAAACAAAGGCACATGGCTTCTTTCCTCAGTGCCATTGAGAAGGGGGTGGGGAGGAAACTTCAGGAGAAAGAGCTCGAGATCGGGAGCATGAACCGGAAGAACAGGGATCTCGTCGAACGGATCAAGCGAGCGACCATGGAAGCCGAGTCCTGGCAGAGCAGAGCTCGCTACAACGAGTCGGTCATCAGCGTGCTCAAGAACAACCTGCAGCAGGCCATCGCTCAGGGCGCCGACCAGGGGAAGGAAGGGTGTGGCGACAGCGAGGTCGACGACGCGGCCTCGTCCTACAGCCCCAACCTCGTCCTTGGGGGAGCCCGCCAGACCGGGAACAAGGGACTGAGCAGCGAGCAGATGGTGTGCAAGTCCTGCAAGAGGAAGGAGATCTCCATGCTGCTGATACCGTGCCGCCACCTGTGCCTGTGCGAGGACTGCGTGGGGTTCATCGACGTCTGCCCCGTCTGTCATTCGCTGAAGGCTTCTAGTGTCCAGGTCTACATGTCCTGAAATGAACACCCAACTCCATGGAATTAGGAGGGTGGATTGAACGCTAAATAATTGGTGCATCATTTACTTAAGTTTTTTTAGACCAAATTATCTTTAGTTGCACCCTGTTTCATAGGGCTGCAACTTGGGTTGGTCTAACCTGAACGGGACGGGACTAACCCGAGTTTTGATAGGGTTGGGTTAGGGTTGACAAATGCCAACCCGAGGTCGAGTTGGGTTGGGTTAGGATTGAGGTCTGGTGCTCAACCCAAACTAATCTCAACCCGAGTTTATATAACTTTTTAAGATTTTATGTTATTTGTAAGTTTTTGATTGGCTCTACTCCACAAATATGCATCCCAACTCCCAGCTCCCGAGTGCGACTGCGTACCGACAGAGATGCATGAGAAGAATGGAGTATCATGCTTGGGGAAAATGATTTATGGCCGCATTTATAAAATAAGCACTCATTGCTTTATTTCTTCATTTAAACTTGTCAATGCCTTTTGGGTTCTATCACATGTGGTGAGAAAATCTCCGACGGCCTCCCTAGCTTAAAGCCAAATTTGGTGAGCGAGTTTTGCCATGTCAGCATATTTGGTGGGTGGGTTTTGCTCGTACGCCAATGGCCTTCCTACCCACTCCCTATAATATAAGAGTTCCAAAATAAATGACCTCTATAGATGGAATCAAACGGCCCAGTTGGATCAACGGCCTCACATAATGGAATTATATCATATAAAGTGGCGGAGCTACGATTTTTTCAAGGGGAAGACACAACAATTCAACAGTTGAATATATTTCATAAATGTGAATTTTTAATGGTTGGAATCCAAAACATTTATTTTCCATTGACATCAACAAAACTAAAAAATAAACTTTTGAAGATATAAAAACTTAAAAAACATGGAATAAGATAGAAAAATAACTTTTAATTAAAAAAAAAAAGTTAATTACAATTATCCTCTACGAGTTTTCATAATCTGGAAGCGGTTCATGATCACCTCATTACCAATTGTGTCAAATACATCTCTCTCAATATAGGTGGCCAAGTTATCACTCATCCATTGGTCTCCCATTCGATTGCGTAATCGATTTTTTACAATTTTCATAGTAGAAAATATCCTTTCTACAGTAGTTGTTACAACTGGTAGGATTAATGCAAACTTAACAAGAGAATAAACCAATTGATATAAAATATATTTCTTTTTCTCAATCATTTTCTTAGCAAGACCTCCGATTCCTAATACTTCTGAAAACTTATTTGTAGAACACATGTCCAAAATATAAGTGCCAAGCTGGTTGTCAAGTGCTATGATATCTATACTTGAAAAATCATCTGGATATAATCGAGCTAGCCTGATCAATTTTTCTTTATTAAATAAAGCAAATGAATCACCTGGATTAAGGCATACCACACAAAGAAGCAACTCCGTAATTGACACAGTGAAACGACTATTGAGCTCTTGAAGTTGCATATCAATGGCATTTATAGAATAATTCAGCACGGTAATGATGTAGATTTGTCGTTTCATGAATTCTATGGCGTGGACGCCCTTGAACTGCAAATATATCATCCATATTAAGAACAATGATATTGTGCTTTTTACAAAAAGAAGATACTTCAGATAACAGAGAATTTCATCAGTGATCTCTTATAATTTGTAGTCGCTGTTTTAATATTTTAACTAAGTTCATTGTATTCAGAATATCTTATTATTTTCACTGTAACAATTGTGACAGTTCATTTGTAATTCTCAATATACTCTTTCATTAGATGTAAACTGAATGCAAACTTAAAATACTGAATTGTATCTAATAGATTGCATGCTTCAGCCCTTTGATCTGAACTTGAACCATCTTTAATGACGATTTCAAGTATGTGCATCAATCAAGGAAAAGAATATAATAATTAAGTTGATCAATGAGTTGTAATATGAACCCCAATGAGTAGCACCAGCTCGCTTGAGATTTGTCTTCTGATTTAGACCTTGTCTACTTGAAAGTTCACATTTATTAATAGTTTCAACAATTCTAGCAACTTATTTCTCCCGAAGAATATCTTGATGTTTGCAAGATGCTCCAACCACATTCATTACACTTGCAACTTGGTTGAAAAGTAACGCAACTTGAATGTGATTTTTCGCAGCAGCAACTAATGCCAATTGAAGTTAATGTGCAAAATAGTGGATATAGTATGTAGATTTGTTATCATTCATGATGAGTGTTTTAAGATCATTGAACTCACCTTGCATATTGCTGGCCTTATCATAACATTCGCCAAGCAATTTAGAAATACTTAATCCATGCTTTGCCAGAAAAATACTTCAATAGCTTTTTTAAGAGAGCAAACACTAGTGTTAAAATCATGTACGATGCCCATAAAACGTTCAATTACTTGTCTATATTTATCCACATAACGAAAAACAATAGTTATTTGTTCTTTGGAAGATATATCGCAAGATTCATCTACCAAAATAGAAAAGAATGAATCTCCCAGATCATTAATAATAGCATTAGTGGTCTTAGTTGCAACAACATTTACAATGTCTTTTTGAATATCAGGGGTTGTTAACTTGAGATTTTCTGAAGTATTTTGTAGCATGACTTTGTTAATATCTTCATTATGGTCAGTAAAAAACTGTAAAATTTCAAAAAAAATTTCTTGATTCTTTGAATCCAAAGACTCATCATGACCACGAAATGTCAATCCTTGCCGCAAAGAAAACGAATACAGTCAATCGACGCATTCAAGCTGGCTCGATATTCTCTTTTTGCTTGATTTGATTGTTTTGAAATAACTGTTTGTACATGTTGCTTTTGGTTCATTAAATCTTTATATTTTTTTCAAGCTTGCATGTAGACACTCTTTGAACCTCCAATGTGAAGCTCAAATCTTTCTTTCTTTTTCCAGTTTGAGAATTCCTCAGCAATAAAAGAGTCGCCGCCTAACTTTTGATTATCCAACCTAAAAAAATAGTAGTATAAGCAAAATGCAGCATCTTTTATCACACTGTACTCCAACCATACAGGATCAAACCAAGAAAAATTAAATCGTCGTAATTTTTTTTCGATCCTCTTCTGTGGAAATTATGATCACACGGTTGAAATGAGCCTTTTTGTAGATATACTCTTCGAACTTGATCATGATCATTTGGATGATAATCTAAAATACGGATATGTAGCCTAGGGTCCATAGGTAGTTCTGCCATGTTAACCTCAATATGACTTTATTTTGGAGATGATTGAATTATGTTGTAATCATTATTGTCTTGAATAGAAATTGGCCCTGAAAGCATTTTTCTTTTGAAAAACTTATCCATAACTGATAAAAATGATTTATAACTTATAATGCTAGTACAGATTTTCACAACTATTCACAAGCTCACAGCACCACATCAATTTGGCATGACAATATATCAAATTATTAATAACATATGAGTGTTACAAATTATACATGGACGACGACAACGATAAGAATTCTCCGTCAAGGCAACTTAGGCAAAAATGATGTAGAATCCGAGAGAGGGTTGCGGAACACGTTAGCAAGAATATACAGTGGAGAACTGCAAAATAACAAGATAAATAAGAAAACAATAAATAAAAATATCAGAGAATGAAAAAGATCGGGAGACGAACAATTTAAACATGAATAACAGAACAAGACAAAAAGAGTGAAAGAATCTATGTCGTAGGATTGACGATAGCCAAGAACCATAATCATCAAGACAAATAACAAATGAATAGAACTTGAAAAAAAATTAAGAAATGAAAAATTTTAAATAGATCTAAAGTAACTAAATCAACGACAATGTCAACAAGAACACAAATAGTAATGAAAGAAAATCAAAACGTAGATCGGTAGATATATAAATAAAAAATTCGAGCAATTATACTATTCTAGCAATCAAAAAGGACATAGGATGGAGATCAGACCTTGGCGGTTCAGCAAGTGTCGATGTGTCGTTGAAGCCTTGAAAGTAAGTGGTTAGATGGTGGATCAAGAATCGGGATACTCCGCACCGCAGGAGGAGAAGTGGAAGAGGGGTCCATGGACCACCAACAATGTGACGGCACTGGGCGCTGGGGGTGGGGGGAGCACGTAATAGCAAGAATAAAAAAAAGGGTTTTTTGATCGCACGCTCGGAGGGCTCGGATTTTTGTTTGCACAATTGCACGGGTCTTGCGACCAAATAGATCAAGACTGACAAGACTCACAAATCATGTTCGATTGATGATCGTATGGCTGCACATTTACTCACGATCAGACGGTCGCGCAAGGGCTCACCGGCATTGCCGCTCGTGTCTCGTGACTCACGGGGCATTGATTCAGCACACAGGAAATGGGTTTGGGGTGGCATATTGGTTATTTCTAGTTTTAGGGGTTTATTTTGTAGGAAGATAATCTTTTTAGCAAACTTTTAGGGGGGCACGTGCCCCACTTACCCCCCCCCCAATCCGCCCCTATCATATCTACTATTGTGATTTTTTTGCGATCCAACCCGAACGAGCTCATGGGGTTGGGTTAGGATTATGGTTAGGGTTGAATTTTCTCAATCCAAAATCGGATTGGATTGGATTATGATTGATATTTTGTAACTTATGATTGGGTTAGGATTATTTTCTAACCTAACCTAACCCAATCTACCCGAGTTGCAACCTTATCATTCCCTCCCTTTTATGCAGATCCGACCACCCGCCACATGTCACCGCATAGTCAGCCCCCGCCACTGGCTCCCTCTCCATCATTTCACAGCCCCCCCCCCCCCTCTCTCTCTCTCTCTCTCTCTCTCTCTCTCTCTCTCTCTCTCTCTCTCCTTTCTATACGAACTTTTCAAGAAAAGAAAAACCCAAAATATATTGCAATTTCAAATTTTCAACAAAAGGAAAAAAATTTCTCATTAAAAAAAAGAGGTTTTTACCGAAATGGCCACCAACTCTCAACTATTGTTGAGAATGGACCCCGTCAAAAAATCTGCACGAAAATGGCCACTGAAAATTCTTTGGGACCTAACTACCCTTTTACTTTACTACTAAAACCCTAGCTCCCATTGAGCCGCCCTTCACTTCCCTCATTTGGACGGCAGCTTCCTCCACCTCTTTCGACGGCAACTGAGAGACGGACACCCATTTCAACGGCGATCATCAAATCCCGTGAGTCTTCCTTCACTTCACCCCCTTTCGACGGCTCCTACACTTCACCCCCTTTCAACGACTCCTATACTTCACCTCCATCCTTTGCGATTTTTTTCATATATGTTTGATTAACTTCTTCATTGTACCATTTGATTACTTTTGATTTCATTAACAACAACAACCAATCGAGAAAAAGGAATGAAATCAACAAAAAGTAGTTGAATATTAACAGCATATTTTAGGACGAAAGATGGACGAAAGATGGACGAAAAATGAACGAAATTGATAAAATTGGCTATTCATCATTATGGTTAGGACGAAAAAGGGATGAAATCGACAAAATTAGCTGAATTTATATTATATTGGTCGTGATGAGTCCTACACTTCACCCCCTTTCAACGACTCATATACTTCACCTCCATTTTTCATATATGTTTGATTAACTTCTTCATTGTATTTGATTACTTTATGATTTCATTAACAACAATAACCAATCGAGAAAAAGGAACGAAATCAACAAAAAGTAGTTGAATATTAACAGCACATTTTAGGACGAAAGATGGACGAAAAATGAACGAAATTGATAAAATTGGCTATTCATCATTATGGTTAGGACGAAAAAGGGATGAAATCGACAAAATTAGCTGAATTTATATTATATTGGTCGTGATGAGTCTAGTATGTATTGGATACGTATGATTAATTTTTGGTATCAAATTTGGTATTGTTGAGTTTTGATATTGTGGTTCTATGCTTAAAATAGTAACATCACATTGTAGGATGAAAAAGTGATGAAATCGATAAAATGATTCATATTTGATATCAAATTTTATATTGCTAAGTTTTGATATTGTGATTCTATGCTAACAGGGATTTGAAATATGGATTCAACATTACCGATACTTTGTTGTTACGATGGAGAATTGTTATATTTGAAAGAAAAATACGAGTACAGGGGTGGAAGAACTAAAAGTATCATTTTATCTACAAAATCGGATTTTGACTGTCTTCTTCAGGAAATTTATAAGATTACAAATGATAGTCTCAAAGAGTATGAAATCACAATGAAGGTTTTATATCCAAGTACACTTGCATGTCCTCCTGCCGAAATTGTGGATGATAATGATGTTGCAGTATTTATTGCCCATAACATCCGAGCCAATAATAGCAATGTCCCATTGCTGATAAGCAGAGTGCTGAAAAATCCGAGATCTATTGACAGGTCGATTGAAATCGAACAACTCGGTAGTAAGAGGAAGTTGAAAGAAACGACACAGGTGTCTCGTAAAACACCTTGTGTAGTTACCCCTCCCGTTGACTTAAAAAATATCTCGACGTCATCGGAGCTTCATTGTTCGATATCGTCATCATTCGGTGTTGGAGATTTGCATACGGATGAAAAGATTGATATTAATTATGGCGAGGATTTCAGTTTTGTACCATGCACTCTAGATGTCAGTCAACGTATTGAGTACAAGAGTGTGGAGAAACCTGAAGACAACCCTCTATTATTTGACATTGTTATGAATGACAGAAGGTATGAATAATTTTTTAAAATATCTTATATTGTAATTCTGATGATTAATTAGTTCATGTACTTATATGTTTTTAAATAATATATGCCCAGTAAGGTGAATATAGATGACGATCAGCAGGGATCAAGAAGAGATGCAAAATTATCTATAGATCTTAACCAGAAGCCTGCTGGTTGTCATGTATTGGAGGAATTATTCATTGACACTCCTGCGGATATGGTAGTATCTCCAAAGCACACTCAACAGAATAGTCAGCTGAAGGATAAGGATATTATCTGTAAGCAAGAAGGAAGTAAGACTGAAAAACAAAGAAGTAAGAAAGAAGTACCACTGAGACATAGCCAGAAAGAGTGTTTTGCCAGCAGTAGTTGGATGGAAAACGATGAACGTAAGTCTTCAATACCTGATTCGGTTTTGGTTTATGAAGACAAATACGTACCTAACGAATTCCCTATTGCTGTTGAAGTAAAAGATGATTATCAACAACTTTATCCTAATCAGATGTTTATAGATAAAGACACATTGATCAAGATGGTACAGAAGAATGCTTTATTTACAAACACTGAGTACAAGGTGATGAAGTCCAGCAGAACAAGATATGCATTAAAATGTAAAAGAGAAAATTGCAGTTGGAGATTACGTGCAAGTAGACAAAAAGGGTGTGATGTTTTCAAAATTACTTTCCTAGGCCTACACAACTGCTCATTGCCGCAGCGTGGAATTGATCATCGACAAGCTACAAGCAAGTTGATATGTGATTTTGTGAAAGCTCGAATAGAAGCACATGTATTGTACTCTCCCAAAGCAATTATATGTGATGTGCAACAAGAATTTGGTGTGCAGATCACTTATCGAAAAGCATGGCTGGCAAGGGAGATGGCAATTGCTCTTTTAAGAGGCTCATACGAGGACTCGTATGTAATTCTTCCAGCATATTGTCATGAAGTTGCACAAAATAATCCTGGAACCATCACTAATATTTTAAGGGAAGGAGACAGATTTAAGGCTGTTTTTATGGCTCTTGGTCCATGTTTACGTAGTTTTCAAAGACAAAATCTAAGACCAGTAATAGCCGTTGACGGATCTCATTTAAAAGGCAAGTACAAAAGTACTTTATTTATTGCAACCACTTTGGATGGAGATAATCATATATTTCCCGTGGCTATTGGGATTGGTGAATCGGAGAACAATGAAAGTTGGAATTGGTTCTTAACACAACTGCGGGACAGCTTGGGTCAAGTTAATGATTTGGTTATTATATCCGACCGACACAAGGCTTTATTGGCTCAAGTTCCTATTGTCTTTCCGGATGCTGTACATGGTTATTGTGCGTTCCATATTTCGCAAAACATGTATGCCAAATTCAAACAACAAAGATTATACTCTTACTTTTATACAGCTGCAAAGGCAACAAGAGAATCAAAGTTTCATCAAGTGATGGAAACTATAAAGCACATGAATGAAGATGCACATGACTGGTTACGAGAAATTGAGCCAGCAAAATGGACTACAGCGTATTTCACACGCAGAAGGTATAATATTATAACCACAAATAGTTCTGAAAGTTACAATAGTGTCCTAAAAGATATCAGAGAACTACCCATCACTATGATTTTGGAGCAATATCGGTTAAAGCTCCAACTTTTATGGTTCAAACGAAGAAATACGGCAACAACTTTGACAACAAAACTAACAAAATGGGCAGAAAATCAGCTAGCCGGAGATATGGATAGAGCTCGTGGCACAGCGTGTCATCCTATTAATCTCGATGAGTATATGGTCAGATCTATACAATATTGTGATCATGTAGTTTTAAGCAATCGAAAATGCACATGCCGTAAATTTGATGTGATGGCCATGCCATGTTCACATGCATTAGCCGGAATTGCACAGTATAAGATGGATCCTTATCTATTTTGTGCACACTACTATACATCGGATAACTACAGGGCAACCTATGCAGAATCTATATATCCAGTTGCTGATAAAAGTGAGTGGAAGACCCCAGAAAGTATTCAATCAGCTAATAAACTAATCCCACCCATTGGAAAAAAAACAGCGGGAAGGCCAAAGAAAAAAAGAATTCTCTCACAGGGTGAGGAACGCCGGACTGTCAAATGTGCTAGATGTAAACGTTCTGGACATAATAAAAAATCATGTAACTTTCCTATTATTACAGAGTAAAGGTATCATGTTTTTTTACTTGTTCCCTTTATAACTTTACACATACTTCTTCCAGTCATTATAACATGTCTGACTGAATTATTGAAATCACTATGATTACTTGTTGTTATATATGCATATTATGATATATATTCTTGTTTTTAATTTCTGCATTTTTTTTCAACATTTATAAAACTTATTGAATGACATGATTATACAGGTATCGTACCTATGGCAAATAAATACTATGTGGTATCGTTCATTCCGTTCCTTGGAGGAGGCTGAAGGTCACTTATCCAAGTTCCAAAGCGAGCATCTCCCTCCTGATAAACATCATGATATCCCTTTGGATAGCAAGCGTCATGCACCTTCGGATTGCGTCTCTTTTGTCCCTCCCGCTCCTAAGTTTACCACTCGGGAGTGTGGGTTTTGTATGTTAGGAGCACTTTTGGCTATGATGGTCTTTCTATTTATATTCATTGTAATATGAATGAAGGTGATTGTAATGATATGTGAGGGGGAACTCTATTGTAATGATATTTCTGGAGTATTGCATGTCTCGAATGTTGTAATGTAATGACATATCTTAAGTTTGTAATGTAATGACATTTCTTAAGATTTTGCATTTAAGAAGTTATTCAGTTTGAAAACTGATCTTATTTGGTATTTCTTCGCATCCTCTATTTGGAGTTCATGGCGCAGGAAAAAAGTGCAAACTGATCTTAGAAGAACATTGGATATCTTCTGCTTCTCCTATTACATAGAGAGAAAATATCATACAGAGTGGAAAAAATTTATAGATTGAAAAAAAATTATAGAGAGAGAAAAATAAGGAGGGGTAGTCTCATATAAAAATATTATAGAGAGTGGAAAAATTTATATAGAGAGAAAAAAATTTATAGATTGTTATAGAAAGAGAATCAATATTATAGAGACAAAAAATTATAGAGAGAGAAAAAAATTATAGAGAGATAAAAATTATAGAGAGAAAAAATTATAGAGAGATAAAAATTAGAGTGAACAAAAATTATAGAGAGAGAAAAAATAGACGAAATTTGTAGAGAGAGAAAAACATAGAGAGAAAAAAAATTATAGAGACAAAAAAATTATAGAGACAAAATTATAGAGAGAAGAAATTATAGAGAGATAAACATTAGAGTGAACAAAAATTATAGAGAAAGAAAACATAAAAGAAATTTGTGATTTCGTCCAATTTTCGTCCAACTTTCGTCGACGAAAACTAGAAGAAATTTGTTATTTCGTCCGATTTTCGTCACAAAGCCCATAGCCACTCTCGGCCAGAACTGACTGTGATTTTTCGGCGACGAAAACTAGACGAAATTTGGTATTTCGTCCGATTTTCGTCACACAGCCCATAGCCACTCTCGGCCAGAACTGACTGTGCTTTTTCGGCGACGAAAACTAGACGAAATTTGGTATTTCGTCCAATTTTCGTCACACAGCCCATAGCCACTCTCGGCCAAAACTGACTGTGCTTTTTCGGCGACGAAAACTAGACGAAATTTGGTATTTCGTCCGATTTTCGTCACACAGCCCATAGCCACTCTCGGCCAGAACTGACTGTGCTTTTTCGGCGACGAAAACTAGACGAAATTTGGTATTTCGTCCAATTTTCGTCACACAGCCCATAGCCACTCTCGGCCAAAACTGACTGTGCTTTTTCGGCGACGAAAACTAGACGAAATTTGGTATTTCGTCCGATTTTCGTCACACAGCCCATAGCCACTCTCGGCCAGAACTGACTGTGCTTTTTCGGCGACGAAAACTAGACGAAATTTGGTATTTCGTCCAATTTTCGTCACACAGCCCATAGCCACTCTCGGCCAAAACTGACTGTGCTTTTTCGGCGACGAAAACTAGACGAAATTTGGTATTTCGTCCGATTTTCGTCACACAGCCCATAGCCACTCTCGGCCAGAACTGACTGTGCTTTTTCGGCGACGAAAACTAGACGAAATTTGGTATTTCGTCCAATTTTCGTCACACAGCCCATAGCCACTCTCGGCCAAAACTGACTGTGCTTTTTCGGTAGACGAAATTTGGTATTTCGTCCGATTTTCGTCACACAACCAAAAGCCAGTATCTGGCAGAAATGACTGTGATTTTTTTAGGACGAAAACTAGACGAAAACTCGACGAAACATAGACGAAATTTGTTATTTCGTCCTGATTTCGTCTCACAGCCCAAAGACAGTCTCGGTTAGCCTGATTGTGTAATTTTTCTTCGACGAAACATAGACGAAATTTGTTATTTCGTCCGAATTTCGTCTATATTTTAACAGGTTGTATGGGCAGTCTCTGGCAGGTTTCACTGTGATGCAAATTACAATAAATTACAAACAACATATCATTCCAACTTCCAACAAATTACAAACAACATATCATTCCATTACAAACAACATATCATTCCATTACAAATTTCACTGTGATCCAACTTCCAACAAATTACAAACAACATATCATTCCATTACAAACAACATATCATTCCATTACAAATTTCACTGTGATCCAACTTCCAATAAATTACAAACAACATATCATTCCATTACAAACAACATATCATTCCATTACAAATTTCACTGTGATCCAACTTCCAACAAATTACAAACAACATATCATTCCATTACAAATTCCAACAAATTACAAATAACTTTGATCCAACTTCCAACAATTACAAACAATATATCATTCCATTACAAATTCCAACAAATTACAAATAACTTTGATCCAACTTCCAAATCATCGAGTCATTCCTTCAGTCATAGCCCTTCCATTACAAATTACAACAAAGTACAACATATTACAAATTACAAATTCCAACAAATAACAAGTTCTTTGATGCATCGAGTCATCCCAATCGTCATGGCCCTTCAATCTACATATTTATGCAAAATTTGATATGCAATTCGCCTTCGAAATGAGGTCATATCAACCTACAAATTTAAACAATTAGATTGCAAGTGTAATTATTGAATATTATAACTGACTGAATATTACATTGCAAACAACTAAATATTATACCTGACTGAAATCGATCTTTTTGTTGCAGCTATAATAATTGGCAAAACACATCAAAAATACGCCACAATCAAACCTATATAACATATAAAATTGTTAGTTGTATAAAAGGACTAATATTTTATTGTCAGCATTTCGTAATAAAAACTTACCCATTGTTTTGCCTAGGATGATCTTTACCATTCTTGCTTATCCATTTTGCACCCTGTAATGCATTTTCATCTCCCAAAAAATTTAAAAACATTGGTAGAATTTCTAAAAATGCTTCTATCTTTTTCCTATACTTAGAAACAGGGTCACTATAAAGAGAGTCTATCAAAACTAATTGCCTATCCTGCATATGAAGAATCCCAAGATACCAATGTTGGTTTTCTTCATTGATAGGGATTATTACGTATGAACACTTCCATAACGGAATGATATCCCCTTTATCATCTTTGAGAGGACAACCGAATTCTTTGGGCCACCTATATGATGCAATGAAGGCATACATAAGGTGATCTTTATCTAGGTTGCTTTTATCGTAACTTTGTACAAAGTCCTTCCAATCCTTATAGCATGTTTGACATAATATCTGCAATTCAAACATGAATAATAAATATTTATTGAATTGTGAGAAAAATTTTTATACAAATACTATTAAGAATGAGAGATATACCCAAGAATATGTCCTAGCCAAAGAAATGGTGAATGTTGTACTGGTCTTATTCCTTAACTTGCGCTCTTCAAGTAAGTACATATATACATCAATGTGCTGCAACAATATAAAGTTTTAAACGATTAAATATGACATATCGAGATATATCAAAAAAAATAATTGATATAAACTCACCTCGCTCATCACCCATGATGTGCGCTCATATAGTTTGTTAATTAAGTAAGGGGTTATAAAGAACCCATCAATTACAACTTCAGGCCTATATTGACAATGATACAATTAATTACTAAGAGGCAAAATATGTTATCATTCAAAAATAGATTATATAGTGACTATACTTACAAATTATTTCTGTTGTTATCAAGAAAAGCTATCATTGTCTCTCTCTCTTCAGACGAAAGTCTTCTTATCGATTTTTCCACGTCAACGACCTCCTCTTCTTGTATTTCCTTACGGAGAATTTTTCTCTTTTTGTAGGTGGTGTATGGAGAGCTTATTTTTTGACCCGGTTTCTTCAACCGCTGTGATGTTAAACCTTTGAATGTAACCCTCTCCACCACCACCTCGTCTCCCTCCTCATCATTCTCCTTCTTCTCCTTCTCCTTCTCCATTTTATCCTTTTCTTTTTTCTCCTCCTTCACCTTCTCCTTCTCCTCCTCCTCCTCCTCCTCCTTCTTCTCGTTCTTCTTCTCCTTCTCCTTCTCCTCCTCATCCTCATCCTCATCCTCATCCTCCTTCTTCTTCTCATTCTCCTTCTTCTCCTCCTCCTCCTCCTCCTCCTCCTCCTCCTTCTTCTTCTCCTCATCCTCCTTCTTCTCCTCCTCATCCTCCTTCTTCTTGTCCTTCTCCTTCTGCACATACCGTTAAAGATAAACATATAGTTAATGCATACGTATACAAAAAGCAAATAATTATAGAATACATAGGAATCGTTATTGGTTTACCTGACTCTCTGCAATGATGCATAATAGTTCTCCAACTCTCTCCTCAAGTGAGGAGATCTTCTTTTCATATTTCTCCTCAATTGAGGAGATCTTCTTTTCATATTTCTCCTCAATTGAGGAGATCTTCTTTTCATAATTCTCCTCAAGTGAGGAGAATCTTTCCTCAAACTTCTCCTGAAGTGAGCATAATTTTTTTTCAAATTTCTCCTCAAGTGAGGAGAATCCTTCAGCTTCCGGTGCAGTCAACAACAGCTGATTGCCTTCGAAGGGAGAAGCCTCAGCATCAAATAGGTTTTGCAGCAGATCATTTGTCTTCTCCTCTTCTGTGAGAGTCAGCTCTTTCAAAATCTGAGCCTATTAATACATTCAGACAAAAAAATTAATAATTATACGATGCATCTATTACTTTAATCTAAGCAATTAAAAACTCATATACTTACTTTATTTGAATTCACAATATCATTTATTCTTTGGTGTGACGTTACTCTTGTGTCATACCAATTGAGTAATCTCGGCCATCTTGGATGCTCAAGCATCATGGCACATACACTCCCCAGTTGGGGAATCCGTTCGAATACCCATGCCTGTAGCAAATAATTAAAGAAAAATTAATACAAATATCAAACAATAGATACTATGAATTGTTTATGTATAGAATAATACCTGTAAAATGTACATGCATCCAAAAATATTATACTTTGGTGGCCACTTAGTAACATTTACTGCACCTTCAAGCCCAGATATAATATTGCTATAACAGAGGTTACCCCAAGGGTAGCTATTGAAACCGTCCAGATCATCCACCAATCTCAAATATCTTTCCGGTACGTTGACATTCTTGTTGCTCCCAAGAATGACACTTTCCAAAAGAAGTACCAAAGAAAGTTTAATTGCATCATCTGGAACTGCAGTTGCTATGATTGAAGCCATTAAGGAGGCCTGAGTAGCCCCGCGTGGAAAGTATCTGCTTCTCAAGTTGTCTGACCCTATCTCTAGCATCGGAGGAGGAGGCCCAAGACAAAACCGGAGTCCAGAAACTAAAGAAAACTCCAACGGAGAGAAGGAAATAGTCTGGCCATCCAAATCAAACTTGAGACCACCTAAGTGTCTTTGCCACAAATAATGAATGACACTTGGGGAAATCATAGCTCGTGCTCCGCGTCTCCAATCAAATAAGAAACCAAAACAACTCCTTTTCATCCTCTCCATCATATCTGTAGAATTGTTTTTTGTATCCATTGCCTTGAAGTGCTCCTCAATTTCATTAAGGTATTTAATGCTGTTCCTTGCAGAAGCTTTACCAAAATACCTTAATCTTTCACTTAGGTCCGTGGCCACTTTCTTTTCAACATTCTCTCCCTCTTCTATCTTTCTTTTCTTTTTCTGTACTTCAATAGGTTGTGTAATTATAGAAGCAGAAGGATTGTCCCTATCACCAAGTCCACGAGAACGCCCACGACCACGGCTTCTCTTCACCATCTGTAAACAAAATATATATATGACGAAACTACTATTAGTTATTCTCCAAATACGAAAATACTGTAAGCTTTGTTTGAAGAGAATTGATCTCTCAGTTTCTAGATTGAACAAAATATCCTTCCATTAGTCCATGGATACAGGTAAAGAATTTATCAACTGATTGTGAATTTTCGGCAACGAAACATAGCCGAAATTTGTAATTTCGTCTAATTTTCGTCCAACTTTCGTCACACAGCTCAATGCAAGTCTCGGGCAGAACTGCCAGAACTGACTGTGATTTTTCGGCGATGAAAACTAGATGAAATTTGTTATTTCGTCCGATTTTCGCCACACAGGCCATAGCAAGTCTCGGCCAGAACTGACTGTGATTTATCGGCGACGAAAACTAGACGAAATTTGTTATTTCGTCCGATTTTCGTCAAACAGACCATAGCCAGTCTCTGCCAGAACTGACTGTGATTTATCGGCGACGAAAACTAGACGAAATTTGTTATTTCGTCCGATTTTCGTCAAACAGACCATAGCCAGTCTCTGCCAGAACTGACTGTGATTTATCGGCGACGAAAACTAGACGAAATTTGTTATTTCGTCCGATTTTCGTCAAACAGACCATAGCCAGTCTCTGCCGGAACTGACTGTGATTTATCGGCGACGAAAACTAGACGAAATTTGTTATTTCGTCCGATTTTCGTCAAACAGACCATAGCCAGTCTCTGCCAAAAATGACTGTGATTTATCGGCGACGAAAACTAGACGAAATTTGTTATTTCGTCCGATTTTCGTCACACAGGCCACAGCCAGTCTCTGCCAGAACTGACTGTGATTTTTCGGCGACGAAAACTAGACGAAATTTGTTATTTCGTCCGATTTTCGTCACACAGGCCATAGCCAGTCTCGGCCAGAACTGACTGTGATTTATCGGCGACGAAAACTAGACGAAATTTGTTATTTCGTCCGGTTTTCGTCACACAGGCAATAGCCAGTCTGCCAGAACTGACTGTGATTTACGGCGACGAAAACTAGACGAAAGTTGTTATTTCGTCTGATTTTCGTCTCACAGTTTAAGACTGTGATTTTGTTTGCGACGAAAACTAGATTAGAAAAAATAGGGCTAAGGATTTGGGTCTATAGAGCATACCTTGGCAAATCCGACGAAGCCTGAACGACGAAGCCTCAGCGACGAAGCCTCAACGACGAAGCCTCAGCGACTGTTGACGTTGACGCCGGTCCGACGAACCCTCGACGACGGTTGATCGTGACAAACCCTCGACGACGAACCCTCGACGACGCAGCCTCGGCGAAACCAAGTTACCCAGCCACGACGACGCAGCCGGTTGAGTTGGAGGTTGTCGGACGCAGCCTCGACGAAGGTTGTTCGTGACGAAAACAAGACGAAAGGCTCGATTTTCTCTCAAAACTCGTAAGAAACCAAGTTACCCAGCCGCGATAGGTTTTTACAGTGGTAAGGGTCAATATGTCTTTTTACCTGCTTAGTGTCACCGTGCGACCTGTTTCCCACGTGCCGGTGGCCATTTTCGTGCAAATTTTTTGACGGGGTCCATTCTCAACAATAGTTGAGAGTTGGTGGCCATTTCGGTAAAAACCTCTAAAAAAAAACAAAAGGACAAAAAAAAGAAAACGTGATTCCTAAAGCATATTCTGTGGTCCCACCAACCAACGACCACCAAACGTTGAGTCACTAATGGCGACGGAGCCTCCAAAGTCGTGAGCTACTAAGCGTCGAGGCATGCACACGCGTGTACACGGTTCCCCTAATCAATTGTATATAAAACTCTCTCTCTCTCTCTCTCTCTCTCTCTCTAACACACCAAACACTCCCACTCTCTCTCCAGGCGGAGAAAGAAAAATGCCGACCGCAGCGTTCGCCGTCTCGCCGTGCAGCCCCCTGCTGAAGGTCCAGAGGCCTCTGACGCCGAGCCTGAACCCTAACCCTAGACTCAGGCCCATCGCCGCCTTCTCCCACACCACGAAGCCTCTGATCCATGGACTCCCCCGTCTCTCCCGCCCTCGCCTCTCCCTCTCGCCTCGCCCCTGCAGCTGGATCTCCGATCCCCCTCTCGCCTCAGATCGGAGGAGGTCTGAGGGCTTCGCAGTCGGGGCGAGCTCCGTCCCGGAGAGCGCCGGCGAGACGCCCGCGAAGTCCAGCGGGATTGTGCAGACGCTGCAGCTCGGATCCCTGTTCGGGCTCTGGTATCTCTTCAACATCTATTTCAACATCTACAACAAGCAGGTCTCCTTCCCTTCCCCTACTCTCCATGATCTTTGTAGGGATCGTAGAAGATCTGCTTTGTGACGATCTGATTCCACTCATTGCTATATGTTGTGATGTTCTGATTGTGAATTATTTGCTGTTTAGTAATCATATTTCGGATCTTGTCTTGATTTATTGATTGATCTGCTTCCTTTCTCGTTTATGAATTGAATGTTCACTCTGAAGTTTGACATAAAAGGTGGAGGATTCATCTTCTGTTCCTGATCTTGTGTGATTTATGGAATCAGAGCATCAAAAATATTTGATCACCTTTGTAATTTTTTGGGGGTAATTAGTCTTAAATCCCTCATGAGGTCTTAATTTAAGCTAAGAGACATGATTAGTTAGGATATTGCCTAAAGTCCCTCACTAAGGATATGTTTGTCTAGCAAGTCCCTAACTGTTAGAAGAGTATCCATTCATCATCAACAAGAGTATCTATTCGTCGGGTGACACTGTGTACAGGTTGCTACAGTGATTTCACCGTAACAATAGTATCCCTTCGGCTAATTGATACTCTTACCTTACCAAACCAAATTGATACTCTTGCTACAGTGGAATCACTGTACCAGCTGTAGTGGAATCACTGTAGCAAATGTCAATTTGCTTAATTGATACTCTTACCAAATCAAATTGATACTCTTGCTACAGTGATTTCACTGTAGCGGCTACAATGAAATCATCGTAGCAACCGCTACATGCATTGTTGTAAAAGAATATGAAATTACCCCCTGTGACTTTAAATGAATGTTAGTTTATGAGCAATTTACCCATTTGGGTATAGCAGGGTCCATACCTGACCCATACCCATTCGGATAGAAGAGGGTCCACACCCGATCCATACCCAATCGGGCTTCGAGTTTTTGTTCGGGTTTCGGGTATGAATTGGGTATAATTTTGTCTCATTTTTTCCATCATTTATGCAATTACTTGAGGGGGGAAAAAATACAGGTATCACAATGAAATGTTAAGAAGCTCTTTTGGTTTCTTATTACAGTGATTTTAGTCGAGTATAAGTTTGAGTAGGGATATGACTTCGGTTAGAATTTGGGTATATGACAATGAGTTTGGTGTTGAACTATATTATCAAGTATACACAGACTAGAGGGGCAATTGGGTTTCGGGTATGGGTATTGAGGTACCCATACACATACCCGAAAATTAATCGGGTAGAGTTTCTATACCCATACCCTACCCAAGCCATGTTTCGGGTACACAATTTGTACCCATACTCGATGTTTCGGGTCCGGGTATTCGGGTTTTCGGAGTCCGTTGCCACTCCTATATGTGGTTCATGATTCCACAATAGCTGTAATAATAGTTTATGAAGGAAAATTTGGTGTCTTGTAATATCTTCAATGTTCTAAAAAGCGGTTTGGGTGCCTGCCTAGGCATTTTTGATTTTAGACTGCATTGCGTAAGTTGAGACCCGCTTTTCTTGTTGCTCATAAAAGAAAGATTGTTGATGTTATCGTCGAAAGCAGTCATTCGTTAGTTTTCTTTCTCCCATTCGTCTCCTTCACTTTTATCACTTTAATTTTCTTTTTTTTCTTTTTTAACTAGTACACTAGTGTTAGTGGCTCCCTGGATCCATTGTGAGTCTGTGACCACCTAAAAGAATGATGATTGTGGCACCCCTTTGCCTATTGTGAACTTCTTGAAGAAGGATGATATTTTAAACATAACAGTTATGCAAATTATAAGTAAAATATTTTATAAAATTTTGGGCGTCTCAATCTCTGGGCGCCTGCCTTTCGCCTTACCGCTTTGGAATTCCACTACCGCCTTAGGTTCGCATAGCGTTTTTTAAAATACTGGATGTCGTAGTAAGATTATGTCTAAGAACATGATGTTCAAATTGTAGTAAAATCAGTCACCATGTTACTTGTGCATTGGGAAGGTATTTAATGAGCTTTACCTTGAGGAGAGGTGGCCACAATCCAGGCAATGATGTAATTGCATTTAGATTGGATCAAGCTAAGGTGAAGGGAATCCAAGGAAGAACATCAACTGAATGCTTGGTGAACTATAGTCACTTATTGAGTAATTTAGATTATATGATCAGCATATTGTACATAAGTAAACGGTTGCTGGTGAAGAAAACTAAGAATTTGGTTCGAGATACATGTGAGAGAAAACCATCATATTCCATCTTTCTTCTATAACATTGCTTGAAAATGTTTCTCTTTGGTATGATAATTACCATTTCTTGATAGTTTTTAGAGTCTCACTCTCTTTCATGTTGCTTTCATTTGGATGATAAAGTTACCTTCATTCATGTTATATGACATCTAGTCGTAATGTTTTATGTTGTTGCAATTTGCCTAAGTTTCACCAAAGGCATTTTCTTTTTCTTAAAAAAGTGTGTTTAGTTACTCTTCTTGTCACAATTTTGTGAGATTTTTTATGGTTGTAAAGATAAATACCAAATCTGTTTGTTTTTTGCTTAATAATCATGACATGCAATCAAAGGATTATCACTGACGTAGTACTCTGTTAGTTATTAGGAGACCTATTCTTATTACCCTTCTCAACAGACACACCACATACACTCCCCCCCAACCCCACAAATTTCTCTCTACAAATTCTCAAATCACTTTTTCCTAATGGTGCATTTTCTTTAAGGTTTCAACATGTGGAAGGAACTGCAAGTATGAACTAAACCTTTTTCCTCCATAATCTTGTAGAAACTCATGTACCTCCGCCAGTAGAAGAAGAATTGTAGCATGTGCAAGTGACATTATTGCATCCTTTTAATACAATGCTTTCAGCTATTTTGAGATCCATACAAGATATTTTCCTCCTTTCATCACATCAAGATAATTCTCATGTTAACAGGTTCCAAAAGATGCACAAAAACGATGTCGGGGAAAATTATGCACTAAGGTCAATAAGGACCATAATTCCTTAATTTTTTTATGGGATCGAGCCTTATATATCTAACTGGCAAGCAAATCTCAAGATGATCTTCCATATACAAAACTAGTTTACCTTGAGTGCGCAAGGACCAACATTTTCTCCGTCAAATTCCGCGGGTCCATTGTTGGGCATAGCGGAATCGAGATCGATCCCACTGAATCAAAACCATTCATGAGCTTCCACTGAACATGAATCATGCATAACTTAGAGGGATTGAGGCACAACTCGCAATTATCAATAGGTTCATCTCTATCCTCTCAGGCCGTTGCAAGTCTATCTTTTGAAGCAGCCTCCCCGGGGTGATGCAAAGCATATCAATTGTGCAAAGATTTTGAAGACGAATCAAACCCCAATTATCTTAATGCATTATTTGATTATTTATTTTATAATTTCTGAGTATTAATTAGTGGTAATTTTTAGCCTCATGTTTTTAGCTTAATTTATGCCTTTAGCCCCATATTGGGTAAGGGAAAGTTGTATGCAAAATGGTGGGTTATTTAAAGGCCCCATGGCTCTTTTATTATTATGCATTGACAAATTAATAAAATTATGTATGTCCCTGCTGAAAGGATGCAACCCCCTCCTTGAGTCCTTGGTGTGGACTCTTGTGAAACCATAGGTGCTGACTCAGTGACTCCTAAGTTTCTTCCTTCCTCCCCCTAGCTATCTCTTCACTATCTTCTTCTCCTCTCAAGGATCTTTGTGTGATTGAACTGTGATCGGCATCGTTCACGATTCCCTTTGTGAAAGCATGCAAGAAAAGAAGAAGAGGAGAAGCAACGCAAGAAGGTGAAAAGGAGGAAGAGAAGAAGCCCCGACCATCTCTCTTCTTTTCCAATGTGAGGAAGCAATCCAACGCCCCTCGTTTTTTTTTCCCTCTGTTTTGTCCGTACGAGAAGAAACCCTCAGATTCCCCCTTTTCACGTACTGTTTCACGTGCAAAAGAAATGATAAAAAAAAATGTAGTCTCTTGTTTTTCTTGAGGGTACTACCCTGCAGACAACTTTTATTTGAGGGTACCCCAAGACTTGATGTTGACTGAGGCAGCCCTGCAGTGAAAACATAGCTTAGTGTTTAAATGTGGTGGAGATTTTCTATTTTATGTGAAATATGAATTTGCTCTTGCAACTATGCAAGGGTGTTTCACTTGTATCTTCTTTATGCTTGAGAGATTTCACATTCTTTTCTTTTTCCTTCTCCATATACCCTCTTAGTTTCTCTATATTTGAAGTTTTTTAATCATTATGTTTGAAAGGTTTGTGCCTGAGTCCCGGGCATTACTTTGGCCACAAGAGTATGAAGCTCCTTGCATCATGATGAATATTTCACTAATTAGTAATTGCTAAGAAAGGAGTGTCTTCCTTCTGATTGATTTATCTTTTGCTTTTTTAGTCATAGAAATGTACATTAACTACATATTTTGAATTAGTCATCTATCATATTTATGTCATTTTCATCTTGCAATCTTTTATCAAAAGCTCAGTGCATGTCTTGAACTGATTGTGGAACTTCACCAACCTCTAGTTTTGCTAGCATTTCATTTGACATTGAAATGGCCCAATGTACAAGAAATGCTAGTCAAATGAGTTAAGCATGTTGACAATATTTTTTGGTTGAGATATTTTAGATTTGTAATGATGTTTTGGATGAACCATAGTGTTCAAATGCGAAGATATATAGGTAGATTCATGAATGGGGTCCTGTTTCCTGAAAGTCTATAATGGTGGATTGCACAATTGGCTTAAGCCTAGGTTAGTATCTTGGTGTATGTGTGGGTATCCACTTTGGTAGATCAGATATGCTGAAAGATCATTCATGAGTTGCTTCCTTTTTGATGGTTGGCCGATTTAAAAGAAATGCTTTAGAGATGTTTTAAAGGTGAATTATATCTTAATGTTGTAAGAATATCTGATTAATCTGAATTCTTAAAAGTAGGTCATAATTCATCATATATATTAAAACTGCCGCCCCAAAAAGTAATAAAATATACTTCTTTTTATTACTGATATGAGATCTAAAAACTACTGATATTAGATCTAAACACAAAATCTTAATAGCTATTTACAACTCCATTTCAATATGAAAACTAAGAACCATTTTCAATCAATCATTTATTGAGTGCTCTTTCTCGTTAGTTGATTTCGTAGTTTTTTTTACCCATGAAAAGTTCTATCAACTACAAATGAGAATCTTTTTATGGTGAGTTTAATCAAGAGTAAGATTTGATTTGTACACCGCCTCTACTTGCAATACTTTAAAAGTTGCAATGGGTTTGGTTGTTTCAGTATATGGCTTTGGGAATAATAATTAATCGCTGTATGGATGTGTCTGAAGAGACTTTTGTTGATGTGAACCTAGAATATGCTAACTTGCTTTTTTGTTAGATTGAGGCAACAAGGCAAAACATGTGATGATGACTCAACATAATCACAATGTTTGTGCTGCAAAAAACAGACAGAAAGCAAAACAAAAAGTAATTGTAATTTAGGACAGAATATGAATTCATTTTTTTGGAACACTTTGTGATTACTTTTTTTCTATTGTTTAGCAATTGGAAGGCACTATCTTGTATTTGCTCAATCCATAAAAAATGATGATGTGAGGATTCATTGATCTATCAATTGCATGCATTCCAAGAGTTCCTTTCGCTATCTATAGTCTTGATAGGAACAATCAATAGTGTGTTAAGTAATCAACCATCTCAATTTTGCCAGATACTTGCCATCTTGTTGCAGCTCAATCTTTATATACTGTTCAAGAAATCTAGAATGTTCAACTGCATTACACAGATATAAATTTTAAAATGTTTAAAATTCTGCTTGATTGAAAGGCTCAATGAAAATAATTACTGATAATCATTTCAGTAGAAACTGAAAGTTTTGGAAAACCTTTTCTGCATGAAGTTAATTTTACTGGACTTTTATGCTTTTGCAGTATGATTTGAGAGAAAGCAAGACAGTTTAATAGTGCTACATGTTACAGGTTCTGAAGGTCTTTCCAAACCCGATGACGATCACAACGTTTCAATTCTTTGTTGGGTCTATGTTCACCTTATTTATGTGGGCTACTAATCTTTACAAAAGGCCTAAGATTTCTTCTGCACAGGTAGTTAATGTTGTCCACGAATACCTTTTTAAATAACCAGAATTGGTCTTTATAATTTTGTTGGTAATCTACTGCAGCTGGTAGCGATTCTGCCATTGGCTATGGTGCACACATTGGGCAACCTTTTCACTAATATGAGTCTTGGAAAAGTAGCCGTCTCATTTACACATACAATCAAGGCTATGGAGCCTTTTTTCTCAGTTCTCTTGTCTGCCTTATTCCTTGGAGAGGTAAAATTTACTTAACTATTTTTACTTGGATGCAACGTAATACCTAATACCGGGCAAAATATAAATGAATTTACTTTTTTTAAGACTTCTCTGTTTGGATATTGTTCTTAGTATTAGTATTGACTGCTTGGCCTTTCACTTTAACATACTCGCCTGTTTAGATATTATCCTATTTTTCATTCTGCCAAGGGATTTGGTAGTTGTACAGCTCTATGATCTGATCTCTCTGCCCATTATCTTTTTTTTTAAGAAAGTGAATTTGACCTTTGCCATAAAATGTTTATGCAGACACCTACAATCTGGGTTTTATCTTCTCTCGTACCAATTGTTGGTGGTGTTGCATTGGCGTCTATCACCGAAGTTTCTTTTAACTGGTTAGTAATATGCAATCAAGTTAAATCCCTGCTGAGTTTTATGAGAACGAATACCACAATTAGTTGTGCATGAAGTATTAGTCTCTCTCTCTCTCTCTCTCTCTCTCTCTCTCTCTCTCTCTCTCTCTCTCTCTCTCTCTCTCTCGTGTGCGTGTGTGTGTGTGTGTGCGCGTGCCCGCGCATTCAATTGCCGGTATGTGTGTGAGCACGCTCACATACTTTTTAGGCTCCAGGAGGAACCCCATTCCTTTTTCTAAATTAAATATTAGTGAGTTGGAGAAAATGTTTATGGAACCTCCATGTGCTGGAAGACAGGGCTGGATTTTGGAGTGCAATGGCTTCCAACGTTACTTTCCAATCACGTAATGTGCTGAGCAAAAGGTTCATGGTTAAGAAAGAGGTAATCAAGATTTGAGAAAAACCATGTAGGTTAGCCTGATTATCTTTTTTTATCTTTTATCAATATCTTCAATTACCTATTGATATGCTAATGCTGTCACATCCAGTTATATTCAACTAATTCTATTGTCGCATCGGGCTAAGTACTGAATATTAACTAGCACTATTCTTAAAACAGGAATCACTGGACAATATTACTCTCTTCTCAATAATAACAATTATGTCATTCTTCCTGTTGGCCCCTGTAACTCTATTTGTCGAAGGCATCAAGTTCACTCCATCATATCTGCAGTCTGCTGTGAGTATGATGTTGAAACCATATCAGTTTGTACTTCTTTTCATATCCATATTGGTTTGAAAAATCTCAAACTGTTTATATCCTTTTGCTCCTTATATTGTAGGGTTTGAATCTCAAAGAGATATATTTGAGAGGCCTCATTGCTGGAATCTGTTTTCATGCTTATCAGCAGGTGAAACATTCGTCCTTTTTCTTCTTGGAAAATCTTTTCTTTAAACAAATTTACTTTACCTCTCTTATTTTTACCAATTGGAATACATGCAATAAGTCCTTGAATAATTCCTGAGATTCTAATCTTATCTGTAATAAACATTCAGATAAGATTATTTTTACCATTTTCTCGCTGGCTATATTTTTCCCTGGCTGACTGTATTTTAAAGATGCAGGAAATAATTAGTTTTTATCCTGTTAGAGTTGCTATTGCACAAATTTCCGGCCAATAATTCTTGAGAAAATTGATTTTTGTGGCCTTCTGGTGACATATATTCTACTCAAATTCTTGTCTCTTTCTTGTTGCTTTAATTCAGTAGTTGCCAAATTACCCAAAATTTTTATATTCATAAGATTCGAATTTACATAGTTGTTCTAAGGGTAGAACCTTGAGCTAACCGGACCGAAATAACGATCCATAGGACCATAACCATCAAGCCATGCCCCATCTACTTGGGGTTGGCTTCTTTTCCATTCATTTCTATTTAGGGCTACATCTGTTGTCAATGAAAAAAATTTCATGTCTTTTCTAACAACTTCCACCAGTGTCATTCTAGGTCTTCTCCTCCTCCTTTGACCATCCACACTAATCTGGAACCCTCTCCTTAGCGGGTCCGGCTATGGTCTAGGGCACTGGTATGGCAAGGATACCCCCCCCCCCCCCCCCCCCCACACACACACACACACATCTATATAACATGGCACGACGGTCCACATGTAGGATACTCTTACTTATGGAATGGTTACTTACGGAATTACACACCACCTTTTTCCTACTCTAAAGGTTTCAGAGTTTGATGAAACTTGGTGGGGATACTATCTATGGCAAGTTGATCATCCTCACCAAAAATCGTCAAATTCTATAAAATCTAATGGCATCAAATGTTAGAAGCTTTATCGATCGTTCATTTTAACCATTAATTTGAATAGCATATTTGATGTCCCTAGAGGTTATAGAATTTGATAATTTTTTTGTGAGGATGATCAACTTGCCATGAATAGCATCCCCACCAAGTTTCATCAAATTCTAAAGCCTCTACGGCAGGTAAATGACGATGTGTAATTGTATAAGTAAAATTCCATAAGTAAGAGTGTATATATATATATATATATATATATATATATATATATATATAGGGCCGTGTTAGGATGCGGTGTGTGCGGTGTCGCACCGTAGCCATCTGATGCACCGCTGCGTGCATCGCACGCACGCAGGGGTGCATCAGACGGCTGCGGTGTGACACCGCACGCCGCATTTGATCATTCCTCTCTCTCTCTCTCTCTCTCTCTATATATATATATATATATATATATATATATATATATATATATATATATATAGGGGCGTGTTAGGATGCGGTGTGCGGTGTCACACCGTAGCCGTCTGATGCACCACTGCGTGCATCACACACACGCAGCGGGTGTATCAAACGGCTGCGGTGCGACACCGCACGCCGCATTTTATCATTCCTATATATATATATATATATATATATATATATATATATATATATATATATATATATATATATATAGAGAGAGAGAGAGAGAGAGAGAGAGAGAGGAATGCTTAGATGCAGTCCGCAATCCGCAATCCGCAGCCTTCCGATGCACCACTCCGTGCATCGAATGCACACGGTCGGTGCATCGGACCGCAGACCACACCTAAGCATTCCTATATATATATATATATATATATATATATATATATATATATATATATATATATATAGGAAAATGGGTTCCTATGACATATGATAAATTAGTAACACTAGAACATTTTAGAATGTTATGATTTTTTTATGAGAATGATAACCCTATTTTAGATAGGACGCTCACAAAAAATCGGCACATTCTAAAATTTATAGGGGCCTCAAATATGCTTTCAATTTAACGGTCAAAATGGATGGTCAATAAAGCTTCTAGCATTTGATGCCCCAACAAGTTTTAGAATGCGTTGATTTTTTGTGGAAGTAGTCACCGGAGTCCTCTATTGGTGGACGTCGACAGTTGGTGTCAACGGAGATCATTTGTGGAGATGATCAGAAATTGTTGATGTTGATTCTAGCCGGAGATCACATGCGGCACGGCTGTGGTGGATTGTCAAAGCAGCAAAAACGCGTCTGATTTAATTTGTATGGTTGTGAATTTGTGATGCTTTGTTTGAGCGGTGCATGCATCACATCCAACATATATTGGCTCGCTGTGAGCCGTTGAATTTAATTTGGAGGAATGTTATGCATTGTTTGGGTGGTTCATGCATCACAGGATTCACAGCTAACATATGTTTGCTCGCTAACATCCATATGTTGCACTACTTCTATTGCATATGTTGCGCTAGGTGGCTGGGCGGGTTTGGTGGTGCATGCATGTTAACATCCACATGTTGTTGTGCGCCTCTCCATATGTTGCAATACTCCTAATGTTGGAATTGGATCCGCTAATCAGAGTCGCAGCGGAAGCAAAAGATAGATCCGAAGATCATACGGTGTATGTTTCATTACAATTAATTCTACAAAACAATCTACATGCAAATCTATGATCTTAGCATATGTGCGGACACCCTAGAGGCATACTACGATCTACGGAAGATATGCATGCATCTAGTTAGGTGTTTAGAATCATCATACCTTTTTGGATCAATGATCCAGAGATGACGGAATATTGAAGAACCGCGCTTGAATCGCAAGGGAAACTGTCGGATAGCACCTTGTCCTTTGCGAATTGAAGAATCCTCGAAATTCCGTCTCTGAGTGCAGGGATTACGAGCCGACGGAGGAATCAGTTGCGAAGACGATGGCGAGCCGCGAGATTTTCTTCTCCTCTTTCTCCTTTCTTCCTTCTCCTTCCTTCCTCTTCCTTCTCCCTTCTTCTTCCTCTCTTTTCCTTGGCCGAAACCACAAAGGAGGAGGAGGACTAGGGGGTCGGATTTTTGGAGGAGAGGGAGTAGTGCATAGGGCAGGCCCCTCCCTCCCCCTATTCCTTTATAGGGCCGGTCTCCCAAAGCCTCAAGGAAGCTTGGGCTGGCCCCTAGATGGATAGGGACAAGGGGGGGCGGTTTTTAGGGATTCCGGGTGTCTATCGTGAAGCCCAGACGAAAACGCCCTTCACGAAAAGCGAAAAACTGAAAGAGAGACTGAGTGAGGTGCGCTACTCGGAATCGAGTTCCGTCAGCGCCTATGAGCTCCTGGAATTATTCTGCTCATTCTAAGATCCATATTCAATGTGTTCTGAGCCATATTTTAGTATTTAGGTTCTTAGGCGCCTATGAGCTCCTGGAATTATTCTGCTCATTCTAAGATCCATATTCAATGTGTTCTGAGCCATATTTTAGTATTTAGGTTCTTAGGCTCCGGACTTGCGCTCCATCGCGTTACTTCGCATCCAACGTATCCAACTAGGTCGGGGAACAATTCCTATATGCAACGACAGGGTGGAACCTTCAAGGTTCGGGATCTCTAGCTCAAACCGGATCCCTGATTAACTGTTCCGGTGACACACCGAAAGTTCTGTTAATCAGCCCTAATCCGATTAACCCGCGTAGCCACCCAGAGTGCGACGCGAGTTGAACTCTAGTGATCCTAAACTTATGTTACTCCCTCGTAACTCTGTTCTCTACTATACTCCGATAATCCTCAGTCCCTCCTATTACTGGTGCCATGATACGACTCGGGCAGTGGGGAGCACCGTCAGATCCCGATCGATCATCTGACTAGGGTTTGATGACTTGTCATCTATAACACCACACATCTTCCGGTGCTATGCCTAGCATTCAGAACATCGTCAGTCATACTGACAACCACCAGGCCTGGGTTAACTGTGTGGACAGATTGACTCATCAAAACGCACCCATCCAACACTGGACGTCGGATAACCTGTAGGGATTACATGTCACTCAAGTGACAGCCGGGTAACCCAACGTACCGTGGTATTGGACTATGGAAGGTCCGCACACGTTGGCACATCAAAGCACCACACAACTGATTGGCCCAGTGTACATGGTCCCTCAGGGTTAAGGACGGATTATCTATAGTAGTAAGACGGTTTCTGCACCAGTGTCTGAATCACTAAACTGTGCACCATCTTGGTTCTTGTTCAACACGATCATCGTGCTTGGTCAGGTGAATGGGAATCCCACGTTCCCGTGGTGGAGACTTCACCACATCCTCTACCTGCCAACAGCTTGTTCTCGGTGAAGCGACCGACATTACCTAAGCTGTGAACTAGTTCTAGGTCTACACAGAACTGGTCCACTGGGTCTCCTAAGTATGGATCCTCCATGCGCCTCAATGGTCTACTGTGTTCCCTAGGGTCTTTTTATTATATGAGTATTATCATACACCAGAGTAGTATTCTAATTAAAGTAATAACCAAAACCATCTTTATTAATGTTAATACAGAAATTCCACGCTAAGGACACACGAGCTACAACACCCAATGCATATATTACTCGTCAGGATCGTACCAAGTGGATTGCACCAACCAAAAACATACAAATAATATAAAATGCTAATAAATAATATAAACTCGGGTTGGGGCTGGGTTGTAGGCTGAACCCAAGACCTCAACCCTCACCCAACCCAACATGACCTCGATTTGGTATTGTTCAACCCTAACCCAACCCAGAAATTAAAAAAACAAAAACAAACCCAACCTTATCAAAACCTTGGTTGGGTCACGTCGGGTTCGGATTAGGCTAATTAGCCAACCAAAATTGCAGCCCATATTTCTATGTTTGGTACCCCCATTCGCCCTTCAACATAATTGGTAGGTCTTCGTCTCTACAAATAGGTAGCTCGCCTCCATGGCTTGACATCGCAAGCATCCAAGGTGCAAGGCACTCAAGCAAATAATAAGGTTAGAGAGAGATCTTTCTCCACATCATGCTCATGCTCATGCTCATCCATCAACAATTTGGAGGATCCAAGGGCTTTGCGAAGTTCTTTATCAGCAATCGGCGAAGATATGATCTTTCTCGACATCATGCGTTGCTTTCAGTTCTCCATGATCATGAAAATTATGTGGATTTAATGTTTGGGTTTCACAATACTTTTTAATACTTCCACTGCTATTCCGATCCTACATCCAGCGTTGATCAGGTTTTGGTTCTTGTAGCTGGTGTCTAATCATCTGATTCCCCTACATCTAGTACCGGTGTGAGATTGATCCCCCTGGTTTTATTAAGTTTTAACTCTCGTCGTAACCAGAGCCCATTATCAAGGAAAAAACTTACACCAAACTGATCTTTTCTCAGGGACCTAACACTAAGCCCCCCAAAAATCTGTCTTGGAATGTGGACAAGTAACACAATGTGGTTCATTTTATTTTATTGTTGAAGCTTCATTACCCTCTTGGAAAGAGAACTGACCCTTGGAGTTCAAAACCGGCAGGTTTCGTATATGATCTTGTCTAAGGTGTCACCTGTCACCCATTCTGTGGGCAACTGCGTGAAGCGTGTGGTGGTCATCGTGACCTCGGTTCTCTTCTTCAGGGACCCTGTCTCGGCCATTAATTCTCTTGGTAACTCTTCGCCCGTTATTTTACAAGCTGCATCCATTCCTCCTCCTTATTCTAACGATAATGGCCTTGGTTGCAGGAACTGCGGTGGCTCTGGCTGGAGTTTTCCTGTACTCAAGGGTGAAGAAAATCAAGGCAAAGTCTGCATGAGTACGATGTCCGTGATTCTCGCGCCCGGTAGTTGCCTCCTTTTCTTTTTGGTATGAATGGTATCAATCTTTTTTTTTTTTTTTTCGGGATTTTATCTTTTCTAAAAGTTGGTTAGGTGATTTGGAGGACGGAGCATGTTTTTTCTAGAGAGATTCATATTATTTTCGAAGCGTATGTCATCAATTTTCGAGCGGCAAAGTGTTTTATGCGCCAGATCTATAACTACATCTTGTTGTACCATATCTAATTTTGCTCCTTTTGATTTGGACACAGTTAGACAGTGGCCTTCATGGCTCCAGAGTAATTTCTAATGGAGTTTCAGTGTTGACATCAGCATCATCAGGTGGTGACCTATCGTTGCGTGCCATACTGAGCGTCCAAGTGGGGGCCACCGCAATGCTCAGTGTGGCCTGTCGTGATAGGTGTCCCAATCGTAGTTGCTCGCCCTCAAGGGTCTCCTCAAGCCGCTCCCTATTATAGGGGGGACTATATGGGCTTCCCAACAAAATAGGGAGTCATTTTTTGGAACCAATTTCAAGGGACTTCCGATGATATAGATCCATATTCGAAATAATGGTTATGGGTACATATTTTGTACACGAAATATGGTTTGGGTAGGCCATGGGTAGGGCTGCAGCGGAGCTGAGGTTTGGTCTGTTTTAGCTTGTTTGATTATTAAATGAGCCTAAATGTTGGGCTTGGGTTCGACTTGTTTAATAATTGAGCCGAGTTGAGCTTTGGTCTGTTTGAGCTTGGCCAATTTATTAAACGAGTCTAAACTTTGGACTAGGCTTTGCTCAATTAGTGATCGAACAGTCCCTTATCAAGCTGGTTACCGAACTCCAATATCAGTAAAAAAAAAAGCACGGAGTTCGATCCCTTATCAAGCTTGTTATTGCGGACGTTGACTATATATATTAGGTCTATTCAAGTTATTTATGAGCCTATTCAAGAGGTTGCTCACGAGCCCTAATCAAGTCTGATTGCGAGCCCAATCGAGCGGAGCTGTGGTCTATTTGAGCTTGGCTCGTTTAATAAACGAGCCAAAATTCTAGGCTTTGGCTTGGCTTGGCTTGACTATTAACCGAACAAATTTTTATCGAGCTTGTTTGCGAGCGAGCAGCTTGGTCCGTTTGCATCCCTAATCATGGGTATAGTAACTCTACCTGATTGACTTTAGGGCATGGGTGAGGGTACCTCAATACCCATACTCAAAACCTGATGGTCCATCTAACTTGTGTACACTGGATAATACAACTTGACTCAAAACTCATTGTCATATACCCAAATTCTAATCACTCGGTATGAAACGAAAAGAGATTCTTAGCATTAAATTTTGATACCTTGATTTTTTTTTCCCTTGATGGATAAAAAGAAACAAAAGTATACCAAATTCATACCAAAAACCCGATTGGGTATGCTTCGGGTATGGAGCCTCTTCTACCCGAATGGGTATGCATCCTGTCATATCTGAATGGGTATGGATAGGGGTTGGGTTTGACCCAAACATGACCGATTGCCACCCCTACCGAGGCTATGGGCAATGGGATGAACCCTAGGGGGATGCCACCATTGCCGGCTGCTCACTCCATTGACCACCATCCGGTGCCTGTGGTTGAAGGGGCGGTAGTGGCCAGTGGTGGGTCATCAGTGGAGGCGGGCGGTGGCCTGCACATGGCAGGTGATTAGAGACGGATCCAGGAATCTAACCTTAAGGGGGGGGGGGTTGAATGTCAGAAATTCTTTGGGGGGAGGGGTGGGGTCTTAGATTTTGTTAAAAAATCAAAGGGGGGGCGAACTTATATAATTTGAAAATATTCCTAACTAATACTACTATAATAAGGGGTTCTCTTTCGAATCACGAGGGGGCAGGCGCACCCACATGCCCCCCGGATCTATCCCTGCAGGTAATGGGGTAGCGGATGTGGGCTACATTTAGCAAAAGAGCTAGGACGAAATAGAAATATATCGGGAATATTTTCATAGTTAAGTTAGGGTTGTCTTAGGTATTTCGTGGGTGGCGGGCCATAGACCCGTAAGTAGACCCAACATTTTACAAAAATCTAGAGGAACCCATGAATAATTAAGAAATTATTCTTGGGTGCAAAACAGGTACAAATACAACATTTAAACCATCCATTTCAAAAACCGTTTTTTTTTTTTACTTTTTTGAGAAAAAACAGGCAGTTTATGTCCCATTATAGCCCTGAGCCAATGAAATCTGAAAGTTCAGTATCCATCTCATTGTGTAGCTTCCTTGTTGGGGTTACAAACTGACTTTAAGAGGTAGGTATTAAAGGCCAAGTGCCATTGAATTTCAGCTTACTCACTCCATTTATTAACCTGGCCTGATAAAGCATTTAAAGCCATTCCTCAACAGATACTTCTCAAAAGTCAAAATCCTTGCGGACTTAATTAACAGACAGGGTAATTAGTCTTAAATCCTTCGCGAGGTCTTAATTTAAGCTAAGAGACACGATTAGTTACTCCCTAAGGATATGTTTGTATAGCAAATCCCTAACTGTTAGAAGAGTATACATTCGTCTCCAGAAAGAGTATTCATTCGTCATCAACAAGAGTATATACATTCTCGCCGGTTGACACCGTGCATGCAGCGGTTGCTACAATGATTTTACTGTAGTTGGTACAGTTATTTCATCGTAAACAGAGTATCCATTCGGCTAATTGATACTTTAACAAAACCGAATTGATACTCCTGCTACGGTGAAATCATTGCAGCAGCTACAGTGAAATCACTGTAGCAACAATCAATTCACTAGATAATTGATACTCTTACTAAACCAAATTGATAATATTGCTATAGTGATTTCACTGTAGCTGCTACAATGCAATCACCATAGCAACCGCTACATGCACAGTGGCAAATGGCGAGAATGTATACTTTTGTTGATGACGAATGAATACTAGCATCCGCTAAAAGGACTTGTCTCAAACTTCTAAGGATTCAAACTATGAACTTTAAAAAGCAGCAAAAAGTTAATAAGGGGGAAATTTTTTGTTGACATCTGAAGTTTGATTTCTAATTTACCCCCCCCCCCCCCCCCCCCCCCCCCCCCCCAACACACAGTTCTATCTGATCATATCAATAGGGAACCATTTCCCGCCATTTTATACAATTCGAAAGGTGGGTTAGCAAACTGATCATTGAGCATCTCAGAATCTGTTGCTGCTGCTGCCCCCGCCGCCGCTGATCATCTCCACCAAGTCCATCTCCCTCTTCACATTGTCGAACGACATCACGATCGGATCTGGCCCCCACGCAGCGCCCATCTCAAACCCAATGCCGCCGCCGCCGGCCCCCAGGGCCCACCCCAGGTGGTTGAACATGGACCCCACATCATGAACCGCAGCCTTATCATCGATCAGCAGGTCAGCCACACCGCTGAAGTCGCAGGCTGCGACTAAGCCGCCATCGGCGGCTGCGCAGCAGGCATCTTTGGCGCCCATTTTTGGCGCCACAGAGGGAATGCGCACCGCCGGCTTCAGGTCGCCGCCGTTCGTGCTCTTTCGGTCATCTGTGGGTGCCGCTGCGACGGCTGCTGCGGCCGGGGAATTCAGAGCCAGGCTCTTGATGTAGTTCTGCAGGAGGGAGCCTGATTTGGGGTACTTCCGGCACCGGCGACGGGCGAACTGGCGGCGCTTGGTGGCGTTCCAGTGGTTCTTTATAGAGTTTTCGGTCCGGCCCGGGATCCGCTTCGCGATCTCGGCCCATTTGTTACCGATCTCTGAATGGGCCTGAATCAGGATCCTATCCTCCTCCTCACTCCACGTGTCTTTCTGTATGTATGAAAGAACTCGAGATCGATTAGCTCATTATAGAAATTTTTTTGACTCCTATAATATCAATTATCAATTAAATAAATGTCCAAATTGACTCCTATAGTATAAGAATTATTTATTTTTAAAAAAATGACAAACATATTTCAAATATAGCTAATTTGGTGAATGGAATATTTAGTAATAATAAAGGTATTTTGATAAATTTTAAAAATATTTTGCGCAAAATTCGGTGAGGACATTCTCATTAGTTTAGTACTAATTAACTAAATCGCAATTATGGAAAAACATATGTTGGGTATTTATCATTTTATGTTGGTGTTATTTTTTATAGCATCGAGCGAGCATCGATCACAATAGGATCTCAAATTTTTTCATTTATCAAATTAATTAATTGTTTCTTCTTTCCCTAATTTTTGTGAAGAATAAAGATGCATGTTCTTGGATTAAAACATGAGCGAGAGATCACTACTGCTAAGCTCGAAAGCCGGACTAACATAGGACAAGCAACGACCTAAGCTGAACGAATCGTCTCATTGCGCAGATACCAAACGACCTAAGCCTACTAAACTCTATACTTGGCATATAAGAAGGGGCGAAGGTTACAATCAGTGTGCAAGACAGTACCAGTTTTTTCCTTTGAATAATTCTTTAACTCTAAAAGATTCTAGAAAACCCTTGGTTTTTCTCTCTCCACTAGGAGTGGTTTTTTTTTTTCCCTTTTTTTATATACGGTCGATTTGTAATGGATCTCTCACACACAATAATGATCATGTGCTCACCGTCGTGTAAGGTCAGGTTTGCTCACCAGAGATCAATCACAGACATCCATGATGATCAGCTGTGCAAAGATGTGCATATACATTATATCATTATGGGCAGTTGTGATCGAACGAGGGTAAACACAGCCAACCGTGCACGACGATAAACACCTGACACACACACCCTACCACCACCACCACCACCACCACCAAAATGCATATATGCATTACTACATCTATGTTCATGACAAGATTTTGTAAGCGCATTTATAATTTATATATGGAAAGTTTTACGAATGCATCTTGTGATATCCGAAGCGAGCCTAGTGAAATTTGGCATTGCCCTGACCACTGTAGCACGTGTCGGAGGAAATATCTCCTTTTGAATTCAATTCGATGTTTGTTAGCATAATTTTCCACATATACGTCACATGCACGTCGTACACGCGGCGGTGTACGCACGGAATGCACGCGGATTGCGCGCTTGCATGCACCATAGGTGCCGACTCACTGAGCTGTAAATTATGTATATATGTTGTCTATATCCTTATTTGCATGTAGATAGGCATGCAATTAAGGAAGATATATAAAATTAAGGGACAATGGCATAGCTGGAAGAATAGTTGTATCAGTACAAATAAGAGGGGGAAAAAACTAATTACCAAAAAAAATCCCCTTAAAAAGCTCATAAAATAATATATGATTTTACAAAACAAAAAAAATTATATAATGGAACTATATATGTATGGTTTTTATAAGAAAAACAATAGATCCTAAAATTTCTAATATATGATTAATTATAGGAAATTAAAAAGTAAAACAAAAAGGGAAGGAGGCCGGGGAGGAAAGGAGAAGATGAACCTTGATGTTTGGCCTCAAATGGTTGTGCCATCGCTCTCGGCATTGCTTTCCTATTCTTCCATGCAACATTTGAGCTATGTGGGACCATTTTCGCAATCCATATTGCTCTACAAATCTTACCAATAACCTAGAAGAAAAATCCACATATACCGATCGATCATGATCGAGTAGCTTCGAGCGATATAGAATTATAATTATTTTTGCGAATACGAAGGATATATACATGCATGAAAACCTAATTTCACGAGATAAAAATTAACCATGGATCGATCTTCTTCGCAAAGGAAAAATAAAGTAAAGATGAGAAATGATACGAAGGAAAGTAATCGTGCGTACCGATCTTCTTCTAATGTCCATTGCCCTTTAACCACATGGGATTTCTTGCGGTTCCTACCACCATTTTGTTTAATCGGCATGCAACTGCCCGTCAAGAAAGAGAGCTCATCGGGAGGCCCAAGAGCCATCAGGGGCTTGATGTCGTGAGCTATCGGGGGCGCTCGACTGAGATCGGGCTGCATGCAACCGCCATCGGCCCTCTCGGGGTAACCAGATGGGCCATTGCCTTGGAATCTCTCGATGATCGCCAGGCTCGCCTCGTCATCGAACAAAGGCTTGTTCGGAATGCCGGCATCGAAGCTCGAAGGGTACCCATCTGCTAAAACATCGAAAGGATCACTTAGATACTGGAAATCATGGAATCCATTTGGGTAACATGCATCAAATGGCAACCCATCTCCCATGTGGGTGCTAAAACCACCAAATTCCATAGGAGATTGAGAGAGAGAGAGAGAGAGAGAGAGAGAGAGAGGAAACAATAGAAAGGAGAGAGAGAGAGAGAGAGAGAGAGAGAGAGAGAGAGAGAGAGAGAGAGAGAGAGAGATGTGTTTTAAGGTTGGGGTGGTGGTGTTTCTTATGAGCCAAAGGGAGGGGGGGGGGGGGGGAGAAGGCCATGCATTAACTCCAGTTGATTGCTGACCGTTGATCACTGGTGTGATCCAACGGTGAGAATGTCTTAGTAGCTGTGACTGTTAAGCTTCCTCTTCTCAGAGCAAAGGGTTTGGGGGACTGGGAGGGAATTTTGTCCGAGAGTGGGGACCGAGCAATGATTGAGTGAGTCCAACTTTATTTTGTGAGTGGGGTCCAGTCAAGGATATTGACGTGGCAGTCATTGATTGGTTCTGCTAAATTTCAGGCGCCTGCCCAGATGTAGGATTTTGGGGATGTGTTGTCAAGTTTTGGCGCACACTTTAATGCATTCGAATCCCTCGGCAAAACATGTGTCACCTCTACCCCCCTCGCCCCTAACGAATTCCTTGGAAATGACAAACATGTCCTACTTTATCTTATTTTTATTTAATTTTTATTTACATATAGTTTTTTTTTTTACAAATATTTACATATAGTTTCTACATGAATGAGAATATATATCTTACATTTCAGAAAATTTATACCAAATATGGAACTCTGATATGAGATAGAAATTTTTTTCATAATAATATTTAAGAAATAGTTGATCATAAATGTTTATATAAAAATCCTTCATTCGAAATGCCTGGTTTAAACCCCTGTACTTCGGATGTCGGGTTTAGTAGAAACTCTGCTTTATACTGAAGCTGGGCTCAAATTAGCTTTTTTTAAAACCAGATTCTATTGAACCCGGCATTACGGATGCCTGGTTTATCGGATATAGGAAAAAAAAAAAAACATACGTGGAGCACGCTTTTAATATGATAAATATTTCTTATATGCTATTATGCTACTATTGAATTAAATATTTTTTTAATCATTATTTTTGAAAAAAAAAACCCTATGTGATGTGATTATATGATTGGAGAGGTTTTTTGTTCAACTCTCGATATGGACACCGTGGAGCAAACTTTTTCTCGGGCCGTGTGCCATGTTTGTGTGTGCGAAATGTGGTCGTTGATGTCATGCTTCACAGGAATATGAAACTAATAAAGAGCAATTGTTGTAGGGATGGCAGCAGTGCGGATTAAAATAAAAAAACCATGACAAAATTGCACCGCATGGTATGGTTTTGGTTTGCCAAAATATAAAAGTGTCGCAGTGCGATGCGGTTTCGGTTTCGATGTAGCAGTGTGGCTTCGGTTTTGTTCAAAATCGCATCATTAGATCATTATAATGATAAACTGTGGTGCATCACATCACCCCGCACCGCATGGTGCAGTTTCGGTTTTACATGATGGTACATCGTTGCGATATGGTTTCGGTGTGGCAGTTCAATGTTCCGGGACGGTTTTGGTTTTACCCAAAACCGCACCGCCGCCATCCCTAAGTTGTTGCCCTCTCCATATTTTGATCTTCGGGCCACTTTGAACCCTTAGTCTAGCGCCCTATTGTCTGACCGCTTGGCCGGTCCATCAAAAAATACTACTAATAATAATCATCTTTTTTTTTTCCTGTTTTATCTTTAAGGATTAAAAGGGATAATGGGCATTGTGGTCACTTCCTCTGTAGACTAAAAGCATATAATAAATTCGTCATTTAATCCTTAAAGAAATTACATAACTGAAAACAGAAATTAACTAGTCTCTTAACTCCACTCCCCATGCATTCATATTAGTTGTTAATATTATTATAAAAGCACCCTTAATTCCTCTTTTATTCCTCACTAACTGCAATTTAGTTTGTGTCTCAATTGCACCTAGGGATGGCAATTATTCGGGTTTATCGGGCTACCCGACCCGACCCGACCCTATTGGGACGGGTTTGGGATGCTCAAAAACGGGTTTGGGATTTGCATTTAAAACCCGATCGGGTTCGGATCGGGTTCGGGTTTTACTCCAACCCGCCCCGACCCGACCCGGGTATATAACCTATCAGGCTATCATATGAGTCTTTGATGAGTAAGCATACCTTTGATGAGTAAGCATACCTTTGATGAGTATGCTTCCATCCAATAGTAAGCATACCTTTGATGAGTATGCTTACTATTGCTCTTAGCTTATCAGAATTTTTACTCAATATTCTTCTCCATGTAGAGCTGCAATTAGGTGGGTCCAAGAAGCTAAATATGCAGTTTTGGTGAAGCCGACCCGACCCGACCCGACCCGCAATGCATAAACGGGGCGGGGCGGGGCGGGGCACGGGTTTTTTCAATGCTAATTGGGACGGGTTTAGGAATTACCCTCAAAACCCGACACGGGTTTGGGACGGGTATGGGCGGGATAAAATATAATGGGGCGGGTTCGGGATAGGGCCGACCCGCCCCAAACCCGACCCGTTGCCATCCCTAATTGCACCCCATTTGTAATGCTTGCACGAGTTTAAGTTCCCAAAATTCCCTCCAACATTAATAACTAGAACATGGAGTTGGAACCCCAGAGGATAGAGAAGTTGGGAGTTGTGGGTTCAATTCCCCCCTCCCCCCCCCCCCCCCCTTGAGTTATCCAAGAGTATGTAGGGGAACTTTCGAGTGGGTCGGTGCACATTTCCGGAGGGATTATCCGAGTCTAAAGTAGGTCCATTGCCTGAAAGGTTTCGGGACACCCGTTGATCTCAACAAAAAACCATAGAGTTGGATTTTGGCAATGACTGTAGACCCTTCTTTGCAGGGAGCTGAGATTCTGCACATCCTAGTTCGGATGAGGGCGAGGTACTGTCTAATGATTTTGCAATGGGGGCGGGGAGGTGGTTGACCAGTACGTGGATGGCTCGTAGGAGGCCTTGGGGCTCCTCTCGGGTTCGGTTGGGAGCCTTATAGACTCCTAGGAAGAAGTCCAAGAAATAATTTTTCTTTTGGTTGGTGTCTTTGTAAGCCTTTTCTGTTACAACATGTAGCTCACCTAGCCTGTTTTCGATTGTTGCACTTGAACAGTGTTTGGTATCACAAGGAAAAAAAAAACACTACGAGGTGGTTCTCCCCTTTGACTAGGGGTGGCTTTGGTTATGTTATAGCTAGTCTAAGAGCATCTCCAAGTGGCTCGCTTAGCCCCCACCCCTCTTCCCCGTTTGAGCAAGTGAAGTGATAGAAACCCCCTCTGGGGGACTTGATCCCTTAGCTCCTCCCTTGAGCCAGCGAAGGGGTTTTTGCTCGCCCGTTTGAGAGAGGCTTCAATACTTGCTCAGCTGGGTCTCATAGGTCAACGTTACCATGTGATGTTGCAGAATCACCCACAACCGTTGGTTTAGGCAATCGAGACCGTCCCTTTTCATGGCATGTCATCGTTGAAACCAACTGAGCGAATGCTAAGGGAGTGGGAGGGGGGGAGTGGGGACAATTTTCACTCCCTTTTTTGGTTGACGTGGCAAAGATGACTTCCGGCCTCAACCGAGCGAATGCTAAGGGAGGCCCTTAGAGATTTGGAATACAACTTTAGTTTCAATCTCCGAACCTCTTTGAGCCCTTGCTCTAGTGCCTTATACTCTGATCGCTTAGTTAGTCCAACGGATAAAAAAAAATTTGGATGTTAATTAGGAATGTCAAAATTCACACGGGCTCAGTTGAAGCCACCAAAATCCTTAGTATCATATTAATATTTTGGTATAAAGTTATTTGGAACCAAAAGTTTCTAACATCGATAAACCAAGTGGTCAGTGCATCACATGTACGTTAGTACACTGGCATAAGATAGACCAAGGATCGAAACTCTCGATAAGAGTGAGATAAATGTCTCGATTTTTAATAACCCCATAGATTAGAATGCTCGCCATTAAGACAAGAGGAAGACTCTCCACTTACAAAGCAGGAGGAAATATGCTCTAACACTTATTCAAACTATTGACCTAGGCCACAAGTTGCATGCCTTACCAACCAAGCTATCAGTTGGGGGCCCCTTGGATCCTCTTTGGTCATGGTCTAATCTTCTCATGGCCAAGTGTCAACCTTCATAAGTTTTTTAAGGAAGCCTGGAACTTTATTTGCGGAAAATGATATCAACTTATGATTTTTAATTAGATTCGACAAGTCATGTCATTCATTCGTTCGATGCGGTAGTTACCTTTCGCACTCAGGAGTTGTGAGTCATCCGATTCAGAGCCCGACAAACATCACAACCATCCAATGGCAGCCATGCACCCTATGTGAATCACACTGGACCCAAATGTTCTCTCCTTGGATGGTTCTGATGCCATCAGACCATGAACATGGGCAACCAGTGCTACGCATGGAAAGTGGGATATAGTTATTTGGCAAAGGGGGTGCCACTTAGGACTCACTCTCTCTCTCTCTCTCTCTCTCTCTCTCTCTCTCTCTCTCTCTCTTTGTATAGATATAGATACTAAGAATGGGTGATTTGTTAGCAGTAATTACTCATCATATTTTGTTTCATTAAACATGATTTTTAATTGGACAAAAAAGCTAATCAGATCGATCTTTCATGAGTGTCTCAGAAAGAGATTCTGGATATAGGCCAATTTCATGAGTGGAACTGAGTGGGCCTAGTTTTTTTTAGAGATCGGTGGGTGTCCTGAAATCTATCGGGTAGTGGACCCACTTCGGGCTCCGACTAATCCCTCCGAGAATGCGTACCAATCTACTTGAAAGTTTCCCTACACACTCCTGGGTAACTCAAGAGGGGAGGAGTTGAACCCACAACCTCCTCACCAAGGCATCAGTTGCTTACCAACTCCCCTAGTGTCGCACCTTTAGCTTGCATCTAATTTGGTGTTGTCCTTCTACAATACATGTATCCGACATCTTTATATCCTAATGAAGGGTATTCAAATGGCTTACTAGTCCATCTTTAAGAATATATCTTGAGTTTAATAGTTGTTCAAGGTTACATGTTAATGACATAATATACCATATCGATTTCTTTTTACTAGAACTCTTTGGAAACACCACAATGATTCTCATACACTTGGAACTCTTTAGGAGTGTCATGTTTATCTCTAGTCATCTACCACAATATGTTGAGTTAACCTGGAGTTATGAGAGTTAATATACTGGTAAGGGTCTAGGTCAAACCCCCCCTTTCACTGAGAGGGAATTTTCACACACACAAAAAAAAACTGAACTATGAGGTGATAATGCTCTTTCTTCCTTGCTGATTTTTTTGAATTCTTCTACTTTGGATCATAGCTATTGTGGGGGAAGTTTTCGTACTGTCTTGATCAGAGATTTCGCACCATAATTATTGATTGAATTGAATGGTTTAGAGAGATAGAGATTGGAATATATATAGAGAGAGATGACACAGAGAGTAGTTGTCAAAGTTCGGTCTTGCGACCAACGTCTCCGGGTGAGAGGTACCACTTGGTTTGCACTATAATGTATTTTGCTATGCAAAATGGGGGGGAGTGTTCTCTCGACAGGCCGAGAGAAGCTTCTTACAATGTGATTGTATGGAACAACTAGAAGAGGATTCAAAGGAAGAAGAGAGCTCTGGCTCTGGGATCCTCTCTTCCTTTGATCAACTGACCAGCCAATCAACTCTTTTTCTATAGGTCATAGGGGTTCTTTTATAGCTAAGGCATATGCTCGATATGGTAGTGACGACATGATTGTGCTGAGGTGGCACTGATCTTGGGCCTCCTCGTGGGGCCCCTATTGGGCTGCTACCCAGGCCCAATAAGGGGGGGTTTTATTCGCAGCCCATATAAAGTAGCTCCATGAGCCTGGGCTTGCCTACTTGGGATGTTGCACTGACCCTAGTGGATCTGGTTCGGTCTAGTATAATTTTTGAACCCACAGTTATCATTTGTCCTCAACACTTCACCACCATACCAATTTATGTTTCTATATTATTCTCCTATTATGAACTTGGTTTTAAACTCATGCATTTTGATATAGACATAAGCCATTCCTAAAGTTAAAATTTAATAACACAAATGCATGGCACCACCTTTAAAAATTATTAGAGTTGCACCCCACATATCAACGTGCATGTACTTAAGTATCGTCTTACTCCTATAAGTAGAGGCCTAAAATCTCAATCTGGATTATTTACCACATAGGAAATATTTATAGAAGTTACTTTTTCTATATTTAATTCTCTTTATGGCTTATTTTTATGCAATTCTTGATTTTTTATTTCTTTTTAACCCATATGGTCCAATCGCACATGTAATAGAATGTGTCATTTATGTCGGTTAATGGAGGATGTGATAGCTTTCTTTCTTTTAACCAATTAACCAACACATTATCTTTTTTCTCTTCTTTTCATCACAGCAATGGCACTATTTTTAACCTTCATAATTCCAACTACTGCACTAAAATATAGGTTGTGGATATCCATTGCCCTAATCCTCAATTATGACACATGTCATAGTTGAAGTTATCACAATCCTATTAAATATCTTGTTTTTAGAATTCCCACACCTATGGCCACACAATGGTATAGTTATGCATCAAAATATTACCATTTTTTATAATCATTATAGGAATCAAATAAAAACCTACTAGAAGTATAGTAATAATAACTAGAATCCAATGTTCAATTATTGATAAATTTAATATCTAAGGAGTATGCGATAACATCTACTTCCTGCTCAAAGTAGGTGGCTATGCTTACTTTCTCAAATTCTTTTATATTTTTTTCACTTCTATCTTTTCATGCAATTTTTTTAGGTGATCGTTCTTGTTAACACTTATTTATCTTTAACTTTGACACAATGTCATTACGATTTATTTGATATTTATATTTTTATTGATTTTATAGCGAAATAACATTCACTTCTATTTCTTGATAGGTGTTTTCAAGAGTTTTATTTGTATAGAGAATTGTAGTTAGCTTGTACGATAATAAAAATGATATGAGAATAATAAGAGTTGTTCTCCTTCTCCACCTTCATATCAATAGTAAGGAGATCGATTTTGATGAAGGTACATACTTTGATGATCTAGTATGGATGCATCCTGCTTCACGTATATTTTGCAAGATTGTTGGTTTATATATGAATTATCACAAAAGTCGTTTGTTATGTATATTTTTTTTAACTTGGAATATAAGCCTGTAATAGATTCTTAATTTGTATTATTATATATCACTTTTTATCAAACTAGATATGCTTACTACTTTTATAATTATATCTCCCCAGCCTCGATAGTCTATCCTTTTTGAATTCTTAGATTTGTTAAGCAACACCTTTTGAAGTTTCTGCTAAACAAGAACAAATTTAAGTCTATTTTGAAAAATCCAAATTCTTTATCCTAAATTTTCTCCATCTCAAAATTGATTATATTGCTTGCCCCCACCCCTCCTAAAAATAATTACTCTTAACCTACAACCGAAGTCTGAATGAATCACAAATACGGTATACACAACATGATAGAATTTTGGACATGGAGAAAACATATATAGACCCAACCTTTGAAATCTAGAAATAAAATACACTAGGTAGGAACAAGTTACTTTCTGACCCTCCCTACACACACACGCGCATGCAGGAGGCTAGGGGCTATGTCCCTTTTGGGTTTAGAAGACCTCCTTGATGATCATGGCCTCATGATAACATTAAATAATTCTTACAACTTCTCGTTGGGTGTGAAAGTTGACACTTTTGTCTTTTTCTGTATTACTTTTAACCTAATTTATATAACAAATAACAAAAATTACCCCCATTGTAAGCATATATTTTGAGTCTTTTTTATCCTTTAAATTACAAGAAGCACCATATTGTTGCTATTAATTTGGAATATGTATAATCCTTTTAATAAGATATTGTGACTTTTTTAACCTTCGTGAGCTTAAGTGATTTTTTGGTGTAATTACAGAGGGCAAAAGATATTTATCCCAAAAGAAGCAACCCTATACGCTTCCCCACAAGATGAAAAATCAATATGAATTATTCATCCATTCAAGTTCCTATATTATAAAAATTCATCACCACCATAGTACTCCCACGGTATATAATTATTAGGATGAAGCCTGAGCAATGTTCGGACCATCACCACGTCACCATCGGTCACTATCACCACCTTTATCGTCGTTGCCTACCGCCAACACCTCAAGCACTACAGTTGGCCAACGACGATGACAATATGGATGATGACTAGCCGAAGATGGACAGTTACATTACTATCACCACACACTATCATTGGTCGATGACAGTAATGAGTAATGACTCTTAAGGAGGAGGAAGGTGCCATGTAGGGCCTCCTCTCTCTTTTTTTTTTGGTGAGCACCTCCTCTTTTTTTTTGTAAACATTATTACTTACATTAACAACTTAGAGTCTTACAAAGAAACATTCTGAAACATTAACATAAGCAATATTAACAAGAGTAATAGGAAAAATTAGATCTCTATATAGTCGTCATTCGATTTTGATGTCTTTCCCAAATTAGCCATACAGTCAGCAACCTTGTTTCCTTCTTGCATGATATGTGAAAAACGAATAAATAAAATCCTCATCATTTGATGAAGACAACTAGCGAGTATTGTGGGGGATTCTTTGGCCGTGTAACTTTTCAGAATAATTGATTGATTTTGACTTAGAGAAAGATAAATAGTTATAACGAAGTATGAAGAGAAAGAACACCAAAAATTGGTAATGAAGTTTACCCGAATCCTACGTCTCTATGTGGTAAGTCGCAACTTTGAATCATCTATTTCTTTTAAACATTTGAGCTATCCCTCGACAGGCCGAGGGAGGCTTTTACAAAGTCTGAGAGAGAAAGGGAAGAGAAGTAGTGGGGTTGTGGAACTAGAAGGTCAGCAAACTCATTGGCCTAGATGTAGAGCTCTTCTACTCCACACGAGGATCGAGGTACTCTAACTGTCAAAAAGTTCTTCTGCTGTTATCTTGAGATGTATTTATAAGTGCTGGCCTTTCATAACTACCTTTGCTGATGTGGTAAGCTGCGATTGGTGTGGGCCTTTGCTTTTGACGGTGTGGGCCTCTGCTATATTACTAGTGGGCCACGAGCTGTCCTCATGGGCATTGAAGATGTGGGCCTCTGCAGCCTGCTTTTTGATGGACTATGGGCTTGTGGGTCGGCCTAGAGCCTTACTGTTTTTGCACCCACAAGAATAGAAAGAGTAGATTCCTTACTTAGTAACACAATAATTGTAGATGCACAATCACCTTCAATCCATATTTTTTGTCGATGGAAGTGGCTGGATTGCTTTAATACCTTCGCACAAGGCTCTTGCTTCAGCATCTGAGACTGAATAGACATTAAGAGGTATACAACCAGCATCAATAAATACTCCATGGTTATTTCGATTCACATAACCAGTACCTGCAGATTCGGTTCCCTTATCAATAGAATCATCAAAGTTAATCTTAAACTCATCAGCATCAAGAGATTGACATTTAACGAGCAAGCTCATATAGGGCTTATGGATGATAGATGAAGTTAAAAGTAAGTCCTTATGATGAGTATATAATAGTGAAATAGTTCTGACATTATACACAATCTTAAAAGTTTCATGATAAACTTTTATAAAAACATGCATGATTAAGATCCTAATTTTTCAACCGGCAACACTCACATAAGGGATCCGTTATGATTCCTCTGTGACTTAATAACATTTTGGAAGAAATTTGTGCTTGAAGAACTTTCCATAGAAAAATTTTAGCTCTAGATGGGCCACACATTTTTCATACATGTAGCCAACAACCCGCCGAAAGAATTTTCTAATGATAATCCATGTTAGAAAGTAAAACAGTAGGCATCATTGACATTATATTCTGAGCATAATTTAGAACCTCCCATCCGTTGTTTGGAAGAACAACTTAAGATGATAGAAATTTGCATAGCTCGATGTAGTAAGTCTGAATGAAGAAAGCTTGATAATATCTTATATCGCTAATTCCCCTCCTCATTTATCAGTTCAACAAGAAACTTAAATGAAAGACGATCTTGCAAGTTAACACTGCCCGACCATTTATCCAAAGGAACAAAAGACAACCACAGACAATTTAAAGTATTATCCTTTGAAGTTATAAAAATACATTTATGTGTATTTACACGTACCAAAGACATAGCTTCTAAAATCACCTTCCAAACCCAAGAGGAAGTCCTGGCCTTGTTGGTAGGCAATTCCAAAGTCAAATCCTTTATAACTTTGAACTTCTCCTGACAGAAAAAAGACCAATTGATGATAACATTATTTAAAAGTTTAAAAAAGTTCATTCTAAAAGTGTAATTCGAATATGAGATAATATTCTAATCCACCATTGTCTATTAAGTGACAAGAATCATTCCAATTTACTAAATGGAGGTCTTTATCCATTAACAAAGAACCCCAAAGGAGTATTCTTATTTCCATCTCAATGTTTTGTAAAACTCTTTTAGGAATCCACAAATTTGCCATTGCAAAGGCAAAAAGTCCAACAAAAACAGACTAATAAGAGTAATCCTTTCCGGAAAGGAAAAATACCTCGCTCTTCATCCATTTATACGAATCAAAATTTTATTCAAAAGCTCAGTATGATCTTTAGAGAGGATCTGTTTTCTAGATATAGTAATGCCCAGGTACTTGAAGACCAACTAACTCAGGGACACCCAATGAAGGTTGTAGAAAAAAATAATTTATGAGTTGGACTAGTTAACATGGTGACAAGAAAAAGTACAATAATGAAGCACATCTAGGATCACATAGCTTTGAAGAGCATCAGCCTTTGCAAACAATAAATAATCATTCACATATGATAAGTTAAGAACTTAAGGTTTAAAAGCAGAGGGCATGGAACCTGTCAATTCCCCACGTTAATGTCTAACTTTGGGGTTCCTATTCAGAACTTTCACTGCAAGGATAAAGAGATAAGGTGAAATGGGTTTACCTTGTTAAAGGTCCAAAGAACTCAAATCAGAAACGAGATGATTGAAACCATGGTGAGGAAGACCCATTGTGAAGAACAAAAAAGATGGATTAGTAATACAACTTTCAATCCACTCGATCCATTGATTAAAAATTTTAAATTTTTCAAAGCCGGACTTTGAAGATAAGTGACTAAGATATTTGATCATATGCTTGAGTCATGTCCAATTTCAATGCCATAAGGTTACCACAAAGATAATCGTTGGTCATTGAATATAAGGCTTTTCTGCTCCAGGATGATATTATCATAGATGTTTCGTTCCTTTACAAATGCAACTTGTTTCGGTGAAATCAAACGGCTTAAGAAAGGCTTTAAGTTGGTTCACAAGAATTTTTGAAGCAATCATGTAAATCACATTACATAAACTAATCTGGCTTAAGAGCTCAGGAGCGGTAGGATTATTAATCTTATGGATAGGAACAATAAAAATATCCTTCCACTGTTGTGGTATTGACGAAACAACTCTTTTGTCTTTGAGATATCATAAAAAACTTCCACCACGTGTCGTTCAAGTTAGATTTAATCGAGGTATCACATAGCCCACCTATGTACATGAGGAGCCCTATCTTCACCAAATTTATATATTATTGTTATTATTATTTTTAAGGGACTTAGTGTTAGATCCCTGGTAAGAGATCAGTTTGGTGACAAGGATAGAGAACACGATGCTTTTGCATCAGATCACTCCCCAAAAGATGCAATGACAGTAAGTCCCTCTGTTAACTTTTCACCCCTTTAAATGACAAAATTGCCCTTCTATTATCCATCCAACCAACCAACCCTAATCCAAAATCTAATCCCTAACTAATGAATTCCATAACCCTCATCCTAATTCTATATCCCTAACAGTGAACCCTAAACTTAAACCTAACCAAAATCACTCTAAACGTCCGCAATACAATTGCAGACTGAAATGTAGCAAAATTGCTACAATGATTTGTGTCAACATCCGATTTCTATATAATTTTTTGTACAACCATATGTAAGGCAGTGAAATTAAAGTTGTTTCGAAGGGACTATTTACTAAACCGAAACATTGTCGGTCCTTTGGCGAGAACTGAACACGTGTCTCCTCCATTTCCATAAGGAGCAAGATTGTATGTACGGCACAGTTGTATAGGTTTTCCTTGTACAGAATGATGGGGCTTCATTACGATCGTCCTTTAGCCTGCCTGTTCGACCTGAGTGCGATTTACTGGTTGGGGCTGGGTTCCGCAAGTGACCATCTCGACCTCATAAAAACCTCTGGTGTGATTCAGGAGAGAGAAACTAGAGAGAGAGAGAGAGAGAGCGAGATGCGCAGTCCCAAATCCAAATTCGCAGAGCTTGGAGGAATTTAAGGGTAATTCCTTGTGAGGGAGAGGGAGGGCGCCAAGGAAAAAAAATGCAAGCTTTGGGCTTGAAGATGGTGCCGGGATTGAACCCGGCAGCAGTGCGATCCTGTTCGATTCCAAGAGAGAGGGGAAGGAGCTGCGCGATCGTGGCGGCTTCCTCGTCTTCATCCAATTCCTCTTCTTCTTCTTCATCTGAGAGGGAGGGGAAGGGCAGCGAGAATGCTCCGTCGGGTTCTTTCCTGTCGAGGAGCCAGACCTACGCCCTGCTGAAGCAGCAGATGGCCGTCGCGGCGAAATGTGAGGTAGAGATTTCTTCTGGTTCTGCCCTGTTTGTTGCTTTGGGCTGATGAATTGGGTTGTGGGTTTTGATGGGTTTTCCATTTACTTCATGTTTGGCCTGGTTTGTGAGTCTGGAGGTGGGTTTCTTTTGCTTGATGCTCTCTATGGACATTTCGGGTAATGGGTTGTGATGGGTTTTCAATTTTACTTTCTGTGTTGGTTTCGCTATTATCTTGATACTGGACTTGATGATTTCTGCTAGTGGGTGCCAATCTAGCATGCTTATTGTTGGTTTGTTGTGATGAAATCTTTGGAAAAAAAAAGAAGATTAATTAGTTACTTATAAACAATACATGATCCATTCTTTAGAAAGAACTTAGCTTAGGAACATAAAAAAATTAGGTTTATTCGCACCGAACTGCAAGGGTTCTATCGAATGAGTCCAAACGATGCGTCAGGACTGAGATAAGCTGTATTGCAGTCCAACGATCGACTCCCCACAGCTGCAAAGCTTTTCTACTCGGTAGTGCGATGCATATTGAAATGTTTTTTCTTTAGACAACTCGACCAGGTTAACTTCCGATGCCATATTTGCAGAGAAAGTAGCTCCTTGGTATTTATAATTGTTTTTTTTTTTTTGAGAAATCCTCACTTCGTGGAGGGGGGTTTTGCCTGGACCCCTACCTGTCTATTGATAAAAGAAAAAGTTACAATGAAAGGAAGACTGAAACAGATAAAGAAAACAAAAACAACAGATTAAGTAAAAAGAAAAACAATATCATCTCGCAGTTTTCCACTAGTCCCAGCTGCCCACGATCTCAAGGTCATCTCCACTCGCTTAACCAACTCTGTAGCATTAATAGAAATCTTCTAGAAAGCTCTCCTATTGCTGTCCAACCAGATATTTCATGTGATGGCCATGACAATGATATCCCAAATCTTCTTCAAGTCTTGGGAAACCCTCTTCTTTCTCCAGAGGGACCATAAGGAAAGGAGAGTGGCTAGGTGGCCATAGACACCTAGTTTGGATGCGAAGTGAGTCCAAACTTGTCTCGAGTAAGAGCAAGACAGAAGCAAATGGTTTCTTGGCTATAGCTGCATAAAGAGCAGGAATTGTCTGCAATATTCGGATTGTTCCTCTTGAGGAGATTCTCTTTGGTAAGAATTTTGTTTTGGATGGCGAGAACCATAAAGATCCTCACTTTTAAAGGAACCTTGGTGCGCCAAGATATTAGACTTGTTCAAGAATTTATACAATAAGTTGATCGAAAACTTTCTTGAAGAGTGCAGTCGCCAAAAGGAGTTATTTGGAGTGGCAGAAATTGAGAAGGGAGAAAGGATCTGGAGGAGGTCTGCTAGGTTATCTGAAAGAGGACCTTTGATTCTGTGGGTGAAAGTTGGGCGCCAAGTAGTGCAGGCCCCAGTTGTTGAAGCTTGAGAATTGTTGCATCTTTAAATCTGGCAAGAGCATAGAGATCCAGGAAGACATCCCTCAGTGGGATGTCCCCAATCCACAGGTCTTCCCAGAACTTCAGCTTTCTACCATTGCCAAGCATGAATTTGCAGCCACATTTGTAAGCATCCTTCACTTTAATGATACTCTTCCAAAAAGGTGAGAGCCTACTGGATATTCTGCTCCTGATTTGAATAGGCAAGAAGCGTTTAAAATATTTGGACTTAACAATCTTCCCCAATTGATCTTCCGCTGAATTCTGCGGCCGCCTCTCTCTTGGAATCGAACAAGATCACATTATTGCCGGGTTCAATCGAACAGGATCGAACAGGAATGCATTGTCTTAGTTCACTATGAAGGCAACAAAGCTTGGAATGAGGGGGCTGGCTTCATCCAAAGTCATCAATTTGATCGTACGGTTTTTTGAGAGTGACACCTCTCCAATACCCTATTCTTGCAGTCTAGGAAGCACGAACACTCTTCCGGAGGCCCCGTATCCGTGTTATACACGAACACACGCCGGATACATGTCAGACTATTTTTTTTTTTAATTTTAATACTGTTTGGGTCGTGAACACGTTCTGGGCACGCTGCATACACGTTTGGACACGGACATGCTGCAGACACGTTTCGGATACGCTGCGGACACATTCCGGACATGCTACAGTTACGTTTCGGACACGAACATGTAGCAGATACATTCCGGACACGCTGTGGACACATTCCGGACATGTTGCAGATTAGGCTGAGCACGATTCATTTAACGGGCTGAGTGCATCACTCGGTTGTGACATGGATTTAGCCTGAAATGTTTAGTCTGAATGGTCAGCTCGATTGGTAAATGACTAAATTCTCGAGGTCATCTTAGATCAACTAATTGAAAGCTTTCACGGATTTATAACCTAAGCATGCATTGCATTTCTTTATAATGCGCCAACGATGAATCTTTAGTAAAATTGTCCTTGATGGACTAATGGAAATTGACTCTAGAAATTTAAAGAATGATATGGAATAAAATATTCTTGGAAATAGTGAAAAAATGAATAGCGAGAAAACGAACTTGGATTCAAACGAAAAGCTTCTTGAGTTATCGGATGATATTTGAGTAGGAAAATGAGAGTTTGCAAAAATAGTATAGGACATTCGTTAAGATGTTGATCTTTGAAGAAACACCTTTTGCGGAAAGCAGAGCGAACCCGACATGTGTGAGGCGGGTGGGAAAGGAAGAAGACATTTGTCCTTAGAAAGGTCTGAATACCGTGATAAAATATAAAGAAACAACAACAAACAGTAAAAAAATTATTCATGGTTTTTTCATTGCCCTTCAAAATGTGCCTTTTCTTTTTCAAATAATACTACTTTTTACATGTCACTATCCTTTACAAATATTTCCGTTTGGATATATTTTTCTTTATAAAAGGAAGGAAGATAAACAGATTATCGAGAATCCTACCTCTTTAGGAGTAGGAAGTCCTCTTTTGTCTCAACTAAATATGTCAGCAGGAGACCTGCTGTAGCAGTAAATGCATGCTGTACATTTCATTTATTGAATTCATTATGCGTTGTTTATGTTCAATATTGTTTATATTATGAAGTCTTTCCCTTCACCTCTAATTTCTATTTTTTGGTTTTTCAGGACTACAAAGAGGCTGCTAGATTAAGGGATTCCTTGAAATCTTTCGAGGAAGAGGAACCAGTGTTGCGCCTCCGCAGTTTGATTAGGAGGGCGGTTGATGAAGAGAGATTTGAGGTACTCATTTCTTGTTTCCTTTCCTCGGAATTGTTCTTTTATGTATAGAAACATAACATTTTGGAGTCCATAAAAATGAAGAAACTTGAAAGATCATACAAGATTGATTGCTGACAGCATTGCATATGATTATACGTAAAAGTAATTTCAGATGTTCATAATCAATCCAAATATTAACATAGACCGGGAAAAAAGCCTGGATGAGAAAGACAACAGTATTTGAAACCGTTTTGCGCCTCCATCAACTATTAGAATTTAAAAGAAGTGGCTTTGTTTTCTGCTTAGTTGAATGTTTTTGGCACTCTATTGAAGAATCATTTTCAAAAAAAGGACTGGTTGAATCAGAAAATTGCTTTGGCTAATCTTTGTCTCTTACATTGTTCAATCAACCACCATAGTAATAGGTTCAGAGTTCAGACAGTGTCATAAATAGTAATTTATAATAGCATATGTGCACTACATATATGTATTCTCCACTTTACATTTCTAACATGAACTGTTTTCTATCACCTGATGGTTCTTGGACTATAGCTAACCTTCGTGATGTTCTTTTATTAGGCAGAACTGACTGAAATATGCCATGAATAAGCCCTACTTAAAAAAATTATGCTTGTTCATCTTGGATATTATTCCCATTGTTGGATTTTAAGCGCATATAATTTAATAGATTCCATGCAATCAAACTCAATTTAATACATTCCATGCAATCCTTTTACTGATTTACACTGTTTCTCTTCCTTTATCCCTTCGAAAAGATCTTTCTAAAGATCCAAAAATTGAGAGGATAAAAAGTTATACTAATAATAGTTTGCCCACAAGTATTGAGATTTAAGGTGGGTAAATAGGAAGTATTTGGGAAAGTAACCTAGGGTTTCGAAGTGTGTAGGGTTCCTTAACAACTGAATATGTCCTTAGATCAGGTTTTAGCAGTCTATCCAGTTCTAGGCTAAGGTTCCGACATTTACTAAAGAAACATGTAAAGAAATATGGATTGCTAGTCCTACAAGTCAGTCCTTTTAGCCTTGGATTTAGATTTTCTCGTTACCCTTTATTTGATGTCAGAAATTGCCACGTCACCTAAGTTATCATGTGCTAGCACATAACACTTAAGTGAGTCTTAAAATAACCGTACAGCTTGATGAGTGGACTCCCTTCTGAACCAAGTTTTTCCATTAAGCTTGTTAAAAACCAACTAAGGTGGCTCTAGTTAATTAGAACTCAAATTGAACAAAATATAGTTTTAAAATTTATTCTATTACTTTTGGTTACATTAATAAACCTTTAAGGACTATGATTGAAAATCAAGACTCCTGTTGAGGATTGGATCTAGACAAGATTGTATACAACTATAAATCTAGATTCTAACATAGAATTATAGTGAAAGCCTCCTTTGGAAGATTGGCTGATTTGGATCTAGACAGATTGTATAGACTATGCTAGAATCTAACATGGAATTAGAGTGCCTGGCTTAAATCAAACAAAGTTCAGATCGAGATCATTTCTTCGATGGTTTGCTGATTGTAATTTTTTTTTTTTACATGTGGCGCCCACTGCAACCACTATGAACGCCTACACTAGTTTGTGTTTCATTAACCTTTTCTCTCTTATTTTGACTTGATAATCATATGCTATACTTATTGTCCACATTATAGTACCATGTAATGACATGCTGTCTCCTCATGCCACCAAGTTGAGATTTGATGCTATCCATTATCATGTTCTTTCAAAATGTTGCATGGCTTTTGAAATTACAACTTTTAAATTGAGGCTGATGGATGTTAGGCGTGATGTGAAAATTCGTAAGATTCCTAAAATCATGTAATTGGAGATTTCTACTATTAGTATTAATTTCCAAATAATGGTTTTTATCCTGAATGCTCAACTTCAACCTAAAACTTTACAATTCTAAATAAAGGGAAAGAAAGAATCTTGATTTTGAAGTACAAGCCTTGAAATGCAACCCAAGTGTATTTATTGAATACACTCATGACTCATGTTAAGTAAGAATTAAATGTTTTGATCCTTTTACAATTGACAAGACTTTTGTTTGATCCTACTTTCCATGCATTTTTTTGTATAAAACCAGGTAAGACGCCTCAAGTTGTTGAGGAAGGTGATGTTTCCTGTTGATATTTATGTCAGTACTAGTTATATCAAATGTATTCTGGGCCTTATTATACTTGTAAAAACGATCCCATTAGTAAGGACTAAGGACTGAGCTTAATGTAACCAGGCCCCTACGTGGGACATAATTTTGGCCAACCTAGTAGTTACTTGCATTTTAAATGAGCACACACACGCGTGGCGGCCCCCCCCCCCCCCCCCCCCCCCCCCCCCCCCCCTCACCCCCCTCCTCACTCCTCGCTCTATATTTCTTCTTTATCATAGTATATCTTGCATTACAAGCATCTTTTTTTCCTGCTTTTATTATTTTATCTTCTTTCTTTATGTCGTCCATAATTTGTGCTGGTGGCCTGCAAAGAAGATTGATGGTTTGAGACTCTCTCTCTCTCTCTCTCTCTCTCTCTCTCTCTCTCTCTCTCTCTCTCTCTCTCTCTCTCTCTCTCTCTCTCTCTCTCTCTCTCTCTCTCTCTCTCTCTCTCTCTCTCTCTCTCTCTCTCTCTCTCTCTCTCTCTCTCTCTCTCTCTCTCTCTCTCTCTCTCTCTCTCTCTCTCTCTCTCTCTCTCTCTCTCTCTCTCTCTCTCTCTCGGGGAGTTGCAGTATGCCAGATATCGGAGTCTGTGTAAGGCTGATCACCAAAGAGGAGTAACCAGGCTCCATTAGCTGAGTCTTCTGGGCTCCTTTTTGAATCTTGTCTGTCTTAAGTGATCTGATTGCACAAGGTACCAGAGCATTTCTATTGCTATTTTCTTCCCCTCTTAGCCCTCCATATTGCAGATTTAAGTGCACATTGGACTAAAAACTGATTTCCATTTTTCTGTTCGATTGATTTGTGGGATCTACAAGGACCTTATGTTAGTTCTTCCTGTTGTGGTGATCTTTCCCTCATATGAAGAAGCACACAGAGATCATCGTGGGGAGTTTCTATATGATTTTGGTACATGCTCAAGAAGGTGTGATGTGCCTTTTTCTTGTGCTTTTCTCAACTTCATCAAGTGAAGTGCTCCAGTGGGACCTTCTACAAGTCTTGGTATCAACAGTAGTTGATGTGCATCTATTATTTATAGTCAAGACCAAGTCAACAAAATCAGTGTGTATGGATTAAGTACGCATATGCCAGTAAATTAAGTAAAAACTTAAAGAAAACTCTTTTATTGCGCTAAAAAGATCGAAAGACTGCTACACCCACCTTTTATCTACAAGATCACATGATTTTAAGACTAAAGGTAAAAAGTTTAAGACAAAAATATGTCCCCCAGTGTTCTATGAGGCCTCCAATGTTTCTGGACCTGAGTTGCGCACTAAAGAGGGTCAAATAAACTGCCACAAAGATGAGAATGTCAAAGGTTTAGTAGTATTGGGATGAGTTTCTATTGAGATATTATGGATAACTGCAGGTTCACCAATTGCAGATAAAGCGGTGGAAACTGACCAGGATGGTATGCACGTGTTAAAAAATCCAAGGAGGGTCTGATAAGGAGATGTGTGCAAGTTTAAAAGAAGATAGAGAGACTAAGATTAAATTGATGACTGATAAATGATGAGGCAAGCCTCATAGATGGAGGATGTAGCTCTTATCTTGAAGAATGGAGAAAGATTCACAAACTAAATCCCAACTAGTCGGGGATTAGGCTTGTTTATTATGATTATTGTTACTTGCTGCTTCTCCGGCAAATCTTTTGGGCCATATAACAATGGCTTCCTATATTTTGAAGGGTTCCATGCACTGTTTTAAAACTCGCTGACTCGACTCGAAACTCGGCCGAGTCGACTCGACTCGGCTGAGTTTCGATCCGACTCGGTCCAAAACTCGGTTTGGCAACTACTCGAACCAAAACTCGAGTGACTCGGACCAAAACTCGAGTGACTCGGGTGAGTCACTCGAGTTTTTGGGGTGTGTGACTCGGTTCGAGTCTTGATCGTTGTATTTTTTGGGGTAAAATCGGGATCCGGAAGAACAATTTATGTTTTGTAATGACATGTTATTTGGTGATAAGCTTTAAGGTCATCAAAACTTGTTAGATATCCATTTTTAAATATATATAATATTTAAAATATATTATATAATGTCGAGTTTTTTGTATCGAGTTTTGTCGGGTTTTAGCCGAGTTGTCGAGTCAACTCGACTCATTAAGGTTTCGAGTCGAGTCGAGTTTTCGTGTTTTAAAACACTGGTTCCATGTCACGGGTGCCAAAGGTTAGGCAACGACCCAAAAACTATCGTCACAAATATCTTGCAGGCTATTGAACTATTTCTACAGGAATATCAAAGAAATTTTCAAAATTCAATCAACTGGTTATTGTGATTTTTCGAGGTATCAAACACACATGAAAATGCTCATGTAGGTATCCCTAAGATAGTGTGAGATTTAAAATAACAATGATTTAAATGTTCAAAAGGCACCCTACTGATGTTCCGATGATAACATGTTCATATGTTTCAAGAATTTAATAATTATAATAAAGTAGACGGCATGCATAAAAAATATATGATATAAAAAAAGAGTAAACAAAAGATAATACATATCTGCAAGTCACAAAGGGACATTTTCAACAAATATAATAGAACAATTTGGTTCATCATGTAGTTTGTGCTCATGTCACATATTAACATAATCCCCTTGTTTGTATCCCATTAGTTCGAATACAATTTCAACTAGGCCAAATCAAATATGATTCAGCCATGGTTTGTGAATTTGGATCAAGGTTTAGTTCAGATTAGGCAAAAAACGAACCAGTTCGATCTGTTTGGGTTTGACCATTTGGCCGTTTCAGCTAAAAATAAGAAAATAGCAATCTCATTCTAATTTAGCCTCTATGTGTTGATTGGCCAATTCAGGGCCTTCTGTCTATTCGAGTTTGATTCAACTGAGTATGACCAGCCTTGTTTGAATCCGATTCTGCTAAACCATATTAACTAGGGCGAATCAGATCCAAATCGAACTTGAAATCAATCCGAGACAATGAACTGAATACGTATTGGAGCATGTTTCGGGTTCCCCGTGTGTGTGCGCAGCGTGTGTGTGTGTGTGTGTGAGCATCTAAAATATGAACCGGTTCATTTCAGGTAAATACAGATCCTCGAACTATGGATTTATCTGAATCAAACCCGAATCAAACTCAAGTCAGCTAAATCAGACCCGAATGACTTTTTTTTTTCTTTGTTTTATTTCTAGCCTTGACAGTCGAATTGGGCTGACCGAACCAGCTGGACTGGTTCATTTTCCATCTGGTCCAAATCTGAACCTGAATTCTCAAGCCTAGGATTAAACAACCTGCATGTTGATACGATATTATTCATGACATGACTGCCTAGTTTTATCTTTCCAGTTATACGAAGCTTCCATTTGGTCAGATTCTTGACAAGAATGCAAGAATAATCTCTGAAATTTCATGTTGACACTTTCAAGTTGTAGTACTCTTATTGATCTTCATATCTCAAGAGAGAAAACTGTTAATCATAGCCAAGGCGCTGAGTGATAATCTCCTTCTTTTTCCCTTCTATCAGGTTAATGAGTATGTTAGTTTGTGATGCAACCAGCTAAAAAAGGTTCTATTTATGGTTTATATCTGTAATTGTTGTTTTACCTAGGTGATCCGATACAAGTTTTGGCATTGCTTCTGCTTAGCCTACTAGGTGGCCAGCATTCTTGCTTTCAGACCCTCACTTAAGAAGAATTCTATTTGAGATATATTTACCTTATTTCTATGGAAGACCAATTTCTTATATTTTGGGGTTGCTCGTTTTGAAGAAAATTGATGTATTTTTATGTTTAACTTTTTCTCTTCTTAGGTCATCATACAATAAATTCAAGCTGCCTATGTGCTGATTTGTGTTTCTTAATTGTATCGGAACACACTTTCCAGGATGCAGCCAGATACAGGGATGAACTAAAGATCCTGGCTCCACACTCCCTCCTTAAATGTGCAAGTGACGCTACAACTTTAGTATGTACCTAGTTTATATGCGTACCTTAATTAAGTTAACTGGTATAGGTGCACCGATACTTGGTAATTGCATGTCACATTGACTCTTATTTCTGTTAGAAGGTTACCCTTTATTCACCTATCTAAGCTCATCTTGTTTGCAGCATATACATAATTACCATGCATTTCAAATGATTTGCTGTTTCTGTCTATGATTTGTTTACAATACTCTTTCCAGTTAGCATATATCATAAAGGCCTCATATGAATTTTGTTTTTTTTCTTCCACCAGCAATTGGTGTGTCCCACGTATAACCTCACTACGTGTATACTCGTACAAGTTTTTGCAATGACAGGAACACCCACTTACAAATGTTACATTCGTTGCTTCTCACATCCACCTTGATAAGTCTCTTTGCAATCTATGTATGCATGGTGTAGGCTAAGCAAAGAGAAACTGTGTCAAAGGTCTTGAACATGAACTCAAACTCTCATCTTATTTTTGAGAAAGCATTCGATCAAGTAACACCACCATGAATTTGGATTATTGGAATATTTTCTTCGTTTTTTTGGTTGTTAAGATCTACTGCTACGGAGACTTGAATTCCTCGACCCACTAAACTTTTTACTGACCCGACTAAGAGCTCTTGACCCCTAAATATTAGGTACCAAGAGTAGTCTCAGAAAAGCTGAAAAACTGCTTCCAAAGAAAACTGTTGCAAAAAAGTTGTTCAAGTGCTTAAATGGACTTAATGCTTAAGTGAATTGGCTGTACCTGGACCCGAATACTTAAGTGCCATGTTTGAATCCAAAATGGGCTGACTTAGATGGTAAAGAGCTCAATAGATCTGACCATTCAAAGAACATGTGTCTGAGATTGAATCTGATGCACAATGACTGATTAGGTCAAATGAGCACCGCTATCTCTCGCCAGATTAGGTAGTCGCCACACCAGATGCTCCGGCGAGTGATAGCAGTTGCCGAAGATTGCTTCAGCATTGGAAGATGTCGGAAATGCGTGGAGATGTCAAAGATGCACCGGTGATCTCGGAGATGCTTCGCCTAGGCTTGGGTGGAGATGCTCGGGGATGCTTCAAGATGATTTGGAGATGCTCATAGATGCTTAGACTCGATGAACTTCACCGACTGAATGATCTCAGATCTAATGAGCTTCGATTCGATGTTACAGAGGATGAAGCTCGACCGTCGATCTTCAAGCCCCTTCTCTTTTCTCCATGCAACCTTCAAGGACCTGATTGCTGATTAGACCTTGATGGATCTGATGGAGAAGGATGTGAAGCTTCGATGAGCATGAGCCTCCAACGAAGCTGGGAAGTAATAAGACCGGTGGCAGAAGCGTCCGGCTAGGTGGTTGGAGCCGGCTACGGATTAAGAGCTATGGCTCTAATACCATGTTAGCCACGCGCGCAGCGCGCGCGCGCACACACACACACAGAGAGAGAGAGAGAGAGAGAGAGAGAGAGAGATCTTGTCTCACTCAATGGGACAATGGTCCTATATAGTTGTACATAAAATGGGGTCATCAAAGGTGAACATACCCCAGGAGAGTATTAGTCTAACCTATACAAGGCTAAGTAAACATTGTTTTGAATGTTATTCAATTTTGAAGGAAAATTTAAATATGATGTTTTGTTATGGATCAAGTGGTCAACTAGACAAATCAGATTAGTTGGCCATGGATTTTGCCCAATGGTTGGAGCTAGGGACAACTGAGCCTCGTCTGACCCACACATAATATGAACATTGATGAGGCCCATCATTATGGGATCTGAATACATATTCACGTGGGCAAAACGTTCAATCGATGGTAGGGAAGGGTGGATGTTGTAGAGCTTGGGGACCATGGTGGCTGAGGAGTGAGTTGATGATGACTATATGAGACTTGCATGCATTTATTATGTAGAATTTTTTTAGAATTTAAGGTTTTTTCAGATAGTTTTTTCTTTCTAAATGGAGAATGGGTCTGGTCAATAAGGTCAACAAAAAAAATATATCGTTTGTCAAGGTTTACTTAATCTAGATGTCATAGTTTTGGCCGAGTAGGGACTAGGCCTATCATCCTTGGTTGGGGATCAAAACTGAATGGTAGCAGGTTACGTTGTTTAGATTTGGGACCTCTAATAGATGATAGTTGGATAGGTTGAGCCAGTACATATATGTAATAAGGCAAATGTTATTTTAATTTTAAATTTTATTTAAGTTTAAGTATTAGAAATGTAATGATATTTTTCAGTATTGATGCAAAATGGCTGAAAAATCAGATTTAGCCGGTCACTAATTTTGTCGAATTGGTAGAAGTTGGAAACAATAATCCCGATCCAACCTTATGACTACATCTAGACACCAATTTGTGTCAGCAAGATCGGATGAAGAGGAGTGGATTTTAGACGGGGGAAATGGGATTGGTCGTGGTGATTGCGCTAGTGATGATATTGGGATAGTTTATGCACTTACTGAATGTCATTAACTATCAGAATACACATTCATTATTTTCTCTGGGTTGGGCCATCTAGTGATCAACGTCGACCAGAAAATAGTTTTTTTTTTTTGCTAGGTCAGTATGAGGTTGATTGGTGTGCACTGACTGAGTTGATAGGACCTAGTTTAGGTTTACTTCTACTTAGGTCTTGCTTTGAACTGGCTCGGATTAAATCAAGTTTGGTTAGATTGGTCTGTCTGAAAGGTCTTAGTGGGAGCTATCGGGTCGATAGAGATACGGATGTAAATACCTTACCCTCAAATTTTATTTGAATTTTCCTAGATAATCTAGAATATAGTGCAAGATGTTAGGGCTGACTTAGTGAATTAGAAAAGTTTAAGTGTCTGGTCACCATAAATTCTACCGAATGGGTAGGTTGGGACAAGTAATCCTTATCCATGACAAAACTTGATTGGTCAAATTCTTTATATTATCATGTCGGGCACCATTGAAAGTTTAAATCAATTAGGATTAAATTAAATATGGTCAAATTCTTTGAAGGTAAAAAAACCTAATTAATATATTATAGAATTCTTGACATATACTTTTCTATTGTATAATCTGTTTAATTTGAGTTGATTCATCTTCTAATGCTCTATGCCTCAATAATCGCATCTTCCTCCTTTGCTTGTGGGCAATTATGTCCCTCATTTTTCGCAGAGCTATAATTTCCTTTCCGGAATTTAATATTTCAGGGAGTGAGGGTGCAAGTCAGGAGTGTATATATTGAGGGCCGGAGTCGGGCTTCGAAAGGGCAGTACTTTTTTGCCTATCGAATTAGAATCACTAATAATTCTCAGCGACCTGTTCAGCTCCTCAGAAGACATTGGATCATAACGGATGCCAATGGAAAAACTGAGAACATTTGGTGAGTTTTCTTCATTTGCGTATATCACCCTTCGCTTACTAGATTATCGTTGGATACTTGGATGGTTCTTTTGGTGTCCGATTCAACGCTCAAGTTTATTCTCTTACTAAAATTCTGCGCATCGGACTCGCAGGGGAGTTGGTGTAATAGGAGAGCAGCCTGTGATACTTCCTAAGACTGGATTTGAGTACTCCTCTGCATGCCCATTAAGCACTCCTAACGGAAGAATGGTAAGTTTATAGTAGCCTTTTTTGGGGAATGGAACATCAGAACTTTGAATTAAGCTCGAATGAAATTATTTTTTAGGGCAAATTACAAAAACCTCATCTCATTTCACATTGGTCCCTCAACCTTTTTTTTGAACAATTTGAACCTCGAACTATGCTCTGTCTGCATTCAGCCCCCTTCCGTAAGCTTTTATTACAAAAATACCCTTGTCCTAGTAAGCATAAGTTAAATATTATTTAAAAATCGAGTCTTATTGAAAATTGAAAAGGGTATTTTCAGGATAAAAAGTTAACAGAGGGGACTAAATGTAGACGGAGTATAGTTCAGGGTTTAATTTGTTCAAAAAAAAGTTTGAGGGACCAATATAAAATGAGGAGTATAGTTCAGGGGAGGTTTTTGTAATTTTCCCTATGTTTTTTTAAAAAATCACCATATTATAACCAATAACTTGCCCTTCCACTTTCTCCCTTTTCCTTATATTTGTCCTGCCAAAAAAATAAATACAGGAGGGTGATTTTGAGATGAAGCACATTGATCGGGTGGGATCGTCAACGTTCAACGTAGCCATTGCCCCATTCTCCCTCTCTGTAACCGGGGATGACACCGACACCCCCCTCTAAGGCTTGAGAGAAGAGAGGAGGGGAGAAGAAGAGAACACTCTGGAGAATGCCTTTGCTATAAGAGGAAGCCATTGAGGCATTCTTCAGTGCACAGAGACCAATATCTATTGGATTTTGGTTAGATGTTGCAATGATTTGTCATACTTAGTCATTTGCTTGTGGGTAATGAAGGCAGCTAATTGCTGCTTATGTGATGTAAATCAATTGTATCAATTATGGCTACTATTTTTTGTAATTGTATTTCTAAATTAACGGCCTGGTGCCTCATCATGTTACGCTGAAGCATAGATTTCTCAGATATTTGGTGGTATTTTTCTGTGTCTTCTCTCTTCCATTCTTGTGCTTTCGACATTTATCTCCCAGTTTCATCACTGCAGATGGAATAAAATGGTGAAAGGATTTACAAGTGGAATTTTTTTTTTTTTAATTTTTGTGTAGAAAATACGAGCTACATGTAGGGCTGGCAATTTTGGACCCGATGCAAAATTAACTGGTTTGGGTTAAACAGGTTCGGGTCGTAAGCGGGTCGACACGACTGACCCGATTAGTAAATGGGTTAGCTCTGGGCTTTTGTCTCCAACCCATTGACCCAAGAAGACCTGTTTAAAATTCAACGGGTCGGGTCGGGTTGGATCGAGTCTACTTGGCAATCTGATAACCATGAATCCGGTGGATTTCATTGAGACGATATGGATTTTAATGAAGTTGTCTGCCCAAGGTTTGAAATCTCGGTTGATATCGGTATGTACTGTTTTTGCCCGGTTTGAGACCGGTACTGCCCCCGATCAAATACCTAGCCAGTACCGGCCGATATCGATATGTACTGGCCCATATCGGTCTGTTCAGGCCGACTGGTACCGTCAGGTGTAGGTTTTTTTTTTTTTGAATTTTTTTCTCAAGCGGTATCGGTCTGTATCGGCCGATACCAGTACGTACCGATCGGTACATATCAGTTGGGGCTGATCGATACTGTGATTTTGAACCTTGGTCTGCACTCGAATTTATAGTATGGCAAATGATACTTGCATTCTTTAACAACTAGTCGAGTCTAAATGGGTTAGTTTGGGAAGAAAAAAGATCTAAATGGGTCGGATCGTGTCAAGTGCTAAACACGTCTAATGAGCCTTATCGGGTCGGGTCAACTGAGTACGACCTGTGAGGTAAACAGGTCTTATTAGGTCTACCCGTTTCTAATCGGGTCAGATACGGATTTAGGTTCTAGACACGATTAGCTAAGCAGATCGTGTTTGGGTGTAGGGGTTCTGGACCCTATTCAAAACCAGACCCAACCCATTGCCAGCCCTAGCTACATCAGATACTATTAAACTTTTTTTTTTTTTTTGCTTGATTTTCCTCCAATAATTTGGAAAATCATGGTGGTAACTAGCACTGATCATCTTGGGGGAAAAAAAAACGAACTACTTTACCTTTTATCATCCGACTGAAGCCCTGATCCATTTGTTGGTTTGAGACCTCCTTTACTTAATCACACTATGGCAGTAGCCGTTAGGCTGTTGTCCGCTGGTCACATCTGTTGGTTATAAATTGCTAAAACAGAAATTAAGATGACTATTATGATTTTCAAATACCAAATTTAGAGGGCAATGGAAGAAGATACAATTAACTATGTTTGCTAACTTTGAAAATCAGCAATGACTGCGATTCACTTTTAATCAAAGGCTAATTTATTTAAATGGATTATCGCATGCAATGTGTAGGTGAGAAGATCTAATTCTATGGAGTATTAGTACAACATAGAATTACTGATCGATCATATATAAGTATGGAGATTAAGGGAGAGGAAATAGCCTGGGTCGAGGCGCAAGACGTTGTCCTAAGATTGGATTTGCCCTCCTCGGTGCGGAGCTCCCGGCGTCCGATATTAGAGATACAACAACCCTTTTGAGTTCCCCCGTCGGTATGACTCCGAGGGAACAAACGAACTCAGCTTCAACTGGAATCCAAGAACCGAAAACAGAATCGAAATCTGCTCTTCAAATCAGGTCCGAAAATGGCCCTGAGATCTGAATAGGGTGGCTCTCGGGTTTTCTCACAGGGGTCACTGTTTTCAGCAGTGGCAGAAAAGAGGAGCGGAAGAGCAAGGCTTTTTTTTTTATCTCTGTGTTTTGAAAGGCTGAGGGTCTGCCTATTTAATAAGGCTCGGGATAAGATACATTATTAGATGCTCACATGGGGAGCGGCTCGAGGGGGGCGCGGATGGGCAACGAGGTGATCGTTGGGAGGCTACCGACTGACGTAATGATGACCCAATGCAAAGCCTCTAGGTGGCGAAATGATGGTGTTTGTGTGGCTGATTCCAGGGGAAGGCAGGCCCAGCCCAATGCCTTGGGCTTCAAAAAGTACGGCCCGACAAAACCTACCAGAATCTCGGAAACCTATACACATCCACGCACCTCGCGTGGAGCGGACCATGGACCCGGCCCGGCTCGGCATGCGCACGCGTGTGGTGTGTGAGGCTAGTCCCATGAGATCTTTATCATCCTCTTGGAGTTCTTCCCCTTATAAACTGACTACTAGATTGTAAAAGAATGGTTGAGGCCAAGGTTTGATCCCTTGACCTTTGTCAAAAAGAAAACTCCCTTTCAATGGACCTTGTTAGCCACTTGGCCAACTGATTTTATTTATTAAGAGGAGTAGGTAATTAAGTTTTATATTATACCTAACATCATCCGCTAGGGCACCATCAACTATGGTGCTGTAAACCAATCATTCAACACTTGAGGGGTATCCCTTGATATAAGTACTCATCAAACCATGAATCTTATCCTTCCTTCTTGATTTAAGAATCACATCTTAAGAGGCCAAACCAAGCATTTTTTTTAGACAAAGAGCAGCTGTGATTGATTTAGAGACGGGATAAAGAAGGACTAGGGTTTGTTTTTTGTCTAACTATTGATTTTTAAGGCCTTGTTTGGATAGGATTCTGATTCTAGGATTCTTGAAGCCTAGAATCTCAGAAAGAGCTCCGTAGTCCGTAGCCTCAATTTTGAACTATGGAAAAATGGCTCCAAAGAACATGCAGTTCAATGAAACGCTGGGATCTGGTTGTATACAAATAAGCTCGTCACCTTTTTTAGGGATTCTGGACTCCTAAAATTTCGGATCCGGAGTGTATCCAAACAAGCTCTAATATCCTGAATGGACCTATTGGATTTCAATTAATGCATCCCTTCTCTCTCTCTCTCTCTCTCTCTCTCTCTCTCTCACACACACACACACACACACACATACGAGTGCGGTCTGATGAATGCGAGGGCAGTGCTTACATGATCAAGTATTGGTTTTTAATGCTGCATGCACATGCTTTTAAGGGTGGGAAAGGATAAAGGACAATCCGAATTTAAAGGTGCAGTTAGCGAGTGACGACGGCAAGGGTGATAAGCTGTCAGAGGTGTCTCTTTCTCACGATAGGCATATATTTTTCTAGTCTATTGTACTGACCATGTCTCTTCAAAAAAACACAAGACATTGTGGTGCCAGAAGGGCAAAAAGGCCATTCTTGTAATTTTAGAGGGCCCTCTTGCTTCCACATTGGCCTTTGTTGATTCACCAGCTGAGCTGGCAACATCTCCAAGCAACTTAATAATATATAAAGCCCTTAACTTGGTTCGGGTCCAGCCATTGACGCTTGTCATTCCCGTACAAATGGACGGTTCCGGATTGTTGAGATCTACAGGACACCGGGTGAACTTTAGGGGGCTCCCATCATCGTGGTTCAGGAGACTATTTTAAGTCATTCGAATAATATATGTATAAAGAAGAAAAGATTGGAAAATGACTGGTGTGTAAATGGGTGGCAAAACGATGGTGTCACTATTTGCACCATGCAAAATTACTACCCACCCCACACTTATTTACGCCTCAGCTAATTTTTTATTTTTATTATTATCTGTATTTTTATAGTGCATCCCGCATTTGGGTTTGGCTCCCTCTCCCTCTTATCTCTGCTTCGCCTGCCTCTTCGCTCCTCCTCTTCTTCTTCTTCGTCCTCCTCCTGCTCTTCTTCTTCATCCTCCCCACTGATTGTGCCGTCGGAGCTACCAGGAGCATAGCCATAAATTTATTTTGGACTGGGCTGAAACTAAACTTTTTTTTTTTTTTGAAATGAAACTTTACCCTATATAGTAAAGAAATATTAATCAAAATTTTTAAAGCGAACATCGACGGTACAAAAAAGCTTTATTAATGTAAACAAAATATACCTAAAACATATACATAAACCAGAAAAAGATAACAACACAATAAATAAATATGTAATACAAATATAATAAGGGAATAGGGAACACGGTCCTCCCGACTAGCCAACACGCTAGTCCTCCTATCCATTTGGGTGCCACATGACACTTTTTAACTATATATTTTTTTTATAGATGGTCAATCCACTCTACTTAGATCAAGATTTTTATAAAAAAATTCTAAAAAAAAACTTAAAGCAACCCGATCAACAATCGATAAATTTAACTTTAAACTGTAGTGGGCAAATAATCCTTGCTATGGTTAATTTAAAAATGTCACTTGGCATATATTTTTTCCAAATTTTTTTTTATGATCATTGTTAGGAGGGGTGTATCCACCTTGACCAACCCCTAACCCCGGTTAAAAAGTGTCATGTGGCACCCAAATTGAAGGGAGGACTAGCGTGTTGGCTAGTCAAGAGGACCGTGTTTCATATTCCCATATAATAATACATTACTGAAGTTGTGCCTTGCGATACTTCAAAAAGTAGGCAATGCACACCATAATATTTAAACTACGATGAGTGCATATTTAAGCTACAAGCATTTCAATTTTATGTTTAAAACACATATCAAGGCTCCAATCATCCGACTAAAGGTAATCTACTTTCTTAAATTTAACCCGAGCATAAAAACATTCTGATATCTTTTATTGGGGATTTTTTCAACTTAAGAATGATAGTTTCTCTAAAAATGCATTAATGATTGCAAAAACAAGTACAACTTATGAACATCATTAGAGATTCAGAAATCTCAAGTACAAAACGTCAAATCCATGAGACTATGATTAGCTTTGGGGCTTAGAACAGAATCGTAAAAAATAGATCGGAAACCCTAAAAATACAATTGGGCAATCGAATAGGAGGTGATAACAAATTTCAACAAATTTGTGATATAGAATTAGAGAGGAAATGAAGATAAAGGTGCATCCCCAAAAAAAGAAAAAAAAAGTTCTAGAGCGAAATAGAATAAAATGATGAAGAGTGACAAAAAATAAGGGAGAAAGATAAAATGTCCAACCCTAGATCCATATTTGGGAGATGATCTGCCAAAAATTGGACTACATGCTCGAGGAGACATGCCTCAGAACGGCTACATCATAAAAACATTTACATTGGAGAAAAAAATGTGAAACCGTTGATGATCCAAATTCACAGACATCATCATAAGCTTAAGGTTTGAGGATATGATTTCTGGGAAGGGGGGAGCGCTTCGACGAGAGTGGGTGAGATTGCAAGAAGAGCCACAAGCCCACCGAGGCCATGTGCAGCCTCGATAGACATGAGCGTTTCACCAGGTGCAGGAACTCCTCCTCGGTGGTATCGAATTCCTTCCTTATCACCTCCGTCCACTGACATACCCCCTTGCTTCGATGCGAACTCTTTCCATTCGAAAACACATAAGACCATAGCGATTCGTTGGCCACAAAAAAAACCTTGATGGTTCTAAAAGAGCGGGAGGAGGCGGGGGGCACTTACTATGGAGATCACCTTTTCTTTTATACCATTCCTCCCAAATCAGTCATCCAATTCGAGCTCGGTGAAGAATTTGGATAAGCGTCGAAGAGGAACTGACGAGGTTGAAGGAGGGAAAGGAGAAGGGAGGGTTAGGGTTTTAAAAAGAACTAAAAAAGAAGGGTAAATTACACTTTACCCCCTAAAGTTTAGCTAAAAAACACTTGATCCCCTATAGTTTAAAAACTACACTTTGCCCCCCTTCAATTTAGTTTTGATCGGATAAATATTACCAAATGAGGAAATTAATTAGGTGACAAAAGGGGGTATTGTGCTAACATTTTAAACTTTAGGGTGTGATTTGAAACAAAATAAACTATAAGGGGTTAGGAGTTTTTGAGCTAAACTTCGGGGGGGCAAAGTGTAATTTATCCAAAAAAGAATGGGGAAAGAGGCTCGAAAGTCCTCGTACCTATTTATTATAGGAGCGGAAGTCCTCAATCGAAATGTCATTTAGGCTCAAATGCAGGTCATCTAGTTGGGGTCCGGCCGAAGGCTCAGGCTGGATCTATAACCATGTTGCACTATGCTGATGATAGCCTGTTCTTTGCTCAAGACTCGGATCGACAGATCTCCTGTCTTATGAATATCTTAACGAGGTATTGTGATTGCTCTGGCCAATCAATAAATAATTCCAAATCTTCGCTAATCTTCGGGCGACTTGTTAATTGTACTCGAAGGGAATATCTTCAGAATAGTCTAGCTATGGATCCTATCCAGGGTAGTTTTAACTACCTGCGGGTTCCTATTTCGAGGAGATGCATGCTCGCTGCTGAATTGATGTGCCTAGCTAATAAAATAATACTAAAGCTGGCCGGGTGGAAGGCCTGGTGTCTTTTCTTTTCTGGGCGAGTGGTTCTGATAAAGTCTGTCATTATTTCCATGCCGTTATATGTTTTAACCCACCGTTGGGTTCCTTCCCGAGTGATACACATGTTGGAAAGGGAGTTTCGGCGTTTCCTTTGGGCTAATTCCATTTCCGCTAGGGGGCTATACATGTTGCCTTAGGTAGTGATCTGTCAGGCGGTTAGTGAGGGAGATCTTGGTATTAGACAACTTCCTTTGGTCAAAGATGCTTTCATGATGCGTCGGGCATTGGAAGTGATTTCAGGAGGACCTTCTCCTTGGAATATTTTCTATCAAGATAAGTATGGACGGACCAGTCTCTGGTTGGTCTTGGCCTACTCCACGTCCGAGGTCTTGGATTTGGCGGGCTATCACAGAGGGTGCCTCGTATGTGCGAAACTTGGGAGTTCGGGTGACATGGGAAGGGGCAGAATTCGATCATTGACTGGAACTATGGGCCTCCCCCATTCCTTTCGCTCGGCTGCCGCTATTTCTGAATATGCATCGAAGTCAGGGGATCTTCACTATTCAACAATTTTTTGAGTCGGATAATTCGTGGAATTTGTCCTTGATTAGATATATTTTTCCAAATGAGTGGGTGCAGCATATTATAGTGGTCCCTATTCTGGCCTCGGAGCCTATAGTGTCGTACTCTTGGGGGCCACATGCGACGGATCAGTTGTCTCTTCGTGCCATCTACAGTATTAGGCTTTCTACAGAGCAACCGGAAATGGCCAGCTCGTCTTTTCCCTAGAAGGCTATGTGGAAGTCGAATACTACGCACATGGCAAAGACTTTCGGTTGGAAGCTATTCCATAGGCATCTTCCAACTCAGATTCATCTAGTGTAAATTGGGATGGATTTGGATACTGTAGGCCCCCGGTGTCATTTGGCGCCAGAAGATATTAAACATGCCCTGCTGGACTGCCCCCACACTATTGTTGTGTGGGATTAGGTGGACCGGTTGGCAAACATTAATCCTTCGGCTCTCCTATTGTGGGTTCTCGACAACAATGCGATTCATATACCTAGCTCGAACTTGAAGGAGGCTTTCGTGTCATTGCTAACTTCGGTGTGGGAAGTGTGGAAGGCTCAAAACCAGGCTTGTTTTGATGGGGTGGAGGAACCACCGAGGTCCATTGCTCGCCGGATATGGGTCTTACTCAAGGAATATAGGCTTCTTTTTAATACATTTGTATTAGGCACTCGATTGAAAGCTATGGTGGGAGTTCGTTGGTGGTCCCCAATCATCGAGGAATTAAAATTAAATTTCGAGGGATCAGTGGCTCAGAGAGGCCGGGCAGCTGGCAGAGGTTTCCTCATTAGTGAAAATGCTGGGTTAATACTGTTGGCCGGGTGTTTTCCTTCTTTTTCTCCTTTGGTCCCAATTGCAGAATCGTTGGCTCTGCTTCGTGGATTGCAAACATTCATCAAATACTTCCCTCGTCACCCAGTCTGGATTGAAGGTGACTCGTTGTTGGTTTTGCAATGTTTGTATCGGCGGAATACTGTTGATCCATTTTCCGGGGAATGCCAGGACTTATTGAGTCATCTTTCGGGGGCTCGATGGTCTCACATTTTCAAGGAGGCGAATGGGGCAGCTGATTGGTTGGCGCAAATGGGTAATTAGGTCGAAGGGCTTCTTCTTCTCTACCAGGATTTCCCTCGGCCCCTCCCGGAGATTGCTATACAGGATCCGCAACTGGTGTATTATCCTCGCCTTATCTTTGATCATGGCTGATCGGCTTGTAGGTTTTTCGTTTTTTTGGTGGTTCCTGCTTTTGTACATTCCTTTAGTTACTAGTTTGTATTCAGATGTTTGCTTACCAAAAATAAAAAAAGAGGCTCGGAACGAAATAGATTTCACCTGATCACCTCCAGTAGGTCGGCTCGAGTTTGTGGGGCCGACACGCATCATAGCGGCACGTGATCTCTATAGTGCAATTCACTTTTGTGTCATCAGTCATTGTGCGGCTGTGATGCGGGTCGAGCCTACCGACCGAGCCGACCGACTAGAGGAGATATGAACTCTTCTATCCCCCACCAACTCCTTCGAGGTTTGATCGCGATATTGGGCAATGGGTCAGACTTAGGCGAGCTGTGGGGCTGGGCTACGCTGGCTGTGGGCTTGGGTGGGTGTGGACGCGGAAAAAGCGCGGGTCGTCTTTATTGCGAATCACACGAGATTACAATTGTGGCCGGGACCCGGGTTGCTCGGGTGTAGCGAGTCCGGGTTGCGGCGAGTTTTGATCAGGGGATTGTGGGAAAGATCTTCTGGGGGATCCCTTTGATCCGCGTCTCCACGTGGTGTTCGTGCGAGAGCTCTGAAGGGGCTGCCTAGGACAGGGGTTTTACAGGGAGAGGGTTTTGGAGAGGCTAAGGAATGTCCACCGTTGCTTTGTCCCTTCCGTGCTTCGCGCTTTCTCGGCTAGGGGGTTTTCGGCTTTGTTCCTCGGTCTTCACGTCTTCCTCGTTCCTTGCTTGACCTCGGTGTCCTTGATCGTCGGTTCGCGGCGTCGATCTAGCTTTTGGCGTTGGCTTTGGCTTTGGCTTTTTGGCTTTGGCTTTGCTCCGGCGTGGCTCTGGCTTTTGCTTTGCTTAGGCGCTTGCACTTGGACGTAGCTGGGAGAGACTTGCGATGCTTTCGTTCTTCCGGACTTCGCGTCGTATCGGCTAGAACGTGCGGTGCTTTTGCTCGTGGCCGGCGTAGTCGCTTGGCTTTGGCACTTGCGTTGCTTTGGCGCGGGCTTTACTGGGGCTTTGCTTTGGCTTCTTGCGTTGGCTTTAGCTTTGGCGTCAACTCGATCTTCTTCTTCGAACGACGTGGGCTACTTCTCCGGTGCTTCGACGGTTTACGTATCGACTGGACTTCTCTTCTTCTCCGGGCTTCTTTGGCGTGATCGGAGTCGAAGAATGCTTTCGAAGATAGTGGGGGTAGCACCGATCTCCGTGCGACGGTTGTGGCGTCGGCTTTTGTTGATGAAGACGACGAGGGTAGCGACGGTCTCCGTGCGACGGTTGTAGCGTCGGCTTTTGTTGATGAAGACGACGGGGTAGCGACGCTTCAGACTATCTGCTCCAGGCTTTCTTCTTCGTGGATGGCGCAGGTGTTAGTCGAAGACGACGGGGTGATGACGCTTCGCTTCTCTCCTCCGAGCTTTGGGGCTTGATCGGGATCGAGGATTTGTTGGAGACGACGGGGTAGTGCCGCTCCTCTTCTTCTCCGGGCTTTTGAGCTTGATCGGAGTCGAAGGCTTGTTGGAGACGACGGGGTAGTGCCGCTCCTCTTCTTCTCCGGGCTTTTGGGCTTGATCGGAGTCGAAGCTTGTTGGAGACGACGGGGTAGTGCCGCTCCTCTTCTTCTCCGGGCTTTTGGGCTTGATCGGAGTCGAAGCTTGTTGGAGACGACGGGGTAGTGCCGCTCCTCTTCTTCTCCGGGCTTTTGTGCTTGATCGGAGTCGAAGCTTGTTGGAGACGACGGGGTAGTGCCGCTCCTCTTCTTCTCCGGGCTTTTGGGCTTGATCGGAGTCGAAGCTTGTTGGAGACGACGGGGTAGTGCCGCTCCTCTTCTTCTCCGGGCTTTTGGGCTTGATCGGAGTCGAAGCTTGTTGGAGACGACGGGGTAGTGCCGCTCCTCTTCTTCTCCGGGCTTTTGTGCTTGATCGGAGTCGAAGCTTGTTGGAGACGACGGGGTAGTGCCGCTCCTCTTCTTCTCCGGGCTTTTGGGCTTGATCGGAGTCGAAGGCTTGTTGGAGACGACGGGGTAGTGCCGCTCTTCTTCTTCTCCGGGCTTTTGGGCTTGATCGGAGTCGAAGCTTGTTGGAGACGACGGGGTAGTGCCGCTCCTCTTCTTCTCCGGGCTTTTGGGCTTGATCGGAGTCGAAGCTTGTTGGAGACGACGGGGTAGTGCCGCTCCTCTTCTTCTCCGGCCTTTGCTTCTGGCGTCTTCGGAGTCGAAGGGTTCTTCTTCTCCGAGCTTTCTTCTTCGTGCACGGAGTCGAAGGGATGATCTTCGTGTGCAAGGGTCTTCACATTGATGAGGACTTTCAGTAAGCCGATCCCTCGGGACAGGCTTGACTGTGCCTCGTGAAGCCTTGGGTCGGTGAAGAAGCGTCTCCTCGTTTGCAGAGCTCCCGCGCTTTGTCTTCAATCTTCGACCCTTTTTTCCTTCCCCCACCCCCTCTATTTATAGGCAAAGAGGTGGGGAGAGAGATATGGGAACTTTTTAATTTTAAATCCCTTTTGTATCTCTCTCATAATTACCCGGATTTTATTCATCCATTGATGAAGGGAATAACATTTAGTTGTTTTCCTTTTCTGGCGTGTGCAATTATGGCTGGATTTTGCGCACGAAATCGATGGCGATCGGGCGCTTCGTCTTGTGCGTCGGATCGAGGGATCGGCGCAGATCCGCGTGTGTGCAGACGTCATACGCTACCTCCCCCCGCGCATGGCGGTATTTTTTTTCCTTTTCTTTGTTTTCTTTCCTTTTCTTTTCTTTCCTTTTTCTTTTCTTTCCTTTCTTTTCTTTCCTTTTTCTTTTCTTTCTTTTTTCTTTTCTTTCTTTTTTCTTCCCTTTCCTTGCAGGGCCGGCCGGCCCCTCCATGGGGTTCGGTCCCCACTAGGGCCGGCCCTATAGGGTTCGGACCCTAGTAGGGGCCGGCCCCTCTTGGGGCGGGGTCCGAGTCCGTGTCGGCGCGCGCGAGTCGGGTCCGCGTGTCGGGTTTGCATCCACGTCGGCGCGAGCGAGTTGGGTCCGCGTGTCGGGTTTGCATCCACGTCGGCACACGTAAGTCGGGTTCGGGTCCGACGAAATTCGTGTGTCTACAAATGCCCCCTCAAGGACGAGTGTGTCGATGAGGACGTGTCGGGTTTGGACGCGTAAGAATCGTAGAGCACTTGTCCTTGATTTCTTTCTTGGATGGGCCTGGTGGCTTATTTAAGAGCCCCTACCCCTTTCATCCTGTGCCTTTTTTTTTTTTTTTTTTTTTTTGCGAAAGGCTGGAGCTTAGAGACCGCAGTCGAAACAGTGCTGCCTGGGATTGCACGCAACTTGCTCCGTCTTCCTAGTTGTCGGCTCTTTCATCGGCGGCGGTGGCTCCTGCTTGCGGAGAAGACCCTCGCTAGGGTTTCGATCATCTTCCTCGTTGCGGACTTCTTTTGCTCCGAAGTTTGCACGGACGTCAAAGGTGGCCGTTGCACGGAGTTCGAGACTGGCGCGAGGGCGACTGGAGTGCGATGGCGGCGACGGTGCATCTCGGCGGAGGACTGTCGCCCCTCCCTCGGTGTGGGAGCACAATGACGAGGCCGATTGTCGACGGCGACCGTTGCATGATGTCCGAAGGCGACTTAGGAGAGACGGGAGCGTGAAGACGAAGGCAACATGTCTCGACGTAGTCCCATGGCGGCGCGCGGGTGACGAAGGCGCGAAGATGAAGGCGATGCACCCCGGCGGAGTGTTGGCGATGGTGACGCACCTCGGCGCGATGAGGAGGAGGCGGAGCCATTGCAAGCGAGGCGAAGCTCCCCTTTCCTTTCTCTTTTTTTTTTTTTTTTTTGTGTGCGCGGAGTACAGCAGTAGCGACGGTGGCTAGCTACGGCGCGCGCGAAGGCCGGGGTGCCGCGGCGGTGGTGGCTCGCGGAGGCAGCAGCAGCAGCAGCGGCAGGCGATGGCCGAGCGGCGCGCGGGCTGCGTTGCGGGTGCCAGTGGCTCGCGGACCCTTCTTTTTCTTTCCTTCCTTTTCCTTCTTTTTCTTTCTTTTTTTCTTTCCTTTTCTTTTCTTTTCTTTTCTTTTCTTCCTTTTTTTTTTTTTCTTTCCTTTTCTTTTTCTTTCTTTCCTTTTCTTTTCTTTCTTTTCTTTCTTTCTTTCCTTTTCTTTTCTTTCCTTTCTTTTCTTTCTTTCTTCTTCTTCTTCTGGTTCTGGTACGCGGGGGCAACGGCAGCAGCGGCTCGGTGCTGCGGTGGCGGCGACGGCCCGGGCGCAGGTCGGAGGTCGCGGCACGCGCGGAGGGACCCTGGCGCGGGGCGCGAGCGACGGTGGCTGCGGCACGCGCGGAGTGGCCCTGGCGCGGGGCGGCTGGGGTGTCGCGGTGGCGGGCCCGGGCGCGGGTGGTGCGAGGCCAGAGGCCGGGGCGGCGACGGCTTGGTCGGGCGCGGCGGCCAGCGGAGGTGGCGCGGAGGTGGAGTCGGGCCGGCGTCCCCGAGTCGGGCGGCGAAGGAGGGGGGCTGCAGGCCCCCCCTTTTTCTTTCTCTCTCTTCTTTTTTTTTTTTTTTTTTTTTTGTGTGTCGGGTGCTGATTGGAGAGGGAGCGCGGTGCAGGCTGCTGCTGCCCTCTTCTTTTTTTCTTTTTTTTTTTTTCTTTCTTTCTTTCTTTTTCTTTCCTTCTTCTTCTGGTCCGCGAAGGCGGCAGGCGGCGCGGCTGTCGGAGCAGGCAGCGGCGGCGACGGCCCACAGCGCTAGCTGCAGTATGCGCGGCGCGGGGGCCGGGAGCGAGTGGCGCGGAGGCCCGGCGCGGTCGCAGAAGCAACGAGGGCGGCCGCCGGTGCGACTCTGAGTCGGGCGAGCCCCGATTGGGTCAGAGGTGGAACGCAGTGGCAATGGCGGTGCGATTCCGAGTCGGCCGGGCGTGGGGCGCAGCTGCGGCTCGGCGCGCGGGGTTGAGTGTAGGCGGCATGGGTACGTGGCGCAGACGACGGGCGTGTGGAGCGGCGCCGGCGCGGCATAGGCGGGCGGTGGCCAGGCTTCAAGCTGCGCGAGTGGTGTGCGGCGCTTGAAGACGAAGGCTTCCGTCGGCTTGGAGACGAAGGCTTCTTCGATGCTTGGAGACCGTCGGCGGAAGAGTGCTGCCCGGGGTTGCACGAGACTTGCTCCGTCTTCCCGGTGTCGCCTCTTTCGTCGACGGCGGCGGCGATGGTGCGCGTCGCTTGAAGACGAAGGCTTCCGTCGGCTTGGAGACGAAGACTTCTTCGATGCTTGGAGACCGTCGGCGGAAGAGTGCTGCCTGGGGTTGCACGAGACTTGCTCCGTCTTCCCGGTGTCGCCTCTTTCGTCGACGGCGGCGGCGATGGTGCGCGTTGCTTGAAGACGAAGGCTTCCGTCGGCTTGGAGACGAAGGCTTCTTCGATGCTTGGAGACCGTCGGCGGAAGAGTGCTGCTTGGGGTTGCACGAGACTTGCTCCGTCTTCCCGGTGTCGCCTCTTTCGTCGACGGAGGCGGCGATGGTGCGCGTCGCTTGAAGACGAAGGCTTCCGTCGGCTTGGAGACGAAGGCTTCTTCGATGCTTGGAGACCGTCGACGGAAGAGTGCTGCCTGGGGTTGCACGAGACTTGCTCTGTCTTCCCGGTGTCGCCTCTTTCGTCGACGGCGGCGGCGATGGTGCGCGTTGCTTGAAGACGAAGGCTTCTGTCGGCTTGGAGACGAAGGCTTCTTCGATGCTTGGAGACCGTCGGCGGAAGAGTGCTGCTTGGGGTTGCACGAGACTTGCTCCGTCTTCCCGGTGTCGCCTCTTTCGTCGACGGAGGCGGCGATGGTGCGCGTCGCTTGAAGACGAAGGCATCCGTCGGCTTGGAGACGAAGGCTTCTTCGATGCTTGGAGACCGTCGGCGGAAGAGTGCTGCCTGGGGTTGCACGAGACTTGCTCCGTCTTCCCGGTGTCGCCTCTTTCGTCGACGACGGCAGCGATGGTGCGCGGCGCTTGAAGACGAAGGCTTCCGTCGGCTTGGAGACGAAGGCTTCTTCGATGGCTTGGAGACGAAGGCCCTCCTGGCGGCTTGAAGACGAAGGATTCTTCGACGGCTCGTGAAGACGAAAGCTTCAGTCTTGGCGGCGAAGCATTCTTCGGCGGCTTGGAGCCGAAAGATTCTTCAGCAGAGTGTTATCATCTTCTTGGTGCGGGAGCATAATGCCAACGGCATGGCGAAAAGACGAAGCCGAGTGTGGTGGCGATCGCCTGGTGCGAGGATGAGTCGGAGGCGTTGAAGGCCAGGGAAGGTGGCTCCTCTTTTTTTTTTTTTTTTTTTTTTTTTTTTTTTTTTTTTGGAATTGACTTTACCTCTCGATCGGTCTTGCACTTTTCATATCCTTGCAAGATTCATCCCCTTGAGTACCTTCCGAAGGCTGGCCAGATTATTGATGAGGTCAACCGCGGGTTTAGAGTTACTAGCGAGGTTGCACCTTTCTGGTAGCAATGTCAGCTTGAAGGACACCGAGATGGGCGTTCTGAAGAGGATGACGAGGCCACGAGCATCAACAAGGAGTAGACTGCTTTGGTTGTCTTTTGCTTGTCGATCTTGACCTTGATGACAGCTCCAGTGGTTTTTTTGGCTTTGTGGAGGTCACGAAGGCTGCGGCTGTTGTTTATGCGTCCGCCATTCTTCGGGTTGCTGCTTTTGACTTCAGTGGCAGTTTCCATCCTTCAGGTGGGCCTGAGCTTTTGCATGAGCCCGGTGGATTTCAAGGCAACGATTCTTTTTTTAGCGGAGCAGATGCGCACCTTCTTTGGAGGGTGGCGAGCTTCATTGCTTACGACGGTCTTCGCTGGAAGACGCTTCCTTGGGCTTAGCTGCGACTGAGGGGGAGAGACGTCAAGCATCGCTTCAGAAGCTGGAGAATGCCCGAGCGACCGAGAAGACTTCTGGAGCAGAGGTTGTGAAGCAGCGGAAAGCTGGCGACGCGTCGAGAGTTGACTGCTTCCCTACCCCTGGAATTGCAGCGCGTGTAAGCTGTTGGGAGTGAGCCACTTTGGCGCCTTAGGGACTTCGACTTGCCACACTCGTGCGTCGCTTTAGAATCTGGAGTTTCATTTGGGGAAAGCTCGAGCGACCGAGAAGATGTCTGGAGCAGAGCTTGCGAAGCAGTGAAGAGCTGACGAAGTGCCGGGAGCGGGTGGAGTGATCGAGAAGGCTGCCGGAGCGATCCTTGCGAAGCAGCATGCATAGCTGGCGACGCGTCGGAAGTTGACGGCTTCTTTACCCCTAGAGTTGCGGCGCGTGTAAGCTGCGGAAGGCGAGCTGCTTTGACGCCTCAAGGACTTTGACTTTCTTGTCATCCTTTAGTTTGATGACCGGATTGATGGTTATGCACTCACTTGCCTCTGGATTGGCCTTCTGGGACGACATTGGGATGTTTCTTTTGTATGGACTGAACCTTTGTAGGTTGCCTACGTACCCTACTGAGAGGGATCAAGTCGCACGTAGTTCGTTTATTCAGTTTTTTTTTCTTTTTTTCTTTTTTTCTTTTTTTTTTTTTTTTTTTTTTTTGGGGCAAGGGGGGTAACCTTGCGTTAGGCAAAGTACCTTTTGAGGGACTTGCCACTGGTAGGCAGAGTCGCCACTGGTTCGCAGCTGTCGCCCACCTTCTTCGCTTCAATATAGTTGGAAGTGAAGATCTTCTTGACTGGAGTTTTGATGATTGCTGGAGTTTGACTGGAGTCGATGCCCCGGGAATTTGGAAGGATTTGTTCGCCGCTTTTGCAGAGACGAGCTTGAGTCTTTGTCAGGCGATGTGGTATTACAGCTGAGGGTAGTGATCCCATGTGTGCCATGCTTTCTTTGCTGCGGCTGGATTTGAACATTGACTCGGTGGAGTTTTGCCCCCGAGTGTTTTCTGACTTGATTGCAAGTTGCTCAGAGCTGGTGCGCTCGGAAGACTCGGTTGAGCTCGAGATATGCAACAGACCACGTCACGGTAGTGTCATCTCTTGCAACGTGCTGAAGTTGGCCCCGAAGAATGATAACGCTGGTTCCTTTGCTGGAGGGGAAGGCGATCGTCCTGGTTTGCGAAGCCATTGAGGTACGAACCGCAGGACTGAAGCAACTGGAGCAGGCAACGGAATGCATCGCATCGAGCTTGATTTGAAGTTGATGTGAATTTTCCGTCTTGGTGCTGGCGCTTCTTTGTCTTTGTGCGCTGTCTGGATGGAGGATGTCACTAGTTTTGCAAGTGGAGAGCTTTTGTCCATCGCAGCTGTTTTGACTTCCTGGACTTGTGGAGCTTTTGCTGAAGGAGCTTTTGCAACGAAGTCTTTGGCCTCGTAAAACTTGGCGTCAGCAAGGTGTGCTTTAGCCTTGTTGAACAGCTTGCCGTTGGCGGCGATGCTTCTCCCCATGCTTTCGATGTTAATGCTGCTTTCTTCATCGTCTTTCCGGAGCACTTGGTGAACTTCCATTATGCAGCAGGAGATCTTGAAGTTTTGACCAGCTTCAAGGAAGCAAATAGGAAAGAACTTCTGGAGTGTCACTGGCTCTAGAAAGCTTTGCTGGAGGAGATTTTTCAGATTTGCTGGTGGTACTTTGGACGTTTTTCTTCCTGGAGCTTCATTCTTTTCCTTGAAGGACTTTCTTCTGCAGAGTTTTCTTGTCGCCCGATCTTTCTCATGGTTAGCTAGGCGTGCTATCCTGTAGCTTGATCGTCGTGGCCTTCTCCTTCGAGGCGCCATAGCCCATGTGTTAAGATCTTTCTCGCCAAGGTGAAGAACTGGTGTTGCGACTGAAGGCTCTTCCTTGATCAGAAGGACTTGCACTTCTAGAGACTGTACCGATTCATCTTCTGATCCCCAGCTTGTTGGCTTGATTTCTTCATTTGGAATCGAAGGAGACCTGGAGTAGAGGACATAATAGTCAATTTTGCCCGATGGTTGGCCTAGCAGGTTGACTTCGGGGCTTCTTTGTTCGTCTCTAGCTTTGAGCAGGTGCCGGGACGTAGTTTCGTTTGGAAGAGGGAGTGCTTGCATGAGAGACGGTTGCCCCCAAGACAGTAAGGATTTGGCCCTAGGCACTGAAGAAGTATGTCGTCGTCGTCTTCTTGGACTGCCCCCTTTCTTTGAGTCATCAACGGTGGACTGCCCCCCTTCTTCGAGGACTGGCGGGGCGTCGGGCAACTCGTCGTCCGAAGTAGAAGTTTCACCGTTGTCGGGATCCGTAATAGAGATATGATTGGCGGCAGCCATGGGTGGGTGGGTGGGTGTCGAAACGAAGTCCTCGATTGGCATCCCCAAACGATCGAATGCCGACTTCTTCTTTGATTGTTTGACTGGCCCGAGCCTTTCGAACACGGATGTGCGTTTTCGATTCGACCAGTCTTTACCACCTCTGGTTTGCTTTCGGAACAAGGCTTGGCATCGAGCCCATCGTCGTCCTCTCCTGTTGTCTGGATGACTGAGGTAGGTGGAGTGTGCATCGGAGATTGTCGATCCTTCAGCTGCTTCATCTACCATCCTCGCCTCGATGTAGTTCGAGGTGAAGGTCTTCTTCGCTGCGGTTCTGATGACCAACGGAGCTTGACTGGAGCCGATGCCTCGGCGGTTCGGGGGAATTTGCTCTCCGTTTTGAAACAGCCGAGCTTGAGTTCTCGTCATCCCATGCGGAGTTGCTGCTGGTGGGAGTGTGCCCATGGCGCTTTCCTCGTTGTAGCCGGCTCTGAATAGCAACTTGGCAGCATTTTGCCCCCAACTCCCTTCCGGTTTGAATCTGAGTTGCTCGAGGTCTGCTGATTCGACAGGTCTACTTGGGTCCGGAGCTTGCGTCAGACTAGGTAGTGGCACCGTCATTTCTTGCAGAGTGATGACGTTGGCCTGAGATAACGACGGGGCCAGCTTCCTTGTCGGAGTAGATGGCGATTGCTCGGATTTACGGAGCCACTGCGGCGCGAGACGCAGGATAGGTGCCGTTTGGACTGGCAAAGGGGTATGTTGCATTGCTCTTGGCTCGAAGCTGATGCGCATCCTTTGCCTAGGTTTCGGCGTTCCCTGGACCTTGAGTCTTGCCTCGTCAGAGGGTGGCACCGGATTCATGGGAAGAGGAGTCTTGTCCTTCTTTACTTCTTCAATCTTTTGGGCTCGAGGAGCTTTAGCCGGCAGAACTTCCGCGACCAGGCCCTTTGCTTGGTAGAACTTAGCATCGGCCAGGTGTGCCTCGGCCTCGTTGAATGGCTTGTCGTCCGCAACTATGCACATCTCCATGCCTTCTTCGTAGTACTTGAGGCACTGGTGCCAGGTGGATACCACGATGCCGTTCTCGTGCAGCCATGGTCTTCCTAATAGGAGACGATATGATGTCTGGCAGTCGATGATGTGGAAGAGGACCGTTGCATCCAGCGGGCCGATGGAAAGCTTCAAATGAATGATTCCGACGGTGGACTGTCCGCCCTGGTTGAAGCCTTGAATGACCAATTGACTTGGTGAGAGCTGGTCGTCGGTAATACCGAGTTGCCGCATCGTCTGGATAGGCATGATGTTGACGGCGGAGCCACAGTCCAACAGGATTCGGTTTACTGGCTTCTCTTTGATGTATCCCGAGACGTAAAGAGGCCGGTTGTGCAATCGCGTCCCGAGTCGCAGGTCCTCATCTGAAAAGGTTATCGTCGCATCACACGAGGCCACAGCTTTGCGCCTTTGATCGTCCTTCTTCTTCCTTTTGTAGCTATCTGGATCGGCCAAGGCCGCCGCCATGGCCAGGCGAGCCTTCTTCGGGAGATGCAAAGCCTCTACGAGAGGCATGTGCAAGATTGCTTCGTCGTGAGAGGCAGTGCCCCCTTCATCAGAATCGTCTCCCTCATCTGCGGAGTCGCCTTCTCCAGAAGTTTCTCTTTCGTTCCTTCCTTCCGACGCCTCATGGACTTTGACCATGCAACAAGACACCTTGATGTGTTGGTCCGCTGGGAGGAAGTGATCTGGGAAGAACTCTTGCAAAGTTGTCGGCTCTGGAAGACTCTGCTGAAGGATATCGTCTTGGCTTGCTGGCGGCACTTTGAACGCCTTCCTTCCCGGAGTCTTGCTTTTCTTCTTGTAGGTCTTCCGCTTGGTGAATCCCCTCATCACACGGTCTTGCTTGAGCTTCTTTTCTTGCCATGGCTTTCGCCGCCGCGGTAGCATGACCCATGCTTCTTCGTCGGTGGATTCCCCTCCGCTAGGATAATGGTCGACAGCAGCAACTGGTTCCCTCGGCGGTACTTGTTCTTCTGGAGGCTCTACTGACTCGTCTTCCGATCCCCAGCCGGTGGGCTTGATTTCTTCAGCTGAAACCAATGGAGGCTTTGAATAGAGGACGTAATAGTCGAACTTCCCTGAAGGCTGGCCTAGCAGACCGACTTCCGGATCTCCTTGCTCGTATCTTTCCCGAAGAGCGCGTTGGGACATAGCTTGACTGGAATGGACTTGCACTTCTCGAGGCTCTACTGGCGCGTCTTCCGATTCCCAGCCGGTGGGCTTGATTTCGTCGATTGAAACGGACGGAGGCCTTGAGTAGAGGACGTAATAGTCGAACTTCCCCGAAGGCTGGCCTAGCAGACTGACTTCCGGATCTCCCTGCTCGTATCTTTTCTGGAGAGCGTATTGGGACGTAGCTTGACTGGAAGGGACTTGCTCTTCTCGAGGCTCTACTGGCGCGTCTTCCGATTCCCAGCCGGTGGGCTTGATTTCGTCGATTGAAACGGACGGAGGCCTTGAGTAGAGGACGTAATAGTCGAACTTCCCCAAAGGCTGGCCCAGCAGACCGACTTCTGGATCTCCTTGCTCGTATCTCCTTTGGAGCGCTCGTTGGGATGTAGCATTGCTTGGAAGAGGTGCTGGTGCGTGCGATGATTGCCCCCAGGGCAGCGGCGTTTCTTCCTCGGAGAATGCAGGAGTACGTTGATGTCGCTTCGAGACTTTCTGCTGGGAAGTTGACTTAGCGATTGGCGTTTGACGGTTGATGCGCAATTTGGGCACGCTTCGTCGAGCGGCAACGAGTACCGGCGAGAAGGAGCCGAAGGTGATGGACGTCATGTTGGCCGTAGCAACCTCCCCGGAGTCGATCTCTATCTTCCCTTGCTTAGCGAGCGCCATGATTCTTTCCTTGAAGACGAAGCATCTTTCGATGGGATGACTTACCATCCGGTGGTATTTGCAGAAGAGAGGGTCGTCGACGTGATGCATCTGCTCGGGCCTCTTCGAAGGAGGGAGCTCTATCATCTTCTCTTGCAGCAGTTGGTCGAACATGGAGGAGACTTCCGAGTCTGGGAAAGGGTACTCCTTGGCTTCGAGCTCCTCTAGAGTCATCCTTTGTCTCGAAGGCGGAGGCGGGGGTATGGCGGCGCCCTTCTTCTGATCTGGCTTGCCACCGATCTTGAGCGGCTTGGAGGTTGAAGCGATGTCAGCAACATTGACTTGTTTCGGTTTCGTTGCCGGTGGCTTGTCCTTCTTCTCTACCTTCAAGAAGTCCTTGTTCTTCGAGTCCCCGCGGTTTGCTAGGCTGAGTTCCATGTCATGGGCCCGAGTTGCGAGTTCTTCGAAAGACCGAGGCTTGATACCTTTGAGGATGTAGAGCAGACCCCAGTGCATGCCTTGGGTACACATCTCGATGGCCGAGTCTTCAGACAAGCGGTCTCGTGAATTCAGCGCGAGGTTCCTCCACCTGTCGATGTAGTCGATCACTGGCTCATCTTTCCTTTGCTTGACGGCGGTGAGTTCGGTCATACTGACTGTACGTCTGGTGCTGTAGAAGCGATTGAGGAACTCCCTTTCCATCTGGTCCCAGCTGTTGATGGTCCCTGCAGGAAGATCAACGTACCAGTCGAACGCGTTGCCTTTGAGGGTGCGAACGAATTGCTTCACCATCTCGTCGCCATATGTGCCGGCATTATTGCAGGTCTCGATGAAGTGGGCGACGTGCTGTCTCGGATTTCCCTTTCCATCGAAGTGCTGAAACTTTGGCGGCTGGAATCCGACTGGGAAGCGTAGCTGCTGGATCCTCGTAGTGTAGGGCTTCGAGTATGCCGTCGTGATCGGAGGAAGGCTACTGCCGTGGGATCGCATCATATCGGCTATCAATGCTTGGACTTGCTGAGCACTCATCGCAGCCGCTGCCGGAGGTTGTGTGGCCACCGAGGTTGGCGCTGGGGAGACGACTTCCAATGGGACAGGAGCCGAGGAGAGTGCTGGAGTAGCTGCTTGAACCGTCGCAGCAACTTCTGCAGGAACGGGAGTTGAAGGCGGAACTGGAGCGGCTACTGGAGAAGCGACGGGTTGGCTAACTGCTGCAGCGTCCTTTGCGCTTAGCTTTTGGAGCAGAGTATTGATGTGGCGATCCTTCTCCTCCATCAGCCGAGTAATTTGCGCCATATGCTCGCTCATCTGCATGACTTGGAGTTGAAGAGCGGACGGAGGGTGGTGACGGAGAACGTCTCGGTGTTGCATGTTCGCATCCTCGCCGTCATCATCGGAAACGTAGTTACGCCGACTTGCTTCTGGCTGATGATTGATGTTTGCCCCCTGCAGAGGAGGTGCGACGTCTGCTGGAGAACCCGAACGGGTTCGGGATTGGGGCTGGTCCTCCCCAAACTTCTGGACATGGGCTCCAGGATCGAGGCTCGTTTCTTCAAGCACCAAGGCCTCGTCGGCGCTTTGGCGAGCATCTTCGGTAGTAGCTTCTGGCACGAAGACGTCCGCAAGAGTCCGTGTACGCCGAGTGTAGACGCGCACCATCGGAGGAGGATCACCCTCCGGATTTACTGGATCACCGTGTCGGAGTAGAGGAGACTCGGCGATTGGTGAGAGGCTTGGAGCAAACGCATCGTTGTTTGTTCCGGCCATCGCGAACTTCAAGCAGCTTCTTCAACCGTACGGATGAAAGGAGAAGAGGTCCCACCGGGCGTGCCAGAAATCTGTGGACGCGGAAAAAGCGCGGGTCGTCTTTATTGCGAATCACACGAGATTACAATTGTGGCCGGGACCCGGGTTGCTCGGGTGTAGCGAGTCCGGGTTGCGGCGAGTTTTGATCAGGGGATTGTGGGAAAGATCTTCTGGGGGATCCCTTTGATCCGCGTCTCCACGTGGTGTTCGTGCGAGAGCTCTGAAGGGGCTGCCCAGGACAGGGGTTTTACAGGGAGAGGGTTTTGGAGAGGCTAAGGAATGTCCACCGTTGCTTTGTCCCTTCCGTGCTTCGCGCTTTCTCGGCTAGGGGGTTTTCGGCTTCGTTCCTCGGTCTTCGCGTCTTCCTCGTTCCTTGCTTGACCTCGGTGTCCTTGATCGTCGGTTCGCGGCGTCGATCTAGCTTTTGGCGTTGGCTTTGGCTTTGGCTTTTTGGCTTTGGCTTTGCTCCGGCGTGGCTCTGGCTTTTGCTTTGCTTAGGCGCTTGCACTTGGACGTAGCTGGGAGAGACTTGCGATGCTTTCGTTCTTCCGGACTTCGCGTCGTATCGGCTAGAACGTGCGGTGCTTTTGCTCGTGGCCGGCGTAGTCGCTTGGCTTTGGCACTTGCGTTGCTTTGGCGCGGGCTTTACTGGGGCTTTGCTTTGGCTTCTTGCGTTGGCTTTAGCTTTGGCGTCAACTCGATCTTCTTCTTCGAACGACGTGGGCTACTTCTCCGGTGCTTCGACGGTTTACGTATCGACTGGACTTCTCTTCTTCTCCGGGCTTCTTTGGCGTGATCGGAGTCGAAGAATGCTTTCGAAGATAGTGGGGGTAGCACCGATCTCCGTGCGACGGTTGTGGCGTCGGCTTTTGTTGATGAAGACGACGAGGGTAGCGACGGTCTCCATGCGACGGTTGTAGCGTCGGCTTTTGTTGATGAAGACGACGGGGTAGCGACGCTTCAGACTATCTGCTCCAGGCTTTCTTCTTCGTGGATGGCGCAGGTGTTAGTCGAAGACGACGGGGTGATGACGCTTCGCTTCTCTCCTCCGAGCTTTGGGGCTTGATCGGGATCGAGGATTTGTTGGAGACGACGGGGTAGTGCCGCTCCTCTTCTTCTCCGGGCTTTTGAGCTTGATCGGAGTCGAAGGCTTGTTGGAGACGACGGGGTAGTGCCGCTCCTCTTCTTCTCCGGGCTTTTGGGCTTGATCGGAGTCGAAGCTTGTTGGAGACGACGGGGTAGTGCCGCTCCTCTTCTTCTCCGGGCTTTTGGGCTTGATCGGAGTCGAAGCTTGTTGGAGACGACGGGGTAGTGCCGCTCCTCTTCTTCTCCAGGCTTTTGTGCTTGATCGGAGTCGAAGCTTGTTGGAGACGACGGGGTAGTGCCGCTCCTCTTCTTCTCCGGGCTTTTGGGCTTGATCGGAGTCGAAGCTTGTTGGAGACAACGGGGTAGTGCCGCTCCTCTTCTTCTCCGGGCTTTTGGGCTTGATCGGAGTCGAAGCTTGTTGGAGACGACGGGGTAGTGCCGCTCCTCTTCTTCTTCGGGCTTTTGTGCTTGATCGGAGTCGAAGCTTGTTGGAGACGACGGGGTAGTGCCGCTCCTCTTCTTCTCCGGGCTTTTGGGCTTGATCGGAGTCGAAGGCTTGTTGGAGACGACGGGGTAGTGCCGCTCTTCTTCTTCTCCGGGCTTTTGGGCTTGATCGGAGTCGAAGCTTGTTGGAGACGACGGGGTAGTGCCGCTCCTCTTCTTCTCCGGGCTTTTGGGCTTGATCGGAGTCGAAGCTTGTTGGAGACGACGGGGTAGTGCCGCTCCTCTTCTTCTCCGGCCTTTGCTTCTGGCGTCTTCGGAGTCGAAGGGTTCTTCTTCTCCGAGCTTTCTTCTTCGTGCACGGAGTCGAAGGGATGATCTTCGTGTGCAAGGGTCTTCACATTGATGAGGACTTTCAGTAAGCTGATCCCTCGGGACAGGCTTGACTGTGCCTCGTGAAGCCTTGGGTCGGTGAAGAAGCGTCTCCTCGTTTGCAGAGCTCCCGCGCTTTGTCTTCAATCTTCGACCCTTTTTTCCTTCCCCCACCCCCTCTATTTATAGGCAAAGAGGTGGGGAGAGAGATATGAGAACTTTTTAATTTTAAATCCCTTTTGTATCTCTCTCATAATTACCCGGATTTTATTCATCCATTGATGAAGGGAATAACATTTAGTTGTTTTCCTTTTCTGGCGGGTGCAATTATGGCTGGATTTTGCGCACGAAATCGATGGCGATCGGGCGCTTCGTCTTGTGCGTCGGATCGAGGGATCGGCGCAGATCCGCGTGTGTGCAGACGTCATACGCTACCTCCCCCCGCGCATGGCGGTATTTTTTTTCCTTTTCTTTGTTTTCTTTCCTTTTCTTTTCTTTCCTTTTTCTTTTCTTTCCTTTCTTTTCTTTCCTTTTTCTTTTCTTTCTTTTTTCTTTTCTTTCTTTTTTCTTCCCTTTCCTTGCAGGGCCGGCCGGCCCCTCCATGGGGTTCGGTCCCCACTAGGGCCGGCCCTATAGGGTTCGGACCCTAGTAGGGGCCGGCCCCTCTTGGGGCGGGGTCCGAGTCCGTGTCGGCGCGCGCGAGTCGGGTCCTTGTGTCGGGTTTGCATCCACGTCGGCGCGAGCGAGTTGGGTCCGCGTGTCGGGTTTGCATCCACGTCGGCACACGTAAGTCGGGTTCGGGTCCGACGAAATTCGTGTGTCTACAGTGGGCTATGGGCCCGACTGAGCCAACCAATAGATCCGCCCCTGGAAGCTACCAATTCCATGCATCTCACCGTACCGACCCCTCTTTTCCTATTTCTTCTCATTACTTCAGATATGACGGTCACTCCAGACCGACATGATTGTTGGCTGCTCCTAACTGACATGGTGTGATACATGTTAGTCGATCTCAACCAACATGGACCACACCATACTGGACATGAGCAACCAGCAACATATCGGACAGGAGCAACCGACAACATGTTGATCATGAGCGACCAACACAGTGTGCATATCAATATGCCTCGGATGTTTAAGGACACATTAGTATTTCTTTATTTGTTAAGTTGGGGTTCCTATAAATTTGTGGGGTGCAAATAACACCACCCCAAAGCAAACCCTCTTCAGTTGGGCCCGAACCTGGGCTTTCTCGAGTCCGACCCATTGACAGCACTAATTTACTTTTTCTTGGGAGACTTGGCCTTAAGTCTTTTAGCAGATGCTATATTAGCTAAAGAACATGCAACGTTTTAATATTACACCAAGTCCCTCCTGAACATTGCATGCTACAGCAAGTCCCTTGTCCTTATTTACCCCCTCACGTGCTACAGAAAAAGTATCCATTCGTCTCTAGAAAGAGTATCCATTTGCTAGTTGACACGTACTATGCTTATAGCGGTTGCTACCATGATTTCACTATAGCTGCTATAGTAATTTCACTATAGCTCCTATAATGAAATCATTGTAGCAAAAGTATCAATTAGCCGAATGGATACTCTTTTGGAAGACGAAGGGATGCTCTTGCTACAGTGAAATCACTGTAGCAATCGCAACATGCACAATATCACCCGGTGAATAGATACTCTTGTTGATGACGAATGGATACGTTTTCCGGAGACGAATGTATACCCTTGCTACAGTATTTTCGTTATAGTAGCTACAATGAAATCACTATAGCAATCACTACATGTATAGTGTTAATCGACGAATGGATACTCATGCCAAAGACGAATGAATACTTTTATTGGAAACGAATGGATACTTTTGTTGGAGGGGCAGTTTTATAATTTAAAGAATAAAAAAAAAGTTATGACTTGTTGTACAAAAGTGTCCTTAGGGAGGGACTTTAGCTAATATCCTAAGAGCATGTACAGCAGCCCCCTCAAATCATCCGGTCCCACCACCATTGAGGAGAATCCCTCAAAAAATGCTTAAGCAGACTCCTTAATGGTGGGGTCACCCGGTGGCCCCCACCAAACTCCTCAACCTCCTCCTCAACGTCGAGGAGGAAAATTCCTCCTCAATGTCATATTATGCAAACTCGAGTTACTTTGTCTGAGTAAATCGCAGCCATACGGTGCCGATCGTGTAGTCCAAATGAATTTGATTGTCACTGTTGGACTTTGCCCTTTAAATCGCAGTCGCGGTGCCGATCATGTGGTCCAAATGAATTTGATTGTCACTATTGGGCTTTGCCCTTTAAATCGCAGCCGTACTGCAAAAGGCAATTTGAGGAGACCACCGGAGAGTGTCATCTAGTGCCCCCTCTTTAAAGATGACGTGGCCCATTTTGAGGAGGCCGCTGTACATGCTCTACCAACATGTATCCTTTAGCTTAAATAACGATATTTTGAGGGACTTAGGACTAATGAACCCTTTTTTCTTTCCCTTTTTTTGTCTATGGGATCAGTCTAGTCACTAGTGGAAAGAATAAATGACGAGTAAAAAGAAAAAAAAAAGTTGGCAGCCTATTCCGAGAGAGAGAGAGAGAGAGAGAGAGAGAGAGAGAGCGCGCAATACTGTTCTACTTCTACCATGCTCTGCTCGTTATATTCAGGTTACCCATGGTTTCCCTCCAAAGGGAAGAAGCAAAGCATCTCATAAGCTCTCTGCTTTCCCCCTCCTGTAAGTATTCTGGGATAATCCCACTCCAAGTTTAGCATCTTTCCTTGATTCTCCATCCATTAATGGGGTGCCCGACTGCATGCATGGATGCCCAGTACTGGGGTTGTTCTCTTATTCTGCATTTGATGCAGTAGGATTTTCTTTTCTCGATATATCCTCATTTATTTCTGATGATAAACCCACTTCAATTATGTGGGCATCTGATTTTTTTTTACCCAATTCAGAGCTCTTGCTGCATGTTCAGATGTTGTTGAACTTTCTCAGAAATTGGGTTTTCTATGTTCTTTGTTGCTGGAGTTGAGCTGCTTAGCTCTTTGATTCCTCAGTTACTGATATTTCCTCTCTTTTTTTTCTAATTTCTGTGGGGTTTTCCCCTCTGTTTTTTGGCTAAATTCGAGCCTTTTTCATGTAGGATTTCTGGGTTTGTGGTTGTTTCCTGATCCTTTTCTATTTTTTGTGTCATCTTTTGTTGTAATTCCTTAGAAACAACAAGGACCCATCAATTGCATTAGTATTCATAAACCATTGGCTTGCTTTCCATTCAGTGGTTTTCCATAATAATTCTTGAGTTGTATTCTCATTGCTTCGATTTGAAACTGAGAGAGGGTTGGGGAGAAGGAACAGTTCGATGAAACCGGGTTAGTTAGATACCGGAGTGAGAGATAATTCTCCATGCATTTCTCAACAGGACCCTCGGAACGTTCTTGGCATCCCGCCATGACTGCTGATACCGCCAATCTTCCCTACTGGTTAAACTGGAGAGTCTTGGTGTGTGCGATATGGGTATTGTCTTCCATGATCATTGCATCTGTTTTGATATGGAGATACGAAGGTCCCGGCTCAGAGAAACGGGAAAGGGCGGGAATCCGACAAGAGGGATTGGGTACTTTGTATGCGGACGAGTCGTGGAGGCCCTGTCTCAAAGAGATCCATCCGGCTTGGCTTCTAGCTTATCGGGTTATTGCATTTTTCATACTTCTGGCATTGCTTGTTGCCAAAATTATTGTGGCTGGAGGTGCAATATTTTACTATTATACCCAGTAAGATAATTTTTTTTTTTTAACTTCCATCTTGTACTAGGAACCTTATTCTTTCCTTGCTTAATCTACATATGTTTCTTAGTATTGTTGATCATCGAGAAGTAATCAATTGTTTAGGTGAATTATATTTGATCTATTTATGCTAGGGTATTCTTAATTTCTAAGCATGTAATCCATCTGGCCTTGATCTAGTTCTTGCGACACATTGTTGGAATCTTTTTCATGATCAAATTTAATATTTTGTGACCTTTTTTTGATCTCTAGTATTTTCGATTGTGAAGTCTTGTTCCATTTCCAGGATGGAGTTGTGGCATTGAAGAGTACTCGTGAAAAAAAAGGATATTTTTGTTTGCACAATCAGAAAACCCGGTAAATAAAGTTGGTTAATTAATCAGTTTTGCATTACTTAATTCAAAGGTTTCTTAATCCGAAGTTGGGGAAAGAACTTGTAAATACGAGGCACAGTTTCTGCCTGCTCTTTTGGAGCACACCTTTATAATAATCGAAAAACACTCTCACCCTTGTTGGAGTCTACTCACTTGGTGCACATGATTGCAATACTTATAACCTCTGATCAGCTGCTTTTTGTTTCTTCTTCTGCCTTTATATCTTTTTGGATTTTTTCCTCAGTTCTTCACAAGTAATAAGAGAGATATGGTGGTTTAGGCTTCCATTTTTTGTGAAGACTTTTGTTTAAATTGGTGGTACACTGGTACCATTTGAATATCATGATCTTCTTTAATTTTATTCATTATCAATGATTATTTGAACCTAAATGTGCACATATCATTATGTTTTCCACAACATATTCTATTTCCTTTGGACCCTTGTTATTTTCATCAAACCTTTATGAAGTAGTAGCTTATAGATTAGTAAATATGTAGATGATGTCTTTGGCTTTTGGACAGGTGGACATTTTTGCTGGTTACAGTCTATTTTGGGGTATGTCCTTGTACTTATAAGACTCTTCTTCTCAAATGTCTTTACTTTTTTGTCTGGGAATGGTGTCTATAATATTAGCATTCTACTTGGCTAACTTCTTTTAGTTCATCCATTGCTTTTGACATATCTGTTAGCTTGGTTCGTTGCTGTCCGCTTACGGGTGCTATCGATATCTCCGTAAAGTTGGTAGTGATAAGGTTGATGGTACAAGGTTAGATGCGGAGCGTGGCACGTATACATCTCCTACAAATGAGGAAAATGTTAATGTGCATGGCACGATGAAAGACTCTTGCTTCCGTGAAGAATGCAATGTTCGAGAAATTGCTGGAGCTTTGGGCTATATTTTTCAAATCATCTATCAGGTAAGTATGTTTAATGAGTAAAGTAACTGCAATATCATCTTTAAGCTCAGTTAGGTACTGCTGTACATGGATGCAGGTAACTTAAATTATCCCTCTTCATGATTGATAAATATAAATTTAAAAAGAATCACAAAGGTTTTGAGTGTTCGTGGTTCCATAACATGTTTTTCTTGAATGATTTTTCCTAGTGCAATCTTTCTTTTGGCATAACTAGTCTGACTATGTATTATATGGATCGCCTATGTCAAATAATGTGTGGCACATGTTAATGTATAGATGGGTCGGGTTCTATGTACAGTCGAGTCGGGTTCTATGTTGTACATATATATTGGGCATAGTCCCTCAATGAAGCATTATTCCGGTTACAATTCCCGTGCCCCCTCAAAACCAGTAACGAGAGGGAAGGGGCAACAATATATAAAGATGTGGAGCTCCCACCCCTTTACTGATGTGGGACTATTCTCAACACCCGCCCGCCCACAGAGCACCTCTCGATCGGAGGGAGGAACAAGATCTCAATCGGAGAGAGAAAGAAGGTGCGATGGGACCACATAGAGGCGAGACGAGGTGGGACCTAGCTCTGATACCATGTTACCACAACCCTAGGGGAGAAAGCGAGAGCGAGAGAGAGAGAGAGACGACTAGGGTTTGGGAGAATGATGGACAATTCTCATTAGGGCAATAACCACAAATATATAAGCACATATATGTGTAGGGAATGAGTCATGTACACCTAACTCATATGTATAACCTACAATATACATTAACAATTTCATTCTCTTAAAACCCTAGCCGTCATCTCCTAACATGGTATCAGAGCTCTAGGATTTCTCCCGCGGCGAAGGTGACGACGACGGCACCTCCTCCGGCCTTCCCCTCCGGTCCCCGACCCCTACCTCTCCATCCCGCCCCCCGCCCCCCTCTCCTCCACCCAACCTCACTCACCTGGCCCCTCTCCCCTCCACTAGACCCCCATCCGGTCCCCCTCTCCATCCCGACCCTTCTCTCCTCCACCCGATCCCACCCCACATCACCCCCCGGCCCTCTCTCTTCCATCCGACCCCACCTCCACCCGAACTCCGATCCCCAGCCTTCTTCCCTCCAATCCTCCGATACCCAACCTCTTATAGTCCCGATCCACTTGATCATCCATCTCCATGGCGTTTGCTACCATGCCTTCCGTCGTCGCGATCTTCCTGCCGCTGAAAGTGGTTCCTTTTCAGTTGATCTCGGCCAGCGACTAGTCTGATTGATCGCTCACCTCGAGGTCACACTTTCCAGTCGCGATCTATGGGATCACATCACCAGTGAGGACCCACCTTCGACTGACTCCTCTGGATCCTCCTCAGTCACCGGTAGCGCCGTTACTGACAGTGTGTCACCTGTTGCTGCTGCTGCCACGGCCAGCCTTACGTGGCATCGTCACGACCAGGCGATCCGGGCCTATCTTTTGGACTTTGTTGCTCATTTACACTTTGCACCCATCGGTCACCTTCCTACGGCGCACACAATGTGGGAGTATCTCCGAGACCGGTTTCTCCCGCGCGGTGGTGCACGCCGGCATCAGCTTATTTGTGACTCCCAGTCCGCTCGTCAGGGGGGCGTACGATTCAGGACTTCTTCAGCTTGATGAGTGCTTACTGGCATGAGCTGGACTCTCTGATCCCCGAACGGTGTGCTTGCCAGCGCTCCAGGGACTTCCAACACTACCTTGATGAGGGTTATCTCCAACAGTTCCTGGCCGTGCTTCTGTCGAAGTTCGCTCTCATTGCTACTCAGCTCCTTCACCGTGAGCCTCTCCTTCGGCTAGAGGATGCCTTGCTAACCTTGGTCGACGAAGAGAATCGCCTCCAGACTCAGGGTACTCATTCTTCTCCACCTGCTCCTAGACAGCGCCCTGGCCGTCAGCTTTCCTGATGGGCCTAACTTCTGTCATTACTGCAAGGAGCCTGATCATATGAAGCGTGAATGTCCCACACGTCCTCCTCGCAGCCCCCGCTAGGGACTGGACGAGCAGGAATCACGCTAGGCTATTGGTTCTCGTGACGATTCGACGCAGCGATCGAGATGAACGAAGCCGTGGACGTGGTCAGTCTTCCTATCGTCAGTTCGGTGGTACTGCAGCTGCTGCCACAACGACTCCGGCTTCTCCCGTCGTTACCATTGCAATGTCTCCGTCTAAGCCAGATCGTCTTCAGCGACTCGAGGAGCTCCTTCTTCAACACCTCTCCTCCGCTGGATCCTCACATGCTCACATCTTGTATGCCACCTCTGGTACTACTACCCTATGGATTTTCTATTCGGGTGCCTCCTGTCATCTCACCTGTGACTCTACTGTTCTCACCGACTGTACTCCTGCTCCCGCCCACTTGGAGGTCCACACTGCGGATGGGACTCTCATCCCTATTCCGTAATGTGGATCCACTACTACTACCTCAGATCTCACTGGTTGCCTAACATTACCCCTTATCCATTATGCACCTCTTCTTCACATTAACCTGGTTTTTATAAGCTGATGATGATATGCCCCATTGTGCTGAATGAACCGATCCCGGAGATACTCCCACATGCGGGCCATAGGAAGACGACCGATAGGTGTAAGGAGTGGACGAGTAACAGAGTCCAAGAGATAGGACCGAATGGCCTGGTTGTGACGACGCCACGTTAGGGCAGTCGTGGCAACAGCAGTAACAGGCGATGTACTACTGGTAATGTTCTAAAAAGCGCTAGGCGCTAGTCGGGCGGTGGGGGGCCGCCTAGCGCCTAGGCGTTTTGCCTTTTTTTAAAATTATTATTTTGATATTATATAATATATATATGTTTAAAAATTAATATAAGTTCAAGATTATCCCAAACCATTATTTTAAAGAATAAGTATATAACCATAATTCAAGATTGAGTGATTAACAAGACAAAAGCAAGCATGGTCCGCCTGGCCCGCCTCAGCCCGCTTGGTCCGCCTGGCCAGCCTGATCCCGCCTGGCCCACCTCAGCCCGCCTAGGCAGCCGCCTTTCCCCGCCTGGGAGCTTGGCCGCTTTTCTGGAGCGCCTAAAGCCTAGGCGAGGCGGTGGGAAGCCGCCTAGCTCCTAAGCGGTCACCTGGGCCGCTTTTTAGAACACTGACTACTGGTAACGGTGCTACTGGTGACCGAGGAGGAGCCAGAGGAGTCAACCGGAGAAGGGCCCTCAACGGTGATGTGACTCCAGAGATCGCGACTGAAAAGCGTGACCTCGACAGTGAGCGACCAATCAGGTCAGTCGCTGGGTGAGGTCAACTGAAAAGAAATTGCCTTCAGCGGCGGTGAGATCACGACAACGAAAAGCATAGTAATAGACGCCATGGAGACGGATGATCAATCAGATCGGGACCGAGAGATATTGGAGATCGGAGGGAAGAAGGCCGAGTGGGTGATATGGGGTGTGGTCCAGTGGAGATGAGGCCGGGCAGAGAGGAGGGGCCGGGTAGGGGTCGGATGGAGAAGGGGGCCGAGTAGAGAGGGGGGTCAAGTGGGGGACCGGGTGGAGAGGGGGGGTCGGGTGGGTAGTCGAGTGGGGGTCAGGTGGAGGAGAGCGGGGTTGCTAGGTGGGGAGGGAGGAGGCCGGATGGTGGTCGAGATGGAGAGGCCGGGGAGGCCGGAGAAGGTGCCGATGCCGGAGGAGGTGCCGTCGTTGTCACCTTTGCCGCAGGAGAAACCCTAGAGTTCTGATACCATCTTAAGAGATGACGGCTAGGGTTTGGAGAGAATGAAATGATTCATTGAGGGACTAAACCCAATATATATGTACAACATAAAACCCGACCCGACTGTACATAGAACCCGACCCATCTATACATTAACATAACAATAGTCTTCTATACTAGCTTTAGCATTGATTAACATTGCTTTTATGGCATGTGATCTTATCGACAATTGATAACAATCAGCATAAAAGCAAAACAAATATGTAGATGCTGGAACACGGTCCACGGATACACAATTTTGCAACCTTGAGATAAAGGTTCCGAATAGTAGTAAGCATGTTATTAGTTTGAGGTAAGGCTTAACTCCATCCTCTCTTACTCAGAGAGGAATTTCTCAAAAAAAAAAACTTGTTGGTGTGTTACCCCTTTCCATTGACAAGAATGAGAAAAAAGAGCAAAGATCAAAGTTGCACGACAAATTCGGATACATATTACATCCAAAATTCTGCTATCTTGATAGTTAAGGGTGAAGGCTGGAAGTTGTTTTTGGTATCTTGAATTTATCATATGGAAGAATTTAGAGAGCGATGATGATAAATGTAACAGGTTGGATGAAGTGGAGAGGAGATTTGGGGCGCAATGTTGTATGGTTTAGAATGTTGGGCCCTAAAAGAGGTCTCAAATATACAATATAGTGAGTAAGAATTATATCATAGAAAGTATCGGCGTTTCACCAATTGAGAAGAAAATGATGAAGAACGGATTTAAGATGGTATGGGCATGTACAACAGAAAGCATAGGCAGCCCCTATAATGTGAAGTTATTGAGTTATGTAGGGGAGTTTTGCAAGGGCAACAAAGTTAACCGTTAAGGGAATGATTGGCGAAGGAGGCTCAGAAAGCCAACCGCAAATCGATGGAAACAAAGCTTGATGGTTATGGTTCTGATTATGATAGACAAGTGAATGCACACAAGCCCCTTCCTTGATTTAAAGGAAGACCTCGACACCATGATGCATGTAAACAGCTTCTCACTCTTAACCAGCAAGCCTTATTCTATTTACACAAGGTTGGCTTATGGATTAAAGAATAAACAGGTTCCGAGAGTTAGAAAGGTTTTTATTGTCTAAACTTATTGGCATTTTATGTTTTAGCTCAGCTATTAAAAGAAAAAATAAGTGTGTTGAGAATAGTCCTTCATCAGTAAAGGGGTGGGAGTTCCACGTTTTCATATACCATTGCCCCCTCCCTCTCATCACCGGTTTTAAGGGGGCACGGGAATCGTAACATGGCATCAGAGCTAGGCCCTGCCCTGTCTCCTCTCTATGTGGTCCCGTTGTACCCTCTTTCTCCCTGCATGCGGGTAAGTCCCCATTGAATCCGCTCTGCGTGCGGGCGGGTGTTGAGAATAGTCCCACATCGGTAAAGGGGTGGGAGTTCCACGTCTTCATATACCATTGCCCCCTCCCTCTCATCACCGGTTTTGAGGTAGCACGGGAATCGTAACAAAGTGTAATGCACTTACTGATTAAGTTGCGACTTGTAAGTTGCTAAAAAAGTGCAAACAACAAACCCACTAGAAATAACTCAAGATTTGCATGCCACTCTGTCAATCTGATGACATATTAATACAGTCTCCTAAGATCATAGAATTTATATCATCAAAGCTCTGTACTTTTAAGTATGAAGGATTTATTCCGTATTTCATAAGCAAGTACTCTAATATGTCTGTTAATACTGTGGACAGATGAATGCAGGTGCTGTGATGATCACTGATTGCGTTTTTTGGCTTATCATTTTCCCTTTTCTTGCCATCAAAGATTATGATATGAATCTTGTAAGTATTCAGGTTCTGGCAATGCAATACTGTTGTTTGTTCCTTGCTATTTAAGCGCCTAGTTAAGACCAAGTTCAAGGTTTTTTCTACCAGTGGCTGGATATGACCAAGTCTCGATGTTCAGGATTTTTTGTAATGGATTTATAAGGTTATTTTTGTAGATCAGTCATTATTTGTGCATTGTTCAACTTCAAGAACGCAGCAGGCTTCCAATAAGGAACTTTTGTACCGCAACTTGTACTTGACTTGTTAGATACCCTCGCACCTCACAAAACCGGCTTGTAAGGGGAGGTCCACAGGGGGTACATTAAGCGGGTGATGGGTGCCTCCCTTACCGATGTGGGACTATCCGTTAACACTCCCCCTCACGCGGAGCACGCGTGGCAAGGATCCTCCCATGCGGAGCACGCATGGCAAGGCACGATCGGTGGGGAGCACCCGGAGCAGGAGCAGGAGACAGGAGACAGGCTAGCTCTGATACCATGTTAGGAGACGACGGCTAGGGTTTGGAGAGGAACAGTATGATTCCATTGAGGGACTCAAGCCCAATATATGTACAGTAAACCCGACCCGACTATACAGTAAACCCGACCCATTATATTTACATTAACAGTAACAATTTGGATTTTTTAGAAAATAAATTTTATTTTTAAAAAGGATTTTAAGATTTTATAAAGCATATCTCTGTGCATATTAATGAAAGATTATGCGATTCTTTTTAATATAATTTTGACAATAATGAAAGATTATGTGATACTAAAGACAAAGAAGGGTTATGATTCATCCCATTCAAAAACAATAAGGTAATTATTCTTGTCAACCCTCTAAAAAAGAAGGTGATCAATCTGAGTTAAACGGATAGCCCTCACACGCCCGTCTCTCTCCAAGTGAAAACGAGTCAAACGACCTCCATCCCGATCAATTCCCGGGTCATATCTTAGTCGGTGGGCACAACGCACATCACAGTCGCACGTTGTCAGCTTGAGTGGTGGCAGGTTGCAGAGGAGTCAGAGGGTGGGACCGAGTCCCTCCTTGGTCGTAGGTTGTGGCCCTCACTCGTCGGCGAGGAGAGAGAGGTTTTTTTTTTAGAGAGGAGAGAGAGAGGTTGAGGCTCAAATCTCAGTCGGTTGGCCTGGTCAGTGGGCATGGCGTGCATCTCTGTTGCACGTCGTCAGGATGAGTGGTGGCGGGTTGCATTGGAGGAGTCGGACGGGGGACCGAGTACCTCCTTTGTCGCAGGCTGTGGCCGTCACCCTTCGAGGAGGAGAAAGAGATGTTTTTTAAGATTTGCTAAAATTTGGTGAGAATGATCACCTTCCAATAGATAGCAAGTCTACAAAAATTTAGAATATTCTAAAATTTCTAGGTGCGTCAAATATGAAGAGCTTTATTGACCGTCCATATTAACCGTTAAATTGAAAATGATCATTTGATGCAACTAGAAGTTTTAGAATGTTCTAATTTTTTATTGGTATGCTATCTATAAGAAGGTGATCATCCTCAGCACTAGCATGAGCTTTCATTTCCAGTCCTCATAGTTAGAACTCGTAAGCTTGTTATCATTAAGAATGATAGGCAAGGGGTCTAGTTTGGTCATCTGAAAAACAAATAGTCGAATATTAAAATGCTTGAAAACTTATTTTAAGGTATTTTTAAAACGAGTCAAACTATATCCAAATATCAACGCTGCGTACCCTCAAAGCAGAGACATACCTATGGATCAATTTTTACCATATATGTAAAATCTCGGATTCGGATACACCCGCCCGAGGGGGCAGTGTACACTGTCCTCCGCTCACACTGGGTCTCTCGGACCCAATCCAAGTCTACCACATATGGGCTATGATAGATCATGGTGTCCTTTTGGCTAGCTCCCCATGATCTCCATGCAATGCAATAGATAGCCTCACGGGTACTTCAAATGCTTACCCACGAGCCTAAGCAATCACGATACGAGAGTTTATGTGGCCCCCACGAAGGCAAGAAAAGCCCTTCTCTCTTGACGTCATGACCGCCATATCCCAAAGGAGACTGCCAAGCCTCCGGCATGATAGCACACACCCGAGAGGGCTGTTGAGCCATGCCCTATCACCCAGAAACACAATAGTTGGCCGTGGAGGCCAGGGGCACTCTTTCTTAAAGTCCTCTTACACATCCCTTTTAATTGTGAGAGTTATTTAATGCAAGTCTTTTTGATCTTAGGTTGCGACAACTTAAACCTAAACCCTGGTCAAACCGTGCTCCCCACTAGGGTTAAGACATTTTTATAAAGTATAGGTTGACTTGGAAAGAACCATACTCCATATCCCGTGAATACTCAGTTGTCACCTTCTCCCGAGAATCACATTACGTGTTCTCTAAAAACACTAATACTAAATAAGATGATTATGACCCTTTGTGCTCTAAAGCCTAACCTAAGGTCTAGACTTATATAGAAAGGTCTTCCATTTCTATGACTCTTCGTGTGTAACTTGATGTCTGATGTCATAGAAGATCAACACATCATTATTGATTTTGATGTTGACCAATTAGGGACACTCAACAACCTCCGTCAGACCTCAACCTAATGGTGGTATAACTAAGTGTTATGAGTTTGTACTACCATCAAACGTCAATTTAAACGACTGATATCACTTAACGGAAACCTAACCTAACATGGTCGTAGGGACCAAGTAGGAAAAGGGCATCCCACAATCTAACACCTATAGCATTAAATAATATTATTTCACTAGGGTTTGAAAGAAACATAGAGAACATCCAACAAAGGCGAAAAACATCCATTAATATCAAGTTCAGGGTTTGACCCCTGAACCTGACTTGCATTACTCTGATATTTCTATTCAATGTATCTTTCAAATATTTCTCTTGCTTCGGACCATCGCACTCGGTCCTCCGATAATGGATTTCCTATCTAGTCTTGTCCTCCAAGACTTTAACCTATAACTGAAAATTCTATTACGCTCTTAATCACTCATTCGGTACATATTTTCCTAGGTAGAAGAATAAAAAAATAAAAAGAACAAAAAAATAATCGGAAAAACCAAGCCGTGGAACAACCTCCACATACTTGTCCCATTAGGCCTTACATTCATCTATCACATAAAGAACCAAAAACACTCACGCAATTGCATTCCGTGGTCTGACCCTCGGAAGCATACAATCACATTATTATGACGCCCTGCAAGAAACTTATGTAAAACATATGACACATATAAATATATGATCTAGCACAAACCCCAGTGATGCATTCGTCTATCAAATGCACATACGATTCGATTCATGGAAAAAAATTCTCGTGAATTGTACATCGATACAACTCTAATACCATTTGTTAGGATGATCAGAGGCGCATCAGAATATGGAGTCGATCCTGTGGATCGATTCGCTATGCGATACATTTAAAAAATTTCAACTAATTAATCATATACACAAAGATGAATCGAATTAATTACGAACCCCTATGGTCATCTATTGAAATGAACAACATATCTAATATGTATACATTACAATAGATCTAGTGGTTTGTAATTTATACCTTCGTGCGGGATTTAACACCGCGATGTTATTCTTCAAAGTTGATGAAGATGAAAGTATCCCCGCACAAGGGAGAGATGCATATCTTCATATTCATCCGGTCTCACAAAATCGTTCCAGATCCGTGCACTCCAATCTCAGAGTGTTTCAGAGTGCAAACGATCTTCCTCAATCTCACACACACTTGGAGGAGAAGATAAGAGGGAGAGAGATATGATCTTCTCTTTACACCCGAGATGAAACCTGAGAGAGAGAGAGAGATAGAGAGAGAGAGAGAGAGATGATCTTCTCTTTACACCCGAGATGAAACCCGAGAGAGAGAGAGAGAGAGAGAGAGATGGAATACCCGAACTCAAGGAGATGAGGGTCAGCCTCTTCTTGGAAAATCTGTGGGAAGGCCTTCGGGAACTGAGGCCTCCTTCCTTATCTGCCTAAGGATGTATGCCCCTCCTTCTCTATCTTTTCGTTTCTGGTTATTCCTCTATCTATCTTTTCAATCTCTATCTTAATGTCCTTAATTATCTAGCTGCTATATTTAAATTTTACAATTAAGGGGATATATTTAAATCTTTATCATTATAGAGATGATGGCCATGCAACCCAACTCTAATTAGGGGGCAGTCAAGTTAGGACATGCAGGATTTTTTGGTTGGACCAAAATGCTCCCTATGCATCTAGTGGTCATTCACCTCATGTGGGATTATGCATGGCCCATCTCCATGCACAATAATTTACCCCAACACTACCTTATTTGTACCTAGTCAACACGTCATGGGATAACAAATAAAGTTTTTACTATTTACTGGGGTGCCCTTAGTAAAAAGTGGGTGCCTTATAGTAAAAAATACTAAACTCATAAATAGTGTTCCAATGTGGCGCACACACGAAATAGAATCCTCATGGTGTTATGGCAATATCGTGTGTCCCTACACTACTCTAGGATACTCCCTAGTGAACACACTATATCCTGCGCAACTACCATAGTCCAGTGCAATGTACTCATGAAACGTAGGATGATTAAGGCATTTAATCTTCAACTATTATTATGCTGCGAGATAAGAAGAAAGTAATAATCCGTAACGATCAAGGATAAGGTGGAACATTCAGTGACTAGGATTCATGGCTTCTAACCGAACATACCCGATCGACACACTACCCAAGTGTCCCTGTCAATCCTCTGGGTCCCGATTAACCTGCGAGGCCACCCAGACTGCGACGCAGGCCGCACTCCAATTTTCCTAGGCTTACTAAGCTCTCTTGTATATCCCTGCTCTCCACTTACTACTAGTAATTTGATGTCTCTCCACTTGGTGCCATGTGTCAACTTGAGCGGTCGAGAGCACCATCAGACTCGAGTGGCCATATGATTAGGTTCTTTCCAGGCTGACCATCACAATGCACCTCCGATCATATTGGCCAACCAACCGGATCCAGTCAACAACTCCTGATAGGGATGTGGATGGTCTGAAGGAATGAGTTGCTGATGCAATGCTAGCCCGGTAACCCAACACACTGTGGGATTGGGTCGTGGTTAGATTCTTGTCACGTTGATAAACCAAAGTTACAACAACTGGTTAGTCCACCTGTCACGGTTCCTCAGGGTTTAGGACCGATTACTCTAAGCAGAAACACGGCTATGGCACAGGTGTCTGCTCACCGCTCTGTGCATTATGTTGGTTCCGTTCGGTCACAGATACTGTGCCTGAGAATGACCATGGTAGAGAAACTCATGCTCTGTCATTCCAACAGCTTAACCTGATAAGACGACTAACCATAATCAGAGCTGCGAACGATTTAGACTCATAGTACTAGTCCACTGAATCTCACACTTAGATGAACCACTATACAATATCTCACTCAACATTGTATAATACGCACCATTGTATAATACGCACCATAAAAGCAATTTTAATAAATATCAACTCATTTATTATTTAACTATGGTTTTTACAATCCCTAGACAATATCTCACTCAACACTTGCTCACGTGTACAGTTGGTCGTAGGGGTAAAAATGATATTTTTCTATCGAAAAGATTTAACACTAATTAACAATATTTACTGTCTTTATCACTAAATTTGATCTTTTAGAGTGACCTATCACACATTAAACCTAATTTTTAATTTTTTTTTTTGTTTATTGAGATATAATCAGACTTCACGGATCTTGTCGTGCCTTTCCCTTCATATGTTTTAAATCCCTATCAGCCTTAGTTTGGTAGAAATCAATTCACAAGCCGTATTATCCCTATCAGCCAAACAATCATGCCAAGTGGATGGTTAAACAGATCATAAGGAACTAATCTTGATCCCAATGTAAATCCCAGCCGTTGGAAGAGAAAAGAAAAACCTGATCTTACTCTTTGATCACTCAAAACCTCCACACCTTTAACCAACCTTGTTTCAACCACCCGTTCTTAACCAAACCTCTATTCAGCCCCTTCCTTCCTTCACTACAGCCAACCCATCTTCTCCTGTCCCGTCCAGACCAAGTCAACCCCCCCCTCTTTCCCCATCTCTCACTCTACCGTCCTTTCTTTCTCTCTCTCTGGCTCCCCCTCAGCCCTAAAACCCTAGCCCTCTAGGGTTTCGGCTCCCCCCATCTGCATCACGCCACCGATCTCCCTCAATCGAAATCCTAACCCCGACCCCCTCTCTCTCCAGCCATCTCATCTCTCTCTCGATCTCCATCTCAGTCTCTCTCCCTCTCTCTCGATTTCTCTCTCTTGCTCTTGGTGGCACGCGGCAGCCGACCGGCAAGAAGGAGCCGGCGTCGGAGAGGAGCCCACGGCCAAGCCGAGGACCCCCCAGGTCGGCCTCTCATCTCTTCCCCCTCTTTGCGTTTTCTTTCTCTGTTATGTCGAGTCCAGCAAGCCGGGCCCCCTATGTTTGCCCTTTTCCTTTATCGCAGCAACGGTCGCCGGCGACTGTGCAGCCAGCAAGGCCTGACCAAGCCCTGGCTAGTCCCCAACGGGCAGACGGCCACCAGCCACAGCCCCAAATCCTTTGCCCTTCTTCTCTTGTGGCTGCCACGATCTCCAGCCATGCGGCTGGCGACTGGGTAGCTGGTGATGCCTCGACCATCCTCGGCCAAGCACCACCGACCACCCCAGCCGGAGCCGACCCCCACCCTGTTATGTTGTTCGCAGCTCCGACCCTCTTTGGGTACCTGACTTGATGTCAATCCTTTGCTGCACGGTCATTGGCCGATTGGCTGGCGACTGAGCAGCCGGTGGGTCGACCACCCCGGTCAAGCTCCGACCTCTGCAGTACCATTGTCAGCCACCCAACAATGGCCAGGACCCAACTGGTTGCCTTGACAGCCACCTCACATCACCCTTGTTCACCTCCCCACTCTGTGTGTGTATGTGGTGAAGGTGCAAGGAAGAGATGATTTATCTAAAGCTTGTGATGGAGGCTTACTGTTATGTGCCTAAATAGTTATCGAGCCCGATCTCCAACAGCTTCGGAGCTTTTGAAAAAACGGTCGGGTTCGTAACATTTGGTATTAGAGCCAGCCCACGTCCAAGGTTCGAATCCTGGAAAGGACGACATATAGGCTAGATTAAAATACTGATAGGTGAGTGAAAGCCGCCAAAAAGGAAAAGGACTACCATTAGGCCAGTGTCGTTAGAGTGGGCCAACGAGGACGTTGGCTACAGAAGCATGATGGTATGTTATGTGCCTAATTAGTTATCGAGCCCGATCTCTAATAGCTTTGGAGCATTTGAAAAAACGGTCGGGTCATAACACTTTGTGTTATGAGTGTAGTAAATAAAACGTGGGGTGTGTAGTGTGCAACGGTTAGGCATGTTGGCAAGAGAGTAGACGAGTTTGATTGCAGTGTATATGGGTGGTGCTTAACATTAGTGTAAAGTGTATGCCATATACTTGTGCCGAAGCAATCATGTTCGTGTTAGACCATGAAACTGAACCTTGTGACGATTATCGAGCGGCCCTTATGCCAAGCTGTCAATCCCGAGATTCAACCAAGTGAGGTACAATAACTGTATACCTCATATACGCACGTAGCCTGAGGGTATCTTGTGCGGATGACGAATTGAACTGTCGACATTGACCTAAACCCTGTTGTAGATGACTTTGTTTAAATTTATAGACGAGTAATATGGATGTGTGCAACATGTTAGTTCGTGACTGTGATGATCCAATTGAAGACGGAGTGTGGGTCAACTAATAAGAAGATCGAATTGGATAATCATAAGTATACAAATACATCTCACAAAAACTAAGGTAAGTATTTCACTCGTGAGAAATGGACACGCACGTTTACATTACAATGTGTGAGAAGTGGTCGATGTTATGTTGTCCCATTTGAAGCCATTCAAAGCCAAGAATGAATGATTTTATTTTGTCCTATTTACAAAACATTTGAATGGAGGTGAAATCCAAACATCAGTTTTGTATCTACCAAGTCAGTTTGACTTATCTATAATATTCAAAATTTTAATCAAATATCTAAAGTAAAAAAAAAATTAAAAATTAATTTGCTGGATTCCTTATACTATGCGATGAGTGTATGTACCTTTTGATTTGAACCTCCATTTAGTAAAAATTATATACATCTGTGGTATCTTGATGGACTACGCCTTGAAATAGGATCATGGTTCACACTTCTATAAAGTTCACATAGTATAAAGAGATTGGAGTTCCAAGCGAGTTTGCTCGTACACGGCCATACGTAAATATCTCATGTGTGTTTTAGGAATTGCTCTAATCCATTTGTCGGGACCCTCAGACTCCACACATGTCAGTGAATCCTCTAAGGGTGCAAACAAGGTAGCACCCTGCCCAAGTTTGTCAAGGCGGCAAGGCGAGCCGAGGTGCCTAAGGTGCGCCTAGGAGCGTGGCGTCGCCTTATGTTTTTTTTTTATAGCTAACTAAGATATTGTTATCATTTGAATATTCAATAATGCAAAGTATGATGAAATTTGTAGCAACTTAACATGATGAAATTTGTATAACATAAATATAGTGACTGAAGTTCGTCACATACTAATGAACAATGAATAATGATAGATTCCATAACCACCAACAAATGAAGATATTATTGAAGTCTATCACAAACAACCAGTGAACAAGTAAGCACATGAAGCTGAAATGATCAAGTGGCTGCAACAATCATCACATAACAGTAAACAATTGATATATGACAAATGAATCATGATCCTAGGCCAAAAGAAAACAAATAGATAAAGAAGCATTGACCCCTCCAAAAAAAAAGGCATAAGGCGTGCCTTATTGACTACGCGCCTAGGCGTGTGCCTTCTACACATGCGCCCTAGGAAGCATGGACACTTTCCTATGCCTCCCGTATCCGTGCCGGACACGTGTCGGACACCGACACTCGTCGGACACTCGCTGGACAAGCACCAGACACACATGTGCCGTGTCCTACGTGCTTTCGGGAGCCGGACACTCGCCGGACACTCGGGACACTGCGGGTTGATGGACTGTTCGATATAGGGTCGGGTTACAAACTGTGGTGATTTAGTTTTGGCTTCAACCTATCTGATCCTCGGAGATTATAACCTCAGTGAATCAGATAGGTTGAAACCAAAACTGAATCACAGCTGTTCTTTTGCATACCATTTGAGTCTGTGTGTGATTCACTTGTCATGATGGTTATGATGGACGGTTAAGATTTAGGTTTGGCTTTAACTTATCTTATCCTTTGAGGTTTCAGATAGATTGAAGTCAAAACTGAAACACAACCGCTATTTCCATACCATTTAGAGCTGTCTGCGATTCACCGATCGGGCTAGATGTAACTAACGATAGCGATTCAGTATGTATTAAATTTTCATTTTAGTTGTTTTCTATGAGGTTTTTTTGGTTATTGAAATATATATGAATTGCAAACACAAAAATAGTAATTTATTTGTCGTGTCCCTGCCGTACCCGTGTCCTCCTTTTTTAGGATTTGTCGTGTCGGCGAACCCGTGTCGTGTCGTACCCGTGTCCCCGTACCAGTGTCAGTGCTTCTTAGCATGCGCCTAGGCGGCTTGCGCCTAAACCTTCTGGAGCGCCTTGTCGCCTAGGCGTTGCCTAGGCTCACCTAGGCGCGCGCCTTGACAACACTGACCCTGCATCATGGGTTTGGGATTTATTAAAAGTATAAACTCAACTTAATCCCTTGCTATTATGAGCACTGACGCCCTAGAGATGGGTGGTTCATCCTAGTTAAGTTAGTTCCGTTGGGACCTTCAGCACTAGGAATGACTTCAAATGCTCTAAATGCTTTTAAATGGGATAACATAACATTGGCCACTTCTCACACAGTGTAACATAAATGTTACAGTGTGTGACTATTTTTTGTGCTCTCTCCAGTAACTTATGGCCATTACGAGTTGGGGTCTGTAGGGGTGATGACAATGTATGCATTACACCTCTGTAACGCATGCATACTTTTTTCCAGCATACTACATAGCTGTGTCAAATACATTATTTCATAATAGCTAAAAGTGTTTAGTGTGTCCCTAGTGGTTTGTTTAAGAGATCTCAAATAGGATCCATTCTCATTTGGAAGTAAATATGCGGATTCTTAAGGACTGTAAAGGCATTCCAAGGGAAACCTTGAGACAACTGAGAATTATTCTGTTAGTAAAAGAAAGCAAGAAGCTGTATATGATGGTGGAATTTAAACTTGTGAAATACTTCAAAGTTGAGTTACTATAAAGAGAGGGGGGCATAGAAGGTATTCAAGGTACACATACGACGTAATTGCTTGCCAATTTGTATTAAAAATTAGCTAATTGCTAGAGTATCTAAATGTAATAGACACTTTTGAAATTTATAAATATAAAATTTCTACAAGGGAGATTAGTAATTATGACTTGTAATAGACACTCATTCTAAACACACTTAATTACTAATACGTGAAGATTAGTAATTTACACCCTATGGACTGTTATGTTGGAGTAGAACCAAAGGAAGGAAAGGATGGCAAGGCTTCAGCACAAAACTAGAGATACAAATCATATTGAGTATGTTAAGAATGAGTCAATCATGGTTTTGGTCAATGATATATGAAAATAATATTTTCACAAATTATAAAATGAGAAAATTAGGGGTAAATTTGGGAGGAGATTCTAAGTTGCACCTTGTTCAAGGAGACAATTGGGAAATTAGTACAAGAAGTTTAAATTCATGAAAACAACATGGAAAGGGAAGGCCGTACGAAACATATGACGTTCTCATGGAATTTTGTAGTGAATGTAAAATGGCTCGTCTTTTGCACATTTATTTGAATGAAATATATCTATAACATCGAAGGTGCTATATAACTTGAGAATAGGAGTAGCAATGGGCTGGGCTTGGGCCTTGCAAATGCAACATGAAAGCTTGACCCGAGATCCCGAGATAGAATCTAGGTGCGTTGCCAACCCTGCTTGATAAGCATGGTGATTTATCTTTAATAATAAAGGCTGTGCAAAAATGTATTGATTATTGAGATAACAAGTTGTCTTGGCACACACAGAATTTATGAGAGAGGGTAGTAGATTAAAGATCAAAGCAAATGGTTAGCATACCCTGGCAACTTAATGTGCTGTATGTTCCTAGGCCTACTAATCAGCATAGTGGTCCACCCCAAAGATACCGGTATAACTTCATAGCAACCAGAGGGTCCTCAGGTCAGAGTTGAGCAATAACTGTGTACAACCAGTCTTGTTGTAGCCTGTAATAGATTGATAGTATGTGCTATCTGAAGCATGCTTATCAACTTGACTTTTTAACGTATGCGGTGAACACCCACATATTAATGAAGTTTCTTAAACCAATAACTATTGAAATAATGACTCCCTTATTGGGGCACTGAAAGACCATGACAATCATATAGGTGGATGCGCATTCTAGGCTTGTGAACCAATTTTGAGTGTAGGATATGATTAGTCCACGACATGACTAAACAGCCATATCTCTTTATCGCCCCATCCAATAATCTATAACTTAGGAAACAATGAAGCATGAACATGAATACGAACACGAGACACGACAAATTCTAAAAAAGTAGGACAGGCACGATTAGGATAGGACAACATAAAAATTTATTCAAGAATTATGTAATTATAACCCCCCCTCTCAAAAAAAAAAAGGAAAAGTAGAAATACTTTCACATTATTGGCGTTATTTTCAAGCCAAAACAATAGAAAATAAGAGCTATGAATCAATTAAATAGTGATAGCTTTCTACTATACGAGTTATAATGATAAAAAGGTAAAATTCAGGAAGAAGATGAAGTATTAAGTTTAGGGCTAGGTTCTTCCAGGAATAGTTCTTTTACTTTCTTCTTTGTTATTTTTCTTCTTCATTTGGATTTTCCTCCTCTCGGCTAAGGTGATAGGCAACGATGGGCTTCATCCGTTGTTGGAAGGGGGGCCTCGATTGGACTGGTGTACAAAGGTGTTGAGTTTTGGCCCATTAAAACCACACCTGAATGACAGAACCCTGGCAGACTTGCTCGGGTGAGCAGGCGAGTTGCCCAGACGAACTGGAGTTATGTGGACAGAACCTTGGCAGAACTTGCCCGAACGAATAGGCTAGTCGCCCAGCCGAACTTGGAGCCTGGTAGCGCGAGTCAGCATGGATTTGGATTGTTTTTGGATCAATTCGAGATTACTATGGCCATGCGTTTTCCCCCTTATTAAGGGGGCATGGGTGGCTCTAAGGTTAACGAAGATCGTGAGTTGTGAGTTTTTTTGTGAGAGAAATATTGGGTTGCCGCTCGTGTCTTGGGAGATTGGCTTGGGATCGTCGCATTGTATCTTAAACAATGAGATCAAAGTAACGATTGTTATTTACGTTAATCGGGACATCGTGGATGAAAGAGTATATTTTGGAATTTGTGTTATGAATTCCTTAAAGTCTTCTCCAACAAGATGCGAGAAACCTATTTTCTATTTTCGTAGCTTGGTGAAGGCGAAGTTCAACAAACTTTCCTGATGGAAACTAGCATGTTGATTGGTTGTTCGGGGGTCTGATAACTCATATTTGGATGGAGGGTTATCCTTGTACTCTGCATGGTCTGCTGTACCAGAAGGCTCATTTATTATTGGAAGAATGGCATTGTGGGTAGTTTTGACTACCATTTGAAGTCCTGAAGCAAAAACATGTAAATGGGAGGAATGAGGGATCTGGTTAATTCTACTGACTTGGCGTAATTTGTGAGGAATTTGGTTTAATAGCGTGATGAGTCATAGGATCTCTTTTCCATTTAAAGAAAATGGTTCCGTTGGGGTGAAAGGGCGGTGTTAGCACATTTTGGACGGAGCATTAACCTTATATTCTTTTTTTTTAAAAGAATAACTTGATAAGTTGTTTGTACTTCAATATAAAGATATGGAGCAAGAAGTGTTGATTAAGAGGATACCTAGGATACACCGATATTTTGAAACAGGTGTCGTACCGTATTAGATACTTTCTGATACTCCTATACGGCCCGATACGGCGGGATACGTATTCGATACGGTTAGGAAGTATCGGGATTTAAAAAAACAAAAAAAAAAGATCTGATACGCCGGGGATACGGGACTGATACACTGGGAATACGGTACCAATACGACGTGATACGTATGGATAGCTATGTAGTCCAAAATTCGAAAACTCGATCCGAATCCGATCGAAACTTCGGATATGGGTATAAATTCCATACATAACCATTTGCTTAATGATATCATTTATATGTTTTGTTTTTTTACATGATGCATGTGACTGACTTTGTATTTTGTAATGGATGATGAATGTTAATGTTTTTTGCTAGCGCTTTGTAATGGACGATGAATGTGACACTTGCGTAATGTTGTTAGTTTTACTTTTTTGTAATGAATGAATGTGGCACTAGCTTCTTCTTTTTTTGTTGTATTGGATGTAAAATGTAATGAATGATGAAAACTTGGTCATATTTAATTTTCAAACTATTCACTATTCATATTCTATGACAAAAATTATTATATTTAATCATATATATATATATATAAAATAAATTACATATGTATCCCTATTGTATTGTGTATCTTAGTTTTTCAAAAATTCATGTATCGCCGTATCCGTATCCTTGCATCCGTATCCCCGTATCCGTATCGGTACTTCCTAGGAGGATACTGATGGAGCATTAAACAATTACATGGGTGGGGAAATATTAGCAAATCCTCTTATAAAAAAATGTGATACTTTTGTTCATTGCTTGCTGAGGCGAGACCATCTAACATCCAGGAAACGAATGGGTTTTATTGTTGGTTGGGCTGGAGGTTAACTGGAAAACATTTTGGTGGGAGGTTTTAAGGTTTACTGTTAGCATCCTAGATGAGTATTTAATGTAGTAAAGCATTGAAACAATTCTAGGGATCAGTTAGGTAGGCAAACTCATTCTTTAAGGTGGTTATGGAAAGACTATGCCTTTTTTATGACAATATATTTAACTCCTCTCCATTGTATTTTGTGGTTTTTGTTTTGTAACTTTAACCTATCCCTCTCTATCACATTCTTGCTCACGTGTGAGTGCGCACACATACACACAACCAGAAGAAAGTATTGACTGATATGTAATGCAAGCTGGTTTACAAAAGTTTACTGGCAAAGAGTTTGATGGACTTAACAGTTTGGATACACTGGGGACATCCAAATTACTGTAAAGTTGATATGGATAGATTTTAGTCAATGCACAGCTGGAATATGATTAGATACCCTTAAGTTGGATTAGGTGTTTTATTTAAGATGGGGGCAATTCTTTTATTGCCTGGAACTGGATACTATGGCAACTGGCTGCTAGGAATCACAGGAAGCACAGATGGCTGCCATTCATTAGTTTTTGTTGGACTAAGATTCAAGCAAAAGAAGTGACGTTCTGGCAGCTGTTGAGGCCTATGGCTCTTTGGCAATATTTTGGAGTCCTAATAGGACCTGAATTGATGGAGCCGGCTCCCCAGGGATACATATGCTGTTCAACTATTTCTTACAGAAATAAGTTTGATTACTATGATTGTATTGGTATCCTTTTCTCTTTAGCTTGTCCTTTTTCTTTGATGTTGCTTCATTTTTCTTATACAAGATCTTTGAATTCTGATATTCCCAGCTTAATGTGTGATCAGAGCATCCTATTTCTTCCATGTTAGTCAATTCACTGATTAGGTTGGATTGAGAGGAAAAGAGCCTAATTAAGTTATTAACCCCCCTTCTTTTCAGAAGATACAAAAGCACCGTCAGACTAATACAAGGTAAATGTTTTGATTCACTTGTTTTGAGTCAAGCCCTGAAGCTTTGACTCGTGTACTTTGCAGCTTGTAGCTGGAAAAGTTTTCAGTGACATGAAATATGACCCTTTACAGAGATGATTGGCGAAGAATGATTCATAAAACTGACCCCCGAATAGATGGGACAAGCATCGATGGATAGTACTTTGTGGTTTGTAGCCAAGGGTGTTTCTCCTTTTATGAATTTATGATCTCAAATACTATTATAGTTACTATAGTTTGAGAAGATAAATTCCACACTTCAGTCCAATTAATATCTTGATTTTGCTCATAACTTAATACACTTAAGTTTAAGCTAGTGAAATACCAAAGTTTTAGAGGCAAAGGCGAAAGGTGAGATAGGGCTTTTTGCTTATCGTGAGGTAGGGCGTAAGTATAGTAACAAAGTTCGGATTCGGCAATAAGTCGGCGAGGGAAAAACTCGGAAAAGTTCAGCGAAAATTAGAAAGTTCGGGAAAAAAACGGGTAAAAGTCGGGAAAAAAAACGGGTTCGGGTTTTAATCGGCGAGGGTGAAATTTGAAAAAAATCGGAAAGTTCGGGGCCTTCAAAATTCCAGTTTTTAGCCTACATTTAAGCACCTAAGACATTTCTACATGACTTATATAAAGATGATAGATCAACAACAACAAATCAACAACGTTTTGGCCTACATTTAACTATTTAAGCAACTAAGACATTTCGAACGTGATTTAAAAATGATAAGACAACAAGAAAAGTCAACGAAGTTACTACCAAATGCAAGTAGGCAAGTAAGCAACAAAGCAACAACAAAATGATAAAGTAACATACTAAGTTACTAACATCATGTTAAGTTGATAACGCCATCCCAAAAGAAAATATTACAAAACTTAAGATGTTCATTGTTCAATTGTCACTCATCAAAATAAAATAGAACATAAAAATTAAGTGTCGATCATGTCATCGAGAGCATCTAATGCCAAACTAGTATCATCCTCCCTTACTTCATTCTCTTCATCCTCCAAGAATTCCATGTCATCAGACTCATCATCGGAAGAAAGTTGGACATCTTCGAGATCGGCTCCCACCTCTATATCCTCGAAAGGCAAAATCTTCTCCACATCGATCGGTTTTGAATCTTTCGCTTCTTTATCTTTGGTTGTCTTAATGAAATGCAAATTCATTCGAACAAAAACCAAGTCGTGTAGCTTCTTAGGTTCCAACCGGTTCCTCTTCTTTGTGTGTGCGGCATCAAAAGCACTCCAGTTCCTTTCGCATGCCGAAGCACTACAAGGTTGGCTATGTAATTTGATTGCCAACTGTTGAAGAGTTGGAACCTCATCTCCCCACATATGCCACCAAACTCCTATATAGCACAGAGCATACAATACAAAATACCCAATTATCAAATCATAAGAATATCCAAATAACAAACTAATCAAACTTAGAAAACTATTGCAAAAAATAAAAACATACTTGGATGCTCTATGCTCAAGGACTCGATTGCCATGGGTGCAAATATCTTTGGATCTTTTTGGTGGTAGAATTTGATTTTGGCAAGAAAAGTTTTTCTTGCATCGGGTCCCGGCATCATTTTTTGCACAACCTTCTCAAATCCACTTTTGACTTCTTTATCCATTTTCACCAATTTGGAAATAAACAAGCTTGGATTTAGAAAACCGGCAACGGCATGTAGAGGGCTATGTAATGTCTTGTTCCATCTTTTATCAATGATTTTCCAATAAGGCATATATTTCACATCATCACCTTTGTAGACTTCCTTGATTGCTTCTTTTGCACGATCCATGCTTTCGTATAAATATCCCATTGTGGAACCATCACCATCCACCATCCTCAACACCCTCACTAAAGGCTCAACGCTACTTATTACCTCATTTCCACTTTTCCAAAATCCACTCCCTTGGATTGTCATTTGTATTTCTACACCTTCTTCAATCTTGCTTTGGGGAAGAGACCTCCACTCGTTTGAAGCGACCATAAATCGAAGTACTTGTTCTTCTTTGATGATTGAATGCAAACATAGGAATTCGGTTGCAAATCTAGTTGCACCCGGCCTTTTCAATTCTCGACCATTAGTATGCGACCTCATCAAATCCAAAACATGTTGAAACTTGTAACAAAACTTCACGATCTTCCTTGCAGACGCTAGAATAGGCTTCACATGGGGCAGATCATCTATCTCCTCCAAAATTAGATCCAAACAGTGTGCCTCACATGAAGTCTTAAAGATATGTGGATATCTCTCTTCGATGATAGCTCCTGCCACGCCATAATTGGAAGCATTATCTGACACAACGTGCACAACATTTTCCGGACCCACCTCTTCAATTCCGGAACATACGAAGTATGCAATGAAGTTTCCATCTTTTTTCCTTCCAACTGTGCATATTGATTTCAGGAAAATAGTACCCTTAGGGCAAGTAACCAATAGGTTCAAATATGGTCTCTTCCTCATGTCAGTCCACCCATCGGACATTAAGGTGCATCCCGAATGGGCCCAAGACTCCTTCATTGTAGTGATATATTGTTCCACTTCACCTTTCCAGTACCCCAATATCGTTGTTCTAGCTGTTTCACTGCTCGGGGGAGTGTATCCGGGACCAAAAGTTCCAACTGCTGCGAGTGCTTCTTTGAATTCTTCGGACCTTAGCAAATGGAAAGCAAGGTTGTTTGCAACCATGGCCTTTACTATCAAATTGTCAGCAACTTCTTTCTCCTTTTTTATCAACTCATTGATTTTTAGTTGATGCACCACCGGCATGGAAGTTACTAACCCTCCTCCTGAAGTACCAACAAACGTGCTCATTGAGCTACCAACCGATGATTGGGTTGCTGAAAATGATGGTGCCTTTGCATAATCTGAAATTTTTGCCCTCTTCTTTGACTCAATCTCATTTATAGAATTATGTGCCGCTTCACAAACACCATTGGGTGCAGATGGGCATGGACGAACATCCCTCCCTGATAGCTTTGATAGGTGGATTTTCATCCAAGTGATAGAACCAACAAACAATTCTTTGCAAAAAAGACATTTGATCTTTCCCCCTTCTTCTTCTAAATATTCCCAAAAAGGGTCCCTTCCTCTTGGCATTCTGAGAGCATTATTTATAAAAGCATACACATTAATAGAAAAACAAGCATCAAGTATCAACTATCAACCAACTTTGACATTCAAACACTAGCTACAAGCCTACAACGCAATTGTATAATTAATTCACTGATTTTTTAATTGCAATATCACTTCACTATTTTTTTATTTGGAGCATTACTTCACAGTTTTTTTTAAAAAATTGTCACTGTTTTTCTATCATGATATGCAGAAGATTAATATTACCTTGATATGGAGAAGATTAGATTTCCTTAGAAGACACAAAAGAGCAGAGAGGTGGACTGGCTATGCTGTGGTGCTGTCTGCCGGTTGCTATCAAAGCCTCGAAGAGAAAGGGTCAGCTGCTGCCCCAAATAACAAGAGAAAAAATTTAATTTGCTGCCCATAAATCATAAACATATAGAGGGGAAGAGAAAGGGCCGATTGCTGACGCTCACGGCTCACCAATTGACAGAGAGGGAGAGAAGAAGAAGAGAGAGGTTAGAGAAACCCTAACTCTAAACCGGGTCGCCGAACCTCGTCGCAGCCTCGCATGGGAGCGATGGGGAAAGAAGGAGGCGGCGGTCGGCGGTCGCTCAGGTGCTCACCAAGCAGCAGTCGCCGGACCTTGTCGCAGAGGAGCGATGGGGAAAGGAGGCGGCCGCTCGGAACTTCGGGAGTCGAGGTTGTCTCGGGTTTTTTTTTTTTTTTTTCAATCGCTCAGGACTTAGGAGTCGGGGTTCGTATATAAAACCCTAACTCTAAACTGGGTCCAACCAAAATGACATGGCATCCGATCACAGCTCACAGGAATTGACACCAATGGTTGTGATCCGGACACACATGTGTCCTGGATTGTGTCATAGAAATCGGCAAAAAAAAACACGTTTTTTAAACATTTTTTTCAAAAAAACGGCAAAACATCGGCGATTTTTGTAACTTATAAAAATCGGGAAAAAATCGGCAACAAGTCGGCAGCCCATAAAATCGCGTTTAAAACGCGTTTTTTTGAAAAAATCGGCGAACTTTGTTACTATGGGCATAAGCCCAATGGTGTAGTGCATAAGCCTCACAACTTTTTAGAATTTTAGCTTAAAAAAATATCAATTATTGATATTAGTAGAAAGAACAATGAAAGTTTTAAATAACAGATAAACTTCAAAAAAAAAAACATATAACTGATATAAGCATTCTAGGTCTACAAATATGTTTGCTTAAATAACAGAACTTGGAATCGTATGTAGAAAACAAACTCGAATTACAACAATACATGTATAGCAGAAATTAAAATCAATTAGGTAATTACGTGAGGCCCTTGATTAAAAAACTATTATAATATATATAGTAGCTGCGAAGAAGTGACAGAAAGAGGAAGAGAAAGATTGACTTGCAGAGTGCGAACGCAGAGGGGCTGTTGGCTGGTCATAGTGTCCCATAGTTGGATCGTTATAGAGGGGGCTACCAGAGTCAGATGGCCTAAGACTTACTTCGGGGTGCGAACACAAAGGGGTTGTCGGTTGATCATGGCACGCCATAGTAGGGTGACTCCGGTGATCGCAGAAGGGATGTGGAGCCAGATGATCACAATTGTAGTGAGGTTTCTAGAGCCCGTTAGTCAGTTGTAGTGGGATCTCTAGAGCCGGTTGGTCGCAGTCGAGCCAAATTATCACAGAGGGATTATCAGAGTCGGATGGTTGGAAGCATTTTAGGGTTGCCATGAGTAGGGGGCACTCACAGGCGTAGTCACGACTGAGAGGAAAGGTGCACTGGGTCGGGATTAAAATTAGGTCCAACTGGGCATGCGCCCAATCAAATGGGCAAAAGGAGCTCTTAAGTGCCCGGGGCATGCGCTCAACTAATTAGGCATACAACTAGTTGGAAGATTGCCCCAGATTATTTGCCTCAAGATAGGCTAATTAGGCATACAATTGGAATATTGCCCCAGATTATGAGCCTCTGTGCGTTTTGGACATGCCTCGCCCCACGACAAGTTTCATTAATTTCTAAGAAACAAAAAGATGAGTCATCGGAGGGTTACTTGACGTTCACCAGGAATCCGAACTGATTGTTCCTGGCTTACCTAGATTCTTAACAAAAAGAATGATCGCCTTTGCCCCTAGATCCGGACAGACCCATTTGTTACACAAACTATATATGGATATGCTTGCTTAGAGTTGGAACAAAATCTTTAGCCCCATCAAATGTGTTCGTCAAATTAAATGTTAAAAATTTACGATTTATACTTGAGGAGCACATTTGATGGGGGCTAGAGGTTTTAATTTTTTTTTTAAATTTTTTATAAGGATGATATCTTTGCTATAGGTAGCGCTAAGGGTGTAAAACGGGACGAGACGGGCCGGGCCAGGCCGGATCAGGTCGAGCCTTAAATTCTTCGGACCAGGTCAGGTCTGGCCTAGAGATGGGTTCGTCAGGCCGGGCCAGGCCTTGGGCCAAGGGTCTAACCTCGGGCTTCCAGGCCGGGTTCGGGCCAATGGGCTTTTTTTACACCCCTAGATAGCACTCACAAAAAATCAGCAAATTCTAAAATCTCGAACCCCATCAAATAGCGGGTTTTCAAGGAACTAGGTTATCCGTTATCCACAGATCCCAGCCCCATATATATATATATATATATATATATATATATATATATATATATATATATATATATATATATATATATATATATATATATATATATATATATATATATATATATATATATAGGGCAATGCTTAAATGCAGTCCGTGCGGTCCGCGTCCGCAGCCGTCCGATGCACCACGCCGTGCATCCGATGCGCGCGGTGGGTGCATCGGACGGCTGCGGACACGGACCACATTTAAGCATCCCCTTATATATATATATATATATATATATATATATATATATATATATATATATATATATATATATATATATATATATATATATATATATATATATAGGGAAAAGGGTGCCTGGACCTGAGGTGCAGCATTGTTGCTGCACCTCATGCATTGTTTACCTATTCTAGAAGTTTTGGAATTTAATGAAATTTAGTAAGGGTGTTGTCTAGGGTAAGATGATCATCCTCACCAAAAATCACCAAATTTCAAAACTTCTAGGAGGGTCAAATGGTCGAAGCAAAATCAGTCGTCCGTAGTCACCGTTAAAATCTGCAGATTTTGCTTCGACCATTTGACCCCCCTAGAAGTTTTGGAATTTGATGAAAATTGGTGAGGATGATCATCTTACCCTTGACAACACCCGCACCAAATTTCATCAAATTCCAAAACTTCTAGGGAGGTAAACAAGCGAGAGGTGCAGCAACGATGCTACACCTCGGGTGCAGGCTCCTTGCCCTCATATATATATATATATATATATATATATATATATATATATATATATATATATATATATATATATATATATATATATATATATATATATATATATATATATATATATATATGGGTTGGGTTTCGCAGCCAACTGTTATGGTGCCAACACATTCATAGAGGTCTGTAGAGGTTTTAAAATTTGTTGAAATTTGGTGAGGTTGATCACCTAACTATAGATAGCATACCCACAAAAAATTAGAACATTCTAAAACTTCTAGGTGCGTCAAATGATCATCTTCAAATTAACGGTTGGCATGGACGGTCAATAAAGTTCTTCACATTTGACACACCTAGAAATTTTAAAATAGTCTAATTTTTTGTAGACTTGCTATCTATTGGTAGGTGATCATCCTCACCAAATTTCAGCAAATTTGAAAACGTCTAAGAACCTCTATTGATGTGTTGGCACCAAAAGTGTTGGTTGTTGATCCTGAGCCTATATATATATATATATATATATATATATATATATATATATATATATATATATATATATATATATATATATATATATATATATATATATATATATATATATATATATATATATATATATATATATAGGGGAGGGATACTCTTACTCATAGCCTTTTACTCATATAGTTACCTATGATCCGGGTCGTCCATTAGATCCCGACGTACGGTTCGGATTAGATGGGGAGTTAAAGTAATGGTGTCTGCATTAAATGCGGGCTTTTAATGCGGACACCATTGCTTTAACTCTCCATCTAATCTGAACCGTATGTCGGGATCTAATGGACGGCCCGGATCATAGGTAACTATATGAGTAAGAGTATCCCTCCCCATATATATATATATATATATATATATATATATATATATATATATATATATATATATATATATATATATATATATATATGAGAAACAAGATGCTACATTCGAAAGCGGCGTTCTTCACTGCTTTGATAGGTCGCTGGTGGCTTTCAAAGTCATAAACGACGACAAATGTCATCCGAACTCACAATCAGGAAGTGCTAGAAGTCACCGGAGGTGGTCGCAATTACTGATATTGAAGTGATTGAAGACATGTATGAAGGAGCAATTACTTCAATATAACATTGTTGGAAGCCGGTTGATCATTACTTCATACATGTTATTTTGGTGAGGATGGTTTCAAACGGCTTCCAACAATGTTATATTGAAGTGATTGAAGACATGTATGAAGGAGCAATTACTAACGTCATAAGTAACTATGTCGAGACGAATGAATGTCCATTAATTGTGGGACTCCGCTTTAAGCACATCTTTTTGCTCTTGTTATTGATGAACTCAGTGCTAATATTCAAGAGGAAGTACTAGGGTGCATGTTATTTGCAGATTATGTAGTGTTGGTCGATGAGATAATAATAGGGTTAAATGCTAAATTGGAATTGTTGAGGAAGACTTTAGAAGACTAGGGATTAAAAATAAGTTGAACTAAAATGGAACATATGGAGTACAATTTTAATGTAAATAATAATGGTAATGTAGTGCATTTCACAATTGATGGCCAAGAAATTAGGGCTGGCAATTTCGGACCCGACACGGCAGACCCGACACGAAGTTAGCGGGTCTGGGTCAGAGCTAAACGGGTTCGGGTCATAAACGGGTCGACACGATAAACCCGTTTAATAAACGGGTCGAGTCCTGGTTTAGGGTCTGGACACGGTAGATCCAGGAAGACCCGTTTAAAATTCAACGGGTCATGCCGGGTCGGGTCGGGTCTACTCGCAATCCGATACTTTATTATATAGTACTAGCGGGTCTATCGGGTCAGGTCGGGTCGAGTCAGATTCGGTCGGATCGGGTCAACTGAATAGACCCGTGTGGTAAACGGGTCTTACCGGGGCTTATCGGGTCTACCCATTTATTAACGGGTCCGGTACGGGTTTAGGATTTAGACACAGCTAGTTAAACGGGTCGGGTCCGGGTCTAGGGGTTTTGGACGCAACCCGAGACTGAACACGACACCAACCCGACCCGTTGACACCCCTACAAGAAATACAATAATGTGATTGTTTTCGATATCTTGGATATGTCATACAGAAGAATGGAGAGAGGATTAGAGTTGGTTGGATAAAGTGGAGAGAGACTATGTGATCAACGCATGCCTTTAAAGTAAATTTTATAAAACAACACTAAGACCCGCAATGTTATATGGTTCAGAATGTTGGCTCTTAAAGAAAGATCAAGCTTATAAGATGAGCGTGGCAGAAATGAGGATGCTGATGTGGATGTGCGTAAAAACTAGGTGGGATATAGTGATGAATGAGTGTATTAGAGAATGGATTGGAGTGGCGCCAATTGAGAGCAAGATAATGGAGTACATATTCAGATGGTTTGAACATGTACCATGAGACCAGAGGCGGTCCTGATATGGAGAGGCTCCCATTTTAGTGTGGAAGGCCCGAGGAGGGAAAGACCTCGAATAACATTGTTGGAAGCCGTTTGAAAAGGCATGGAAAAACTTTCATTGACAACAGATATAGCCCTAAATACAAATGAATGGTGAAGAATGATTCATAAAGCCAACCCCAAGTAGATGAGACATGGCGTGATGGTTATGGTTCATATTATAAGCAACTGCCGGACGTTATTATCTTATTCATTTGTACAAGGAGATGCCTGTTTCATTTGACTCATACCATCTACATTCATAGTTGTGTATTAGGCTTGTTATCTTTTGTAAATAATGTATCTGGTATTTTTATTTAGCTTTGCTCATATCAAACTATATCTAAAGGTTGGCATAGGATATACCCCAGATGCATTCTGTTCTGCCATCGAGACTAACGTATACTTGTAGCTGTAAATATTCTATGGAGTGATGAGCGCCGAAAATCCTCTCGCAGGGCTTGATCTGATTCAGGAAATGGACCTGAGTACCGTAAAAGATGCGTTTGTCAGAGCCGGCAAGAAGCAGAAGGTGTCGTCTTACAAATCTCAAGAAGTTATAGACCGTGTGGTGCAAGCGATCGAGCAGGCGCTGATGGAACTGCAGTCGTCCGACTGCGGCGGCGAAGGATCCTCCCGTCAAAGATCCATTCTTTCAGAGCTGAGGGGTAAACTGAACGAGATAGCGCCGATGAAGCACATTGCGGGGTCTCAGAAAGAGCTGGGCATTGAGCTCAGCAGATACACCAAGGTCCTCGAGAAGGATTTTAACCAGGACTTATCCAAGGCCTACAGAAATGTTGAATGGAGCGTCAACACGGTAAACGGGATCATAGCCTGCCATCTATACAGGGAGGGCCTGTTTGATGTCGCTGATTGCTTTGTGCGCGAGGCCTGTGTACCGGATACCACCACCCTTAGATCTCAGTTCATGCAGATGCATCAGATACTTGAGGCTATGAGGTCAAGGGACCTTGAACCTGCGTTGGAGTGGGCCACATCACAGCACGAACTGCTGATGCAGAACGGATCGAACCTCGAGCTGAAGCTCCACCGTCTGCAGTTCCTCGAGAAAGTACAGAAAGGGGGGAGCAGGAGCGAAGCCTTGGCGTACGCTAAGGGTCATCTGGCTCCGTTTGCTTCCAAGTGCAAGCAAGAGATCCAGAAGCTGATGGCCTGCCTCTTGTGGGTGGGGCGGCTCGACGAATCCCCGTACGCTGCGGAGTTCACATCTCTGACTCAGTGGGAGAAGCTAGCAGAGGAGCTGACCCACCAGTACTGCAGCCTTATGGGGGAGGCTTCTAGGAGCACTCTGGGGGTGGTGGTGGCAGCGGCGGGGGTGCAGGCGCTGCCGACGCTTCTGAAGATGGCCAGCGTGGCTGCTGTGACGAGCCGGAACTGGCAGGAGATGAAGCAGCTGCCGTCGGCCGTGGATCTACCGGACGACCTCCAGTTCCACTCCATCTTTGTGTGCCCGGTCTTGTGGGAGCGAGGCAGCGAGGAGAACCCGCCGATGATGCTGCCCTGTGGGCACGTGCTGTGTAAGCAGGCGATCGCGAAGATGGCAAAGAGCAGCAACAGGCACTTCAAGTGCCCGTACTGCCCGGACGAGGCCACGCTCGCGCAATGCAGGCAGCTCCACTTCTAGATTGGGCTCAAAACTCTTTGCTCATATGTTAGGGCTTTCATGGTGGTGGTGGTGGTGCTGCTGCTGGTTTTAATCTGGGCCATTGTTTGGTTGGTGGTTAAACCTAAGGGGACTGGTTTGTTGTGTGCATATAAGCTCTGCTTCTGTGATGCATGTGTGAAGGAGCTGAAAACCCTTCCCACAAATAATTGCTATGCGATCAAAGCCTATGTCTGAACATCTGTGGAAGCTATATAACATACTTGACAGTGTTCAATTGTTGGAAAATGATAATCCAACATCAGAGTCTGAACATCCTGATGCGGCACCGGATCTCAGCCGCCCATCCTGGCCGGTGAACCATCGCTCACCCTGACCGTCAGGCGTCAGACGGCCGTGAACCGGTGCCACGTCACGATGTTCGTACTCGAAGTTGGAGTAGCACTGCTGGTTATTGCTGGTCCGTCTGGCTAAAATGGAACAATAGGATTTCCATGGGTTACCGACGCTGCTTTGGGCAGTTGGTAGTGGTACTGCTCCTCGTTGGCACTAACCCGGGTTCGACTACTTCGATACCCGCACCCGACTCATTGTGGCGCTCCTGCTTGCTGGTGTGGTGGCTTCCTGTGGTTCAGGTGGGCCCTTCCGCTTGGCCGGTTTGGATCCTGTGGCTGTGTTGTTCGCTCGCTGGAGTGCTATTCACTTTTGGGTCGCCAGCCATTGTGTGGCTTTGATGCACGCTGGGCCCACCGACCGGGGCGAACGACTGGATCTCAGCTGGGGAGCTGCTTGAATTCTGGACCTCTCTTCTGCTGTTGAATAGATTTCCGGATGCATTTTATTTTTGTAAATTGGTCTGAGTGATTTCCTTGAAAGAAAAGAAAAAAAAAAATTTGCTTTGGTAAATCAGTTTGGAGCCTCCAATAAGAAACCCAAGAGCTGTTTCTCAAAAAAAGAGAAAAAGAAAAGAATGAAACCCTAAATTCAAAGATTGCTTGCTGCCTTTGATCAAGGTTGTGGAGGGAGGGTTTTTGGGATGACTGCCCACACACAAGGTAGCTTTCTTTCTTGGAAGTGACGACTAGGGACTCCTCTTCTGTCTCAGATGCGTGGGTCGAGATGCGATTGGTGTATCGAGGGATTCAGCTCCATGGAGTCCGGACACCCAACAAACATCTTCTGGCTCGAGCAAGGGATACAAGAAGATCTAAGACCCCTAGAATGCCACATCTAAGGTCCAATGTCCCTTTATGCTGTGAGATAATTGAAAACGAAGGACACCTCAAACTGTTCTGATCAAGATCCTAAACCTTTTTCTTTTTCTGGTTCATTGCAAGGGAGAAGCCACAATCGGATTTTCGGGAGGCGCCACAGGCCGGCGCAAACCAACAACCACCACACACCGGCAGGAAGTACATGAGGCCCAAAATCCCAAAATCACGAAGTCTGAAACACCACTCTGGCGAGAAACCAGCAACGCCTGAGGTATCACAAACCACAGAACCGCCACACCAGCCGGACGAAACACAATCCTCCACTCTGGCGGGATAGACACAATACAACACAAAAACCCTAAAAAAACCCTCCAAACTCGAGGCCGAACCACCAAAACAGAGCTCGAGGGAGACAACCACCAACCGCTAGCACAAAGAAGAAGAGTCGCCATCCCTCGATCTACCTCCGATTCCACCACCATCGGGATCCGCACCGCCGAGCTGAGGAGGTGATCCGAAAAAGCCTTTGCCGGAACATCCGCCACGGGCGGACCGAGGCCCAGATTGCCACTCCCACCGCTACCGCCTGACGCCACCACCCCATGCCGGAGCCTTGATCGACGGAATCGAGGAGGGAGGGACGCACCGTCCCTGAGATCGAACACAAAAACGCCAACAGTGTGGAGAACCCCTAATTTCAAGGGGGGAAGGGGGCACCAGGTGCACCCCCTAGTGAGCACCAACCGGAAGCCCAGTCTCCCCGGATCCGGCGGCGGCGGCGGCCAAGGAGGCCAGGAGGAGGAGCACACCTAAAACCCTAAACAGGGAGAAGGGGAAAAAAGGTAGAGGCCTCGCTAGCCCCCCGTGAACTTTTAATCAAGATCATAAACCTACCATCAAAAAGATTATAATTGTTTTCTTGCTGCTCTCGACGACAAAGGATCGAGTCAGGTGCCGGCTTCAGAAAAGATAAAAACTAGAACTGATCATCAGTGCAAAATACGAAATTGCATTAACTTGACACGGTTCTCGACTGGTGTAACAACCGACATCAACACAATCAATGGTACAACAAGCTACTGCTCCTATTCTGACATAGAACCTGAAATGAAATGAAGTGGACTTTATTCGAAACCCTCAAGCTACATCAAGCTTACGCGGCAGCAGTGATGCACTCGATCGCCTGCTTGCAAATGCCTGTCATCGTCTCCTCGGGCCCGTAAACCTAGCGCAGATAATAAAAATGTTAGACGATGCGAGGAACATGGAATTCACATTCAATTTCTAGACGTAAATACGAAGGCTAAACAACAACTTCGGATCATGAGCGTGCTATGAACTGATGCATGCTTTTCACATCAAATGATTAATTGATAGAATCATCAAGAATAGAATGGGTCTTAGTCGATTAATTGTGTTTTTCAGATCATTCACAAAATAAAGTACTAACGAATTTAATGGCAGATTAATTGTCGGTTCAGGAAACACACGAATAAGTCATTAATTTTGTGAATAATACATAAAATTCATGGGTTTTGTATCATTGTTATCTTATCTTAGTATAATTACATATACTTAGGCCTGTATTTTTATGTATATTGGAGTATATTAACGTTTAATGTTTCTGAACTTTCGTGGAACTAATTCCGAGTTTTTCACGAACTCCAAATTCTCCCCCTTACTGAATTATGAGCGAATGTCAAACTTGTAACTTTGGTTAAAGCAATGCCCATTCACTAGTCGAAGATTGAGTATTAAATGGAAGATTGATTCTACAGATGTCAAGAGGTCAATTTTATTATTGCTGGATTCAAGTAGTCTTGTCTAGGGCTATCGAAAACCACAACCCTTCTGTTTAGAGAGGGAGCTCTAATCATCATCATCCAAGTCGACTCGTGCAGTCAAAAATATACAAACCCTAGTTAAACTTGACTAATTTGTAACGACTTAAAAAAAAAAAATCCAAACATATGATGATCTAAAATCCTTGGCTACATATAAATTCATCTGTTCAGAAATTTCAAATCGATTTCCTAACCTCAAGAGGGATGCCGATTTCCTCTCCAAGGCGTCGCATTTTTGTAAGTCCAGTTTGATAGTTTGGACCTCCTCTCCTCACAAACACATGCATCCTTGCAGCTTTCAGTTTTGATTCCTAATAATCCAAAGAAAAGTACCAAAATCTCACCAAGAATGAGAAAAATACAAGATTTCATGCAGGTTAAATGTCAAACATGAGGTCACCTTCTCTCTCAAAGCTCGTATGATGCCACTAAAGGTAGCAGCAACATCAGTAAAGTTGGCTATCCCTCCACCAATCACAAGAGCCCTCTTACGGCCATCAGGTTTTGCAGTTGCACACTGTACAAATTCACATTTGGGTTATTGTATACAAAATCCCAGCAGAGCCAGTATCATAAAGATCATATAAACAAAAAAACATAATTAAGAAGATAGGTGGTAGTCATAAAAGGCAAGGTATATGGCACAAGAGCCCAAGCCCATGAAATAACATTTAGAAGAGCACTCACGTCAATCAGAACCCTTGCGTACTGCAACACTTCATCTTCATTCGGAGCTCCACTGTATTCTGCATAATTCCCGAGTTCGGAAGCATAACCGAGATCCCCAACCTGATTAAGCTCCAACATGTCAGAGAATTACTTCTATTAACAATGGAATACATGTGGTGAAGAACGATCATCACTAAAAATTCTTACTGTATCGGCATAAATGACACTAGCCCCTCCTCCAGCTACCATGGTCCAAATACGTCCTTGTGGATTCAGAACTGTGAATTTCAAAGATGCACTGGTCTGCAGCACACAGAAAGCTCTTGAGAAATGATCACATCGTATCTAATTAGTAATTAGGAACTTTCTCAGGCAACATAATCTGAGGGAGGCCAGAGCACCGACATTCCTGTACAAGCTAGGAGAACTCATCAACACCATTCGTTCATATGACAAAAGCCACAATCTGAGGTAGATTTGAGTTTGTATTTAGCAATAAATATGCTAATGTATACTATCTTAGCAACCATACCGGATGATCCATGATAAGCATACAACATGCAGGGTGTACAAATCTAGACCAACATAGCTTCATATGATCTGAGGTCAAATCATTTACGTATGCAGGCTGGCATGGAAATTCTAAGCAAACATTTTAAAAGGATTGGTGAAGTCTGGAAGATGACTACAATAGTTACTACACAAACTGCACAATCCAAACGAAACTATTGCCTAACAGAAAAAAAAGCAGGCTGTTTGCAAGCAATTCTTCTCAAGAAATCCCAAATTCTAAATGTTGGATGGAACCTAATTACTAAAATCTGCAATCACATCTGGTGTAGTTATGCAGGCTTAGAAGAAATATCATAAAAAGGAAGGTGATCGTCACCGAAGTATGATAAAATGTTCAATCCAAAATTTCATCTTTTCCAAAGATAATTATCGACCAAAGAAGTAACTTCTTTTATAACCTACTCTTCATCTTAGCCTATCTTTGAAAAGTGAAAGAAAACTAAATCTGGACTAACGAAAGTTACTTAGATAAAATTAAAACTCTCCAGGAATCCATTCCAGGACTTGGATATATCTGGGGACATTATGAGGGAAAATTAAGTCTAGGGTTTTGTGATCTTGAAGCTTGATATAGGAGAAGGTTTTTTCTTGAGAGTAGCCTTCTTTTAAGGTACACTATTTTTTTCATTCTTTTGGGACTTAAGAGTACTATTTTGCAGTGTTCTAAAAAGCAGCCCAGGCGGCCGCCTAGGCGGTGCCTAGGCGCTAGGCGGCCCCCCACCGCCTTGCCTAGGCCCTAGACGTTCCAGAAAAAGCGGCCAAGCTTCCAGGCGGAGCTAGGCGGGGCAAAGCGGCCGCCTAGGCAGTCTAGGCGGGGCAAGACGGCTGCCTAGACGGAGCTAGGCTAGCCAGGCGGGCTGAGGTTAGCTAGGCGGACCATGTTTTCTTTTGTTCTTGTTAATCACTCAATCTTGAATTATGGTTATATACTTGTTCTTTAAAATAATGGTTTAGGATAATCTTGAACTTATATTAATTTTTAAACATATATATATTATATAATATCAAAATAATAATTAAAATAATTAAAAAAAGGCAAAACGCCTAGGCGCTAGGCGGCCCCCCACCGCCCGACTAGCGCCTAGCGCTTTTTAGAACCTTGCTATTTTGTATAAAAAGAGGCTTATCTTCTAAAGGATAGGACTATTCCTTCAAGGGGTAAGTGATTGCAAGGGAGAAAACTAGTTGCATCATTTGCCTTATCATGGAATCCGTTCATGTATCAATGGACAAGGCCTAATTTAGTGTGAACCATATGGAGAAAATATTGTGGTGTTGTTTGCTTTATCTATTAGACGATTGCTTAAAATGAATTTCAGTCATTTTTAATTGCAATACCACAATGGATCCTTCGATGTTTCACCACTCATATGGACAAATAAAAAATGACTAGTTAGTGCTCTTTTTGCTACAAATCTCAAATATGCTTTTTGGAAGGACTGCTTATAGGTGTAAATAAGGGAAATCTTCAATACAACACAATATCATATACATTTTCTTTTCAGTTGCAAGACAAATCAAAATACCTTCCGATATTATAAACATAGATAAGTAGCTGTTCAGATACACGACACCCTGCGACCGAGACATCCACTACGTGTCGCGACAGGGAGATCGAAGGGCGCAGGGTTGAGTCGCGGCGGTTTGACACTATATATCAATGGTTCAATAGTCGGGATCGTGTGCGCAACCATAATCACGCAGGGATAGGCCCGCCTCTCTTTGTCGAGGATGTGAACTTCCATAATGTCAGTATCAAATCGCTTATGGGGAGGGATACAATTACTTATGTTACGGTTACTCATATAATTACTTATTGTCTTTCACCTATGTAGAAGTTTCAGAATTTATTGATTTTTGGTGGATGTGCTATCAATGGCAAGGTGATCATCCTCGCCAAATTCAGAAACCTCTAGGCATATCAAATATGGCATTCAAATTAACTATTAAAATGGATGGCCGATAAAGCTTTGAACATTTGATGGCCCAATGTGTTGATTTTTTGAGAATGTCTATTTATAGGCAAAAGATGTAGCAATATATGAGACGCAAGCCAATTAAATGCGGTCAATAATATGAGGGCAATGCATACACCTTTTCATCAAGTCCATGGATAAAGCCTTCTGAAGCACTCATGACTCTACCAAAAGGCATCGGGAACTCAATATCACCCCACCTACAGATTTTAGGGATTTTATAAGTAGACCATACAACATCATCTTACTAACAATGAGAGTCCTGAAGAAAATCATGCAGTTGACATTGAAAGATAGAGCAATCATACTTCTTAAAGTTCTTAAAAGCAGCAGTGTCGTCCAGCTCCCCTCTCATGTCCAAAGGATAAGGATCTCCCTCCACCAAAGTAAAAGGATTCATCTCCAGGAAAGTGAAGTCCAGGTCTGTTTAGTATTTCAAATGCCAGAGTCAGGATCTAAAGGTTGCTCAAACAAATTATGGGGACGAAGCACATCTTAGCCATAACATATATTCACCTATTTAAGTGATTAGGGAATACCTAAAAATAAAGAAAAGATTGCCGTGATGAACTCCTCAATTTTTCCCTTAATCTGAAAGATTGTCGCAACAAAAACCATTTCAATCTCACATCGATGATAAGCTAGTAGTTGCAAAAAAAAATAAAAAAAATTGTGGAGAAAAAAATAAGTATCCTAGAATAAGTAGGGATGGCAATGGTACGGTTTCGGTGTGGTTTTGGGCAAAACCGAAACCACACCGCAACACCGAACCGGCACATCGAAATCACACCGCACCACAATGGTGTACCATTGTGTAAAACCAAAACAACACCATATAGTGCAGTGCACTGCAATTTATCATTATGATGGCCTAAACGGTGCGATTTTACGCAGCTTTGGTCAAAACCAAAACCGCACCGCTACACCGAAACCACACCACAACGGTGTTATATTTTGGAGAACCAAAACCTCACCATGTGGTGCGGTTTACTGTGGTTTTCGGTTTTAAACCGCATCGCTGCCACCCCTAAGAATAAGCTCACTTGACATACTCATCGCAGAAAGTTTCAGCCTAAGCAATGCATAGGTAGTTGATTAAACTGGGGCAAATAGAAAGCTACCTCCAGGGGAAGGGTTGCAACAAGGGGAGCACAAGTTTCCGACGTAAACGATGATTCGGTCGGAATGTATACAGTCTTCACCTGATTGAAACAGTGCAATCGATGTTAGCACAATTCAAGAGTCGATGAACAGAAAGGTCCAGCATCAAGCATACCTTATCCCAATTCTCTTCGATTTCAATCCCTCCGCACTCGGAAAAGCTGATGCTACACCCAAGTCTCTCCGAGACGACAGAGAGGTAATACTCCTCGCTGTGAGGAACAAAGGGCTCAACGATGAATGTGGTGATTGGCCCCTTGCAATCACCTATCTCTACCTATCAGTCCACATAGAAATCCCGAAAAAAAAAAAAGTGGAATTCAGTAGAATCTAATGCGGATCTGTGTGGAAATTAATCTGATCCAACGAGTTCTTACCTCCTTTCCGAGACGATCCTTCACGAAGGCGGCTACTTGGGCGAGATCGAGATTCAGGTCCACAAGCCCGCTCTTCCCGCGCTTCCCGAAGAGCATGTCGGGTTTCACGACGAGCCTCTCGGAGGAGAGCCACGGTTCCGCCTCAACTAGCTTGTCGAAGTCGGTGGCGTCGGTGATCTGAGACAACCGAACCGATTAGACGCTGCATTCCGTCATCGGATCCGGCACACACGGGCACATGTCGTAACGGATCTCGGAGACGTCGGCGTGAGCTCCGGCGATGGGAATGGGGGCTCACCTGAGCGGATTTGACGCCGAGATTGATGCCGGAGAACCGCCGGAGGTGCCCCTTGAGGAGACGCTTGGAATCGTACTCCCTGATCTTCTTCCTCGCCATTATTCACCTGCATTTACCCCCATAGGATCACTTTTTCCATCAATTTGTACTTGGAAAATCTAAAAAAAAAAAATTGAAAGAACTGATGCCTTGAAACTTGAATTTGAGGAAGAATGGACGACGAAGAAGGTGGTTTTTCTTAGAACATTGACAAATTGAAATCCAAAGACATGCCTGGATTCTCTTTGAAACCCTAGCCTTATGCTTAGAGAGAGAGAGAGAGAGAGAGAGAGATGCAGAGCAGCGATGGAGAGAGATCTAAAGAAGAGAGAAAATTACATATAGACTTCACCCCCTCATGTTTAAAACCCTACAAAGAACGCCCTATAATTTGAAGAAGATATCACTTTTGCCCCCTCCTGAGGGCCTTTTTGCAAGGGAATAGAAATATAGGGGGTATTTGTAGGGTTTTAAATCTGAGCGGGTGAAAGTGTTAATCGATTTAATTAGGTTCATAGGTTCATCTGCAGATCTCGCGGTTTCTTTAATTCAAAAGGACGGGCACGTTTTGCACACTGGGAGCAGAATATTGGCTTGAGGGACGAAAACGCCCAACACCGATTGGGGACCCGGCTCCCATGTGCAAGGTTGGCTTCTAAGTTGAGACTTGTGGGTTGTGGCTGTGGGCTCGGTAGCGTATGACCGCAGGTCCCAATTTGGGGTTTCGATTGGGTGAGTGTTGAGTGTACTATCCTCGGCTGGTAGTGGTACGTTACACCTGCCGTTGCCCTTGGCCCGCTTGTTTGCTTGAGCGGTCCGGTTAGGTACGCGCGTTTTGTGACTTTTGTCTACTGAAAATGATATTCTGCCAACCCGGTTTGCCAACTTTCCCTTGCCAACCCGACGTGGCACGATCGTAGCTGTCCATTGTACCTCCACTGCACACAACCCCTACCCATGCTTCGCGCTCAGCCCAAACGGTCCGATCGGTTGCCACGTGAGGTTGGCACGTGAGAGTTGGCCAGTGGTTAACAGAATAACACTGTGAAACTACAAGCTCCAAGAGGGCTGACGTGGCAGCAGGTTAGTGGTTGTGGGAAAATCAAGGTTTCACAAATCAAGGGAAGATCGTGCCAACCCGACGTGGCACGATCTTTTGGATCACTAAAAGAATTCCGAATGAACCAAGGGTGTGTTTGGCATTGGTTTTGAGCACCTAATTTTGGATCAAGATCGTTTCCACTTACCAAACTAGTTTTAACACAAGCTTTTGAGTGTGCTTGCAATCCGGTTAGAAAATTGATCTATCAAAATCAAAACATGAAAATCACCAAAACCAAAATCAAAAAAAGGCATGGTGTCAAAATTTGCATTAAGGGATAACATTGTGAATGAATATATATATGTTGGAGAGAGAACATGATAAAGATACAAATATTATAGAAACAATAGCATAAGGCAAGAGGATATTATATAGTGAGCATATTGTACAGAGAAAATATTACAGAGAAATAATGTTCTAGAAAGAAAATGATATAGAAAAAGAATATATATATATATATATATATATATATATATATATATATATATATATATATATAGAGAGAGAGAGAGAGAGAGAGAGAGAGTTATATAGCGGTGAATGTTATATAGAAAATATTATGGAGAGGAAATATTAGAAAGAGAAAATACTAGAGAGATATTATAGAGGGAATACAAGCAGAGAGAATAATACATAATTAATATTGTAGATAGAAAATATCGTAGAGAGAGAATATTGTAGAGAGAATATAGTCGAAGAGAATAATACATATTTAATGTTGTATAGAGAAAATATTGTAGAGAGAATATTTGGAGAAGAAAAATAATATAGAGCAAGAATGTTATAGAGAGAAAATATTATAGAGTTAATATATGTTAGAGAGATATTTTATAGACAATATTCTACAGATAGAAAATATTATAGAGAGAAAATATTGTGGAGTGAGGAAATGTAATAGAGAAAGAACATGTTATAGAGAGATATTACACAAAGAGAAATCTAAGAGAATAATACACAATTAATAATGTAGAGAGAGAATGATTTAGAGTGAAAAAATGCTATAGATAAAGAATATTGTAGAGAGAACGTTGTTAAAGAGATAATATAATATATAGAGAAGAATGTTATATAGAGAATATTGTAGAGAATGTATGGAAAGAGAAAGTGATATAGTGAGGATGTTATAGAGAATATTTAGAGAGAGACTATTATGGGAGAGGAAATGTTGTTGAGAGAAAATGATAGATAAATATTATAGAGCGAATATAGATGAAGTAAATAATAATAAATAACGATGTAAAGAGATAAGATGCGGAAAAAAAAATAAAGAATATTGGAGAGAGAAAATGTTATAGGAAATATTTTAGAGATAAAATATAGGTCGTTGTTGTAGAAAGAAATACTATTGAGAGTGTTATAGAAAGAGAATGTCAGTCTGTTATAAAAATTATGTTTAGAGAAAATATCTTAGATAAAGAAAGTAACAGCAAAACTGATTTTGGACTCAAAATTGGTTATATGCTAAATGCTCAAATATTGATAATTCTAGAACTGGTTCTGAAAAGGTATAACCAGTTATGCACAAAACTGGTTCCCTGCATTCCAAAATCAATGCCTAACACCCTAAAATGCTGGCAATTCTAGAACTGGTTCTCAATAAGTTAAAACTGATTTTTCCCACAACTAGTTTCTGGTATTTCAAAATCAAAACCTAAAATTTTTAAACCAACACCAATCGCACCCCGAGCCTCTGACTTCTTCCACTCTTAGATCTGGGCCTGATACAACCTGTTGGGAGCACTCTGATTCAACCTATTCCACCTTTGCCCTCTCAAATTCTCTCTCCTCTTCTCTCTCTTCTAGTTCTCCACAGAGGAACCCAGAGAGCCAGGTTCCGATTCATCGGTCGGTCCCTCTGACAATTGAGATTCGGACCACTAGGCGCTTGCGAAGGCCAATTGATGGATCCAACGCGTCTAGACAACATCAGGACTATAAACAGTGAAAGCACCCACAGTTGTCAGGTGTATTAAAAAAAAAAACTCAACAAAAACTAGTAGAGAGTACCTGCTGATACATCATGAAATGAATTTCAATTTCAATAGTTACACATGAATACACTTTGTAAAGGATAAACTTAAATACATTGGGATGATCAGATCCGATCAGATCACACAAAAAAAAAAAAGGAAAAAGGGTAAAGTGCACCCATCTTGCAGGATTGAAACCACCAGCCCTTGGCAGTAGAAACAACTGTGTGAGGAGGAGGCTACTTATCCATCAGCTACCATGCAATGCATGATCTCTTGGATGCAATCGAACCCATCGGATCACAGGCGAGGATTTTATTTCCGTAGGTTCCCTTCAAGCCGCTCTATCGCATCACCAACAGGGCTGCCACTCACTTCTCCCCTCTGACTCGAAACTGGACTCTCTTCGCTTGCCTTCTCCACCAGCTTCAGATGTAACCAGCCTGTACAGCAATTGCACCAAATCAACCAGGGAGAAATGCATCACAGCAATTTTTCGAGCAGCAGAAGATCATCAACATACTGTACCCCAGTCTGCCTAATTGCACATGCTTATTTCATCAACGGCTTAGATATCTCAAAGCACGACGGTCATGCGTCATGCAGCCTTCTTTATACATGACAGAATATAATACGTTTGCCACCATCATAATCATCGCCCACAGCTAATCCCATCAAGATGGGGCCAACCTAGGGAGCAAGGGGACGGATACAGACACCATTAACACGGCTACGGACACAACAAATCCCAAAAAGTTAGGACACGGAATGGACATGCCTCTCTCTCTCTCTCTCTCTCTCTCTCTCTCTCTCTCTCTCTCTCTCTCTATATATATATATATATATATATATATATATATATATATATATATATGAAAATTAGAGTAAGAAATTTTGAACCGATGGTCGAATCGCGCTAGACGTTGTCCCAAGAATCCTTATTGTCCCATCTCGTGCTCATGGCAATAGATCCCGGAGATACAACGACCCCAGTCTGACGACTTCCTTCTTGTCGGCACGGGCTTCAAGAAGCTTCAACAAACCCTCAAACAACTTTCAGGACCCAGCAAGACTCCAAGTAAAATCGATAAAGACAAAGAAGACCCTCTCGAAACACAGAGGAAGCACATGCCGCACAACCTTTCGGAATGTAGAGAAAGCAGAGGCCAGCTATAAGAAAGATGGAGAAGAATTTTTCTATCATATGTCAACCTGATGTCAACCCTCTACAATTAGTGCCTAAAACTTGACCAGAGCAACTTGGCAAGTGGGGATTGCCAAGAAACCTAAAGGCCAGTTGGCATACAGGTAGACCTATCTGGTTGGCTACAAAATTTAATGTCATGCAAGCAAGAAGCAACCCTCCAAGGCTCCCCTAGACTAGAAAAGAGTCTAGACGAGGAGGATATAAGGCAATATCTGATATATACGACAATAAATTCAAGGTACCTAAAGTTGATCAAGGTTACAAGATGAGGTTGGTGTATCAGGAATGACAAGAAACCAGTTATTTCCAGATATATTTCTGCAGGACTATAACTCCATCTAAGTATATGTTCTTTAGGTGATGATTCATACATCCAAGTATATGTTGGGTGCCACCCTTTCAACATTTTCACCGCACAAGTGGAGAGCAAAAAGGCACAAGGTAACTTTAGTACTTTCAAACTTGCACAGATAATATTTGATTGAAAGCAATAGAAAAACTAGGATTGAATTATACCAATGAATGTAAAACATAAGGTAAATATAATACCAAGAGGGAAACAAATTCCAGCTCCAAGGACTGAACCAAGTAATACGTTCCTAGCTCGCCACCTCACAGAACCTGGCACTGAGATTAAAAAAAAGGTAACAATAAAGTCAGCTAAAATTAAATTTTCTGCAAGGTAATTACTACATCATAAAATATTCACAGGTTAGATATTTTGAGAATAATTCAATTTCAAATCTGGCATTATGGGAAAAATGTGAAATATCACCAAAATCTTTAAAAGAGAACTAGAAACATCACATATGTCAAACTTTTGAAAAATAAGGTTGATAAAATTGTATAATAATGGCAAGCATGACAAAATCAATAACAACAAATAACTTTAGTCAGTAACGGTTGGATATCCTCACACCCTAAAACCAGGGTCGTAAGGGAAGGTCCAGAGAGGGTATATTAAGCGGGTGTTAGGTGTCCCCTTTACCGATGTGAGAGTGAGACTAACCGGTGGACTTCCTCAACACCCCACCTCAAGCGGAGCACGCGGAGCGAGACAAAATCGAAAGGGACCGCACTCGGAGGGAGACGGTGAACCCAGCTCTGATACCATGTTGGATATCCTCACACCCTAAAAGTCGGTTTGTAAGGGGAGGTCCACAAAGGGTATATTAAATGGGTGTTAGGTGACCCCTTTCCCGATGTGGGACTAACCGGTGGACTTCCTCAACAGTAACAATGCAAACAAGAACTTCGTGAATAATCCAAATAGTTAAGGATAAGGTGGAGAATATCAACCAATGAAGAATCGGTAATTTATCAGTGAAATTTTCAATTATCTGGATTATATTGTGACTATGCGATAACCTGATCTAAGAAAATGATCTAGCATTACAAAGGTTTTAGTATCAGGTTGGGAGCTAGATGCATTTTACCAAATTTATAGGATATACGCTAATATGATGCATCCATAAGATACGAAGAGAAACGCTTGAAATCACCCAGCCATGTGCAATATAGGCCAGACATAGTGACAGATAAGTGGGGATCTGATACATTGTAGTTACCAGGCGCATGTAAGGGCAGAGATGAGCATTTTGAAGTGAGCCTTGTATCCTCCTCCAAAAGAAAATAAGTGGGGATCGTAGATCCAAGTCAAATATTCAGATAATTGAAAACACCTCCTTTTCTAAGGATCAAGAAATAAAAAGGAAAAGAAGAAGTAATATTGATAAGACCAACACCGGATAAATGAGATAACGGTTATCTTTTATGATTATAAAATAGAAGACGATGATTAACTCGTTTTAGGCTTACCGTTGCCACTAAATTACACGCAAGATAAAGACCCTCATCATTATCCAAGTCTTATCCTATCAAAAAGGGATCACCTATAGGGACAACTCTAATTTTGAAGGCTTCACAAAAGATTGTGAACAAGACGTCAACCCTCTACTATTGGTATTGGAAACCTGTCAGAGGCAACTTCGCAAGATAAAGGCCTGCCAAGAAACCCAAAACACTAGTTGCCGTGTGGGGAGACCTAACTTCTAGGTTACGCAGTTGAAGCCCATGCAACCAAGAAGCAACCCTCCAAGGTTCCTTAGACTAGGAAAAAGTGTAGACAAAAAGGGTAGAAGCCAATATTTGATACAAAGAGTGGCATTCATCTCTATGGCACATTATAAGCCAAAGAGCTTAAGTGAAAATAAATTCTCGCATCGTAAGATAAAAACACTTTAGTTCATAAATGAGCAAAAGGCCCAACACTTGGATAATCAATATCATGATGACTCAATAATGATACGTGAGTTATTGACTCATTGCCAATAGAAGTTTGTCATTTTGACAAAAAATAAAATCTGACATACGTTAGGAAAATAACAAATACAGGCAGCAAGTAAGATTCAGAATATTTAACAGCATCAAAAGCATTTGAAGAAACTCGTATGATTAGTGTAAGTTTCTTTTATCACTGGCTGTATAGATTTGTTCAGTTAGTGTAGCCCAGTAAAAGCATGAAAAAAGGCTTTCAAGGCGAGAGAACAAAACCCCTTAAAAGAATACCATTCATGAAAAAAAAAAAATCAATCTAGTGCTTCTTCCTGCCGCAGTCTATTTCAAACATACCATTGCTTGAAACAAAAGGCTGGTATCAAATACCTATCTACTGTATCTTTGCATCAACCATAAAAGAATTCTAGAAAAATTATACTTTAAGAGTCTAAGATACACTTCTGATTTTTTTCTGATTAGACCCACTAATGCAGAAAAAAAAAATTCCTTTTTTTGATATTTAACAACATCACCATCAAATAAGATGTATCCACAACAGCCAACAGCCCTCATAAATTTATAGTGATACATGTTCAAGTTGAAATAAGTAGTTCAATATTCTCACAAATAAGACCAAACACTGCAGCAGTGGCAGAACCGGCTCCAGCAACGTTGAACACATCATGCACCCCTCGCTTATCAGCAAGAAGGTTCTGTATGCCATAAAATGCTGCAGTAAACATGCCAAGCCGAACACCACCAATTAGTGAACCACGAGTCACCCGGACGAACCTTTTCTCCATTGCATCTCTCATTAATCTGTACTGCTCACGTTTGTCTGTAGTGCTCCCTAGCTTCAACATAACTTCTGCATCCTTGCTCTGCCAAGATGACATATTTCTCATAATGATTAAAAAGAAGGGGGAAAAAAAACCCACCAGTTCTTTAATCCCTCAAACTATACATACCACCCAAAAACAGACCAACTCTTTCTTTTGTTCTGGTAATGGTAGAATAGAAAGAATACCCAAATGCCTGATCCAAAAACCCTATTAATTAAACTTCCTATGACTTTATTGATATCTAGACTTATTGTTGGCGATTTCCAGTTCTGATAACATGCACGCTTCTTCCAAATTTTTTTACATGTGTTTCAGTTTACCTTTTTTTAGTAAATACGTCTTAAGTACATATGTACCACTTGAATATAGCATTATCCACATACACATTCAACTCATAGGTCTGAACTCTACTAATATGCAACAGTAACAAATTCTTAAAAAGTTTGCAAAAAGATCACATCATAGCATTTGGCGAGTTTTACAAGCTCGTTACTCAAATTATCAGCTAATATTCTCTGACTACTACAAAAAATTTAGGGGTAGTTTGACATAAGTCCTTTTTGAGAGATGACTTTTAGTTACATGACATGTTAATTTCGAAATATAGCTCAAGTCACTCCCGACAAATATATACTCTTTTTGAAGACGAATGAATACCCTTCTGAAACGAATGTATACTCTTTCTTAAGACGAATATATACTCTTTCTGAAGACGAATGTCTACTTGCAGGGACCTTAGCTAATATAGCAAATTATGGTGTCCTGCGGCTAATATTGCAAAATAGTTAAGGACCTATACCTAATTTGCCAAAAAATTTAATCATTTAGGCCAAGGTGAAATAACAATATTTGTAAACACATCATTATCAGTGCAGAAGGGATATTTATCTGATAAATTTTGACTTGAAAAAATCAGTAACAAATCCAACACACTTTTGGAGTATAACATTGAGAAGAATAACAAATTAATTCTTCATAAAAAAATAAATACAAGCAAGAAATACAAGAAACCATAACAAACTGTACCATTGATCAAGATTGGGGAACCACATTCAACAAAGGAAAAGAAGATGTATATTGCAGGCAACTCAGAGATCTAACTTCAAGCAGTATCATAGCATTAAAATAGAATTGCCACAAACCTAAATCCTACGACTACCAGTCTTACAGGAGATATCTGCAGAAAAAGTCCAAGACTCTGTAAACTCACTCATTACCTACCTTTCTAGACTACTACTTGCATTAGATGTAATCGGCCAATGATGCGAGTGCACTATACCATAAGTATATTCCATGCATCAACCATTTCCACCAAGTCTTCATTCCTGAAGTCCTTTTTTTGTGTGTGGGTGGGAGTGTCCACTTGGGAACATATTAAAACAAACAAATAAGAAAAGATCTTAAGCAAGATAACCAATAAAACGTATGTGTGAGTCATTGATCCATATATACACACACGTGTGTGTATAAGCTGCAACACGAAACTACATGAGCTGATTGCAGCACTTTTAGTCCCTGTTTGTATGTTGTAGCAAACTAACAGTAAAGTACATTACTACATTTGAGTGGAAATTTTAAAATCTCACCAAATGTGAACTCTAGTCGTGTTGCAATACATTTGTAGTTTTCAACCAAAGAAATATGTACAAGTGTACAACTCTAGTTTTCAGTATTATATTCCTGTCGCAATACATTTGTAGTTTTCACCCAAAGTCAATATGCATAATTCTAGTTTCAGCATCATCATTTGCCTGGCGTCTGCATACATTTGCGTATGTACACGTCGAGTTTTCAGGAATATCATCCATCTGCATACATTTGCAACTTTCAATCAAATGTACTTAAGCTTACTTTACTACTGGAACATACAATCAGGGGCTTCGTAAAATTATGCAAGGGTTTATGTGTTTCGTTTATGGTTGGTTTCCGTTATATGGGTTAAATCAAGTTAGGGGCCTAACAGGCTGGCTCATATTATGGTAGAATTTTCTTTAATAAAGCTAGTTGGGTTCTATCGAGCCATGTTTCTGTGGGGAGTTTTGGGTTCTATGGAGTTGCGGGTTTGCATGTTGATCTAAGTGGCTTGTCTCCATTCGATTTGGTAAGTACATTTCTATGAGATTTATGGCTTGACTCCAATCTCCATAGCTACGATTTGGTTTATGGGATGAGTCTAATATTTTTGTTTCATGGTTTATAGGTTGAGCTGTTATGGCCATGCCATTTATTAACAGCCTAATAAGATGGACAACAAGGACATATTAGAAGATGTGTAGTTATGGTTCTATTTAATTCAAATGACTTTACTGTTGTTCAAACGAAACTCAGAGTGATTAAGGTGCATCTTCAATCCATATAAACAGACTTTAGCTAAAGAGGACTCACAACAGATGCAGCAGCCTCCTTGCTCCCCCCATATAGCAAGCCAGCAAATACTCCGACAATTGTTGCTGTTCCCCAACCAACTGTTCCTGTCATTCTGGTAGCTTCCTGGTTTAAGAATGTATGGTGTTAAAGCTGAATACAAAAACCATAAATTTAAGGAGATATCATTCAGAATTGTAGTACAAAAAAAAATTATATCTTCCTTTATTTTAGAGTGTATAAAACCTAAACTTAACGGATAATTCTCCACGAGATAACACATAACCATAACCAACAAGCCAGTGTTCTAAAAAGCGGCCCAGGCGGCCGCCTAGGCACTAGGCGGCCCCCCACCGCCTCGCCTAGGCCCTAGGCGCTCCAGAAAAGCGGCCAAGCTTCCAGGGGGAGCTAGGTGAGGCAAGGCGGCCGCCTAGGCGGTCTAGGCGGAGCTAGGCTGGCCAGGCGGGCTGAGGCTAGTTAGGCGGGCCAGGCGGACCTTGTTTTCTTTTGTTCTTGTTAATCACTCAATCTTGAATTATGGTTATATACTTGTTCTTTAAAATAATGGTTTAGGATAATCTTGAACTTATATTAATTTTTAAACATATATATATATATATATATATATTATATCAAAATAATAATTAAAATAATTAAAAAAAAGCAAAACGCCTAGGCCCCGCCTAGGCGCTAGGCGGCCCCCCACCGCCCGACTAACGCCTAGCGCTTTTTAGAACCTTGCAACGAGCCATGTCCCATCTACTTGGGGTCGGCTTCATGAATCCTTCTTCGCCATTCATTTCTATTTAGAGCTATATATGTTGTCACTTGTCAACATAAGTTTTTCAATGTCTTTTCTAACAACTTCCATCAATATTATAGACCTTCCCCACCTCCTTGCATCTTCCCCATTAATCTGAGACCCTCTCCTTATTAGGGCTGCCTCTGCTCTGCGTTGTACATGGTCAAACCATCTTAATATATTCCCCATTATCTTGTCCTTTGATGCCACTTCAAGACTTTCTCTAATATACTCATTCCTCACTCTATCCTTCCTAGTTTTTCCGCACATCCACCTCAGCATCATCATCTCTGTCATGCCCATCTTATGAGATTGAGATCACTTTAAAGGCCAACATTCATAATGATAAGGAATGATGAGGTCCAAAAGGAAATCAAGAAAAAGAGATTATGCACTAGCTACATTCCATATCTTCCTTGTATTAAGGCCAACATTCTTTTTCTTGATTGCCTTTTGGATCCCATCATTCCATATCTTCCTTGCATTAATCCATCAATATATTCCCAAAACTTTTTTTTTTGCATTCTCATCTAGTTCTACTTGTGGTGCATATCCACTAGCTACACTACTATTAGGGTAAATTACACTTTACCCCCCTTAAGTTTAGCTCAAAAACACTTAACTCCCCTAAGTTAAAAAACTGCATTTTACCCCCCTTCAATTCCGTATTGATCAGATAAAAATTACCAAATGAGGAAATTAAGTAGTTGACAAAAGGGGGTATTGTGCTAACATTTCAAACTTTAGGGAGTGATTTGGAACAAAATAAACTACAGGGGGGTTAAGTGTTTTTAAGCTAAACTTCAAGAGGGTAAAGTGTAATTTCCCCTTAATATTATCCTCCACGAGATATTTTTTTGTAAATAGGATTGTCATTCTGGCAGACAAGCTCAAACAATTTTTTATTTTTTTTTGTAATCTCCATGAAAACTCACTCGGCCAACAAATTATTGCTTCAACATCCAAATTGAGACAACTTTTTTTAGTAGAGCTCATATTGTTATGCATCTCTATCCTAACTGAAACCGCATCCTCCTCCTAAAACGCACCCTGGAATCATATCCATGTCTCTTCAATTGTTCAAAAATCCAACTTTTAACTTGAAACAATGACTAGCTTTCACCAAAGTGAAGCAAGAGAAAAAAAGGCAGAGCTAATCCTCTGAAAAAAACTGAAAATGGGACCTACCTACTTCTTTCAGAAACCCTAATAACATCACCAACCCTCGATCCAAGAAAACACAAACCTCGATGCATCACCTGAAACTCCGGCTAGATGAAAGGGAACGCGGTGAACACACAAGATCCAGCACTAGAGAGAAAGGCCAGAGAAAGAGAGCATTACCGTAGAGATCGCCGCCTCCTCTGGCTTCTCCGAGCTCCCCATGATCAATGGCAGCAAGCAGAGGGAGATGGGGAATGATTTCTAAGGTTCTCGGGCCAAAGCCTAAACCCTACGATTCTGATGGAGGAGCAATTGGGGCCAAATATTCAGTGGGACGGAGCCACCACGTCACCATGCAGACGTGGTCCGTCCCGCCACTGATAGTCTGATATACTGGCGAAAAATAAAGAGCAAATTCGGTATAGACCCTTAACTTTTTTGCAATATTACTTGCAGGACACACTAATTTGCTAGATTAGCTAAGGTCTCTGCTCTCTTCTCTTTCACTCTCCTGAGCAGCTCCGATGGCGGCGGCCTCGCGCTCGACCCCGGCGACCTCGCGCTTGACCCCTGACGACCTCGCGCTCGACCCCGACGACCCCATCAACCCCCGGAGCAGCTCCGGCGGCGGCGGCAACCACAGCAGATGAGGCGGGGGCAGCGGCCAACAGCTCCGGCATCGACGGAGATGGCAGTGGTGAGAAGCAGGGGAGGCAGCGGCGGCGAAGTGGTTCGGTTGAGCTCCCTAGGTCTAGGGTGTATCCCATGGCCTATAGATTAGGTGGGGGGGGCACAGACGGGAGGGACTTGAGCTATATTTCGAAATTAATTTGTCCTACAGCTAAAAGTCATCTCTCAAGAAAGACTTATGTCAAAGTTCTCCAAAAATAAACGATAAATTAGGTATAAATCCTTAACTATTTTACAATATTAGCGGCTGGACACCATAATTAGCTATATTAGCTATGGTCCCTAAGCAAAGAGTTTATTTGACTTCAAAAAGAGTATATCACCTAAGATCCCTCTAAGTACATTTGACTTCAGAACAAGTATATATTCGTCGGGAGAGACTTGAATTATTTTTCAAAATTAACGTGTCCTGCAACTAAGAGCATCTCCAACCGACTCCTTCCCAAGTGGCAAAAAAGCCTCCTCCAACCCAGTTCCATCCAACTCCTATCTCCTACTTTATTTACCATACACCCACCCTTATTTCAATAATTTACCATCCACCCACACCCTTTTCTTTCTATTAAATTATCATTATAAAAATACTTAAAAACTTATCATAAATTATAAAAAATCTAAAAAATTAATTTAAAACTTTAAAAATTATAAAAATCATAAAAAAATATAGTTAATATTAAAAACTATTAGAAACATATTTTGTCCGTTGGACAAGTTTTTTCAGTTGTCACTCATTTCCACCAAATGCTCATATCCTAGCCGTTGGGCAGGGCTTTTGAGGTGGCGCGTCTTTTTCACCATTGATTAGATTCATATCCGTTGGTCACACCTTTTGAGGTACATATATTTTCACAAATGGCAGGATTCCTATCCGTTGGACACACATTTTGTTGGTCGTCCCTCTATATTGCATAGGCAGCTCACTCTCATAACAACGAAATAAAAAACTATCACTTCTTCTCTTCTATTCTTCTATTTAAACTTTATTTGATGGAGATGCTACTCAACTCATCTAGCTCCAAGGATGAGGAGAGTATGACGGTGCTGGCATACTCAGCGTGAAGGAATATCAATGATCTCGAAGATCAAGAGCCAGCTCAAGTCGTGGATCTGTTACAGGTCAAGTTGTTCTCCAACATGACTGACTTCAAGGCCGGCCATGAGAGACTCTTCCACGATTACTTCGCAAAAGACTCGACCTACCCCGCTCATATTTTTTGACGGAGATTCCGGATGAGTCAGCCTCTCTTTCTTCGGATTCAAGAAAATGGAGTGGAATACGATGACTACTTCGTTCAGAAGAGAGACTATAGCGAAAAGTTAGGGCTCTCGAGCCTTCAGAAGATTACTGTCGTGATGAGGATGCTCGCCTATGGAGCATCTGCAGACTCTGTCGACGATTACGTTTGAATCGACGAAAGCATCGCGATCGAGAGTTTGAAGAGATTCGTTAGAGCCATCACCACTTTATTCTCGGAGGAGTATCTTCGCGTTCCAAACAATGAAGATGTTTCACGATTCTTGGCAATTGGTGAGAATCAAGGATTTCAAGGCATGTTAGGAAGCATTGACTGCATGCATTGGAAATGGAAGAACTGCCCAACAGCGTGGAAAGGTATATACACTGGACACATACGTGAACCTATTATAATTCTAGAAGCCGTAACTAGCTACGATCTGTGGATCTGGGATACTTTCTTCAGGTTGCCGGATTCACATAATGACATCAATGTGTTGGATCGGTCATCGATTTTTTCAAACCTTACGGAAGGACGAGCTCCTCCATGCAACTTCTTAGTAAACGGCAACCACTACAACATGAGGTATTATCTTGCCAACGGAATTTACCTCTCGTAGGCTACTTTAGTTAAAACCATACATGCTCCCCAAGGAAACAAGAATAGGAACTTCGTTGTAGCCCAGGAGTCCGCAAGGAATGATGTCGAGCATACGTTTGGAGTCCTGCAAGCTCAATTTGCTATAGTGCAAGGATTGGCACGATTTTGACAGCCTGGCACATTGAAGGACATCATGACATCGTGTCATACTTTACAATATGATCATCGAGGATGAGTGATATTTGCAACAATTAGATGTGATCTACAACACAACTAATAAGATGCCAAGTGGTCCGATTTCTCACCAAAATACTCCAGAACTAATGGAGTTCATCAACAATCATCATCAGATCAGAAATAGACAGACGCATTCCCAACTTCAAAAGGACCTAATCGAGCATCAATGACAACTACATGAAAATGTTTAATGAATGTTGTTTAGTGAATATTGACTTATGTAATTGTATCGATAGCTTTTTCTAATGTAATTATAGTTATATCTTCCATAATAAAAGAACTTATCCTTTTTATTTTAATAAGTCACTGATACTTGTACAATAACTTTATTAATTAAAGTATGATAACGTAATACATCGTACTTTATTTTAATAACAAATCACGTCCCCTTGTTCGCAATCTCAGACTTGTGACATCGATAATACACTACGATGTCAAGGGGCATTGATCTAATATCCATCAGTATGATCCTCTCGTCCTAGGTGTTTTGCTTGGCTTGTAACTTCGCTTGTTCAATGGCAATCTTGGTCGCCTTGAGGTTTATCTTCATTTGTTCTTGCTCTTGGTGCTTTTAAAGTATCTCGAGTTTTTTTTTTTGGAATATTCTTCACACTTGTTGAAGTTTTCCATGAACAAGTTCATGGTTTTTTTTGTTCATGTTCTCGTTGGATCGAGCCTTCCTCCTGCACATCTACCTCTCAATATTGACATGTTCCCCGCCAGAGCCCTCATCAAGACTCACCACATTTGAGATCGTTGGAGAAGATGTAGCGGGAAATGAATCACTGTTTGCCTTCACAGCTTTCTTCTTCTTGCATTTCTTCTTCTCGATTTGTTTCTTCTCGCGGCACTCGTGGATCCATTTTGGGGTGATGGCGAAGCTCATTCCAAGTGTGGTCGAATCGGAACGTAGTCCCCTATATTGCTGTGTACAGCTCCCTTGCACTTTGGATCTACAAAAAATGTGTGATTTTAATATGAATTCAAATTGATGTTTGGGGTGGTGAACAAAAAATATAAGGGATATTGAATAGAATCGGACCTTGTCTAACTCAGTTGTACCAGACTGGTTCCGATGTTCAATTTGCTCGAGGCAACCATAAAATTTTGTGTCTTGCTAGATATTGGAACACCGGTGCATCAATGCACTTCCGGATCGCTCGATGGGGGTCAATTTATGCCTATTGTAAAATTCCGCAATTCGCATCCAAAATTGCTTGTAAGGTTGGTTGTTACCTTGGACAGAGTCCATGCTCATGTTGAGCCATGCCGCAATCAGTAGTTTATCCTCTATGATATTAAAGTTGACGGTGTGCGGCTTCCTTATGAATGCCGACGCAGATTGGCCAGAAATCGAAGATGATTCCGTCGGCGGCGGCGTCTCCGAATCCACCCACACTTGTTCGGCTCCAGATGCATCCTTCCTTCCCACACCGTAGAAGCCCCTTTCTCCGGCGTGATGTGCGAATCCAAAGTTCCGGAGATCCATTACTAGAGGAATCATAAGAAGAAGAGAAGAAATCTATGTGGAAGAAAAATGAGGAGAATGAAGTTGGGAGAAAAATATGAGAAAATGAAGTTGGGAGAGTGATCTTATTTATAGATATTTTTAGCTATTTTAGTATATTCTTTTTGCATATTTAAAATAATTTTTTTGAATTAAATAGAAGCCCAGCAGCTCTAATTTATTTTGGACCGTTGGTTCCTAAGCCCCAAAACATCACGTGCAGCATCTTTATCGTTCAACCATTTTGTACCGTTGATTTCCAAAACCAGGTACCAACGTCTCAGTTTTTTCACATGGACAGGCCCCACATGGGAATTCCTTTTTAGATCCCAGCAGATTTGAGCCGTAACCAGCTCCTACTGCCACGTTTGATGGGTAGGAGCCGGTTGGAGTGGACTTTGGCCACTACGGGACAAAACTGGAAGTGTCATGTGGAATGAGAGCTCAGATGGGAGTCAGTTGGGGCTCTAAAAGCCATGTCTCAAAAAGGACTTATGTCAAACCTCCCCCTTTTTTTAGCGACAGATGTTATCATATCAGTGGAGGGACGCACCATGTCTTCCTGGTGACATGGTGCGTCCATCCCACTAAGTGTCATTTAGTGCGTGGCACGGTAGGATGAACATGGGCTGGCCCACATGCCTCATTTTATACTATGGTCAGGCATATTAAAAAATATGTATTTACTAGGCCCAAGCCAGCCCATGTCCACCCGACACCTGTCATCGTGCAACTTTGATGCGTGTTGGGCGCAACTGAGTGAGCCTAAGTTTCGTCCGTTGGCTCCCTTCACGTGGCCAGGGATGTGGCAGATCCAATGGAGGGGGAGTGGGGTTGAGTGCGACACAATTGTCAGGATGCCTGTTATCACGCGGCTGTAATGACTTCAGATCTCCTCCAATCAATCTGCCCCGATCGGTGGCTCCTTCATCACAATCATATGCAGTCGGCTGGAGTACGATTCACTTTTGGGTCGCCTGTCATCTTGCGGGTTGAAAGTAATACACCCAGAATAATCATTCCCTCAATGGTAAGCACCATAGGGTGACCAACTAGTTAACTATATGTGGTAAATAAGTATAAGAAATGAATATCTTGGCACATGTATCTTTTGCTAATTCTTATTTGAGGTTTTTCCCAAAATGAGCACCAGGTTTGACCAATTATCCAAATTACTGCAGTTTTCTAAACCGTAACTTTTTTGCTCTCAGACACGTGACAAATAACTCACGTGAGGCAGTTAGAATTTTTAGAGACCCTTTTGCCCTCTAGTCAAAAGGTAAAGAAACTGAACCTTTCTTCTTTCTTTTTCCCTCCGCGACCTTCCAAACCCCACCTGCGACCTCCGTAACCTCATCGTCGGCACTCTTTCTTGGTGGAGATCGTCGGAAGATCGTCGGAAGATCACCGGAAAATCGTCAGAAGTCATCGGAATCTTCATCCACGGTCGTGCAAAGCCTTTAAGGTAAATCTTCGAACCCTAAACCACGCTTTAACAAAAAAAATGGTTTTTTTTTATTTTTTTTTACCCTAAACCCTAAATCATGGGTGAAATTATGACAAATTAAATTTCATACCGTAAAATCTTGAATAAAATGGTTATTTGAGATTTCTTCGATTTGGTAACTACTTAGGGCTTTCAACAAATAGGTTTCATATATTATAAAGATGTGAATAGGATATTGTTGATGATTAATTAATTAGGGTTTTTAATTTTTAAGATTAAAATTAATTTTTTAAAAATTTATTGTATTTTTTGAAATGAGCTTTTACTCCATTATCAAACAATTTTGTTATATGTTTCAGATCTCAAGTTATACTTGCATCGAACACAAAAATATTTTCTTAAAAGTAAGATCTAATGCAGTAAATTTGTGTATCAAAATCAATGGGTCTATTGCAGTATTATTTGCGCTCGACACAAGTTCACTTGAGTTCGACGCATTTAAAGTTGTGTACTGTATGAGATGAACTTGCATAAGATCATCTCCAACACTTACTGAAATTTTTAATCAAATATGAGTAAAAACTCAATCTGATACAGAACACTCCAACCATTTACTCAAATTTGAGTTAAAACTCAATTTGGTATGAGTTTGAGTAAGGGTCGGAGCTGATTTTGGAGTTTTTACTTAGATTTGAGTAAAAACTCAACGGTGGATGATAATTTTGTAAATATGGAGGTCCTTGGAGATGATCGTTAAGAATTTGGTATGGATTGAGTCTCCCCTGATTTGGTGTAAAATGAGTAAAACTCATTTTGGTATAAATATGAGTTTGACTTGAGCAGCTTTTGAGTATTTTTTACTCGGATTCAAATCTGAATCATGATTTGAGTATAGCTGGAGATGCCCTAAGTTGTAGTAATTAGCATTTGGTGTAACAATGTTTTACTTTTTATACTTCTTTTATTCTTTTCTTAATATTATATGTAATATTATTTTTACAGATGGGACGTGAAGGTCTTCGGAAGAGGCCACTGACACCATCCTCCAAACCACCTGCAAAAAGATCTAGAAAAATGGCATCCAGTTCACCTACAATGAAATCTGAAAGGGAGTCATCCAAGTCACCTATCAAGAATTCTAACAAGAAGCCCCCCAAGTCACCTGCAAAAAAATTCGAAAAGGAGCCGGAAATCTCTAAGAGAAAAGGAGGAAAGAAATCAAACGCTGGAAATGGTTCCACATTAGAGAAAAGTATAAGCAATGCACCCGTTAATAGGTTGGAGTATATGGCTCAACCATCAGCTAGGTGCAGTGTCTCATTCCTTGATGCTATCCTTGAGATGTTTAGAGATAATACTAATCGGATGGAATTGTTGAAGAAGTCTTGTTTTGGTCATATTTTAGATCTAAGGTATACCAAATATATGTTTCTTCCGATGCTTGCACATTACTTTTGGCAAAGACATGAGTCAGACTTTAAGTTTAATATTAATGGTGTGATGATGGAATTTTCTCCCTTGGAGTTTACGTTGATCCTAGGGCTTAGGTATAGCGTTTCCACCCCTCCTCCAGACCTAGATACTGACAGCATTGGTGGTCCTTTGAAGAATAAATATTTTTATGGTAAGAAGGTGGTGGTAACCCAAAAGTTATTGGTGGAAAAAATTAAAGAATGCAAAGATGATGTCGATGCAGTAAAGTTGGCATTGCTACTTCTATTAGAGAGTTACTTTCTTGGAGCCAATCCCGATGTTAGTATTCCTTTGATGCATTTAGAACTTGTGGATGACTTGGACAAATTCAATAAATACCCATGGGGAAATATGGCCTACAACAGTTTGAAGGCCGGTGTGGAAGGTGCAATAAAAGGAGATAAGAGGCCAAAAAAATATAATATCTTTGGTTGTGCATATGCACTTCAGGTATGACTACTTTTTAAATTAATTAGTATGTTATAGCATATTGTCTATTATTTAATAACACTTGATTATTTGGTTGCACATATATTTTGCAGGTGTGGATATTTGAACGGATCCCCCTTCTTGGAATGTTTTGCGCAAGAAAGCTGAGCACTGATACGAATCCTAGAATTCTTAGATGGTGCGATTTGAAAAGTGTCACCTACGATAGAGTATTCAAGTTTTTTAAAGAAAGAAAAGTAAGTTTAAAAAACTTGAGTTTATATTTATTTATATATAGATATATATTAATAATATTCTAATTAATTAGTTGGGTTGATATATAGGTTCAAATTCTGGAAGAGTTAATTCCATCAAAAGTAGAAATGGAGGAGAATATCATCCGTCCCTTCTATGGCCGTGAATTATCTACTTCAACAGAAGGATCAATGGAAAGGGATATGGAAGAGGAAGTCGATAAGCCGAAAGTGGATAAGAATGAAAAGGATAAAATAATTGAGGACAATGCTGAAGAGAAAAAATCGAAAGGGGATAAGGGGATCCCTATATATTATTCTTTACCAACTTCACAATGTCCATTAGAAATAGTGGTAGAGGAACACCAAAAAAGAATCTCCTCACTTGAGGAGATTGTAGTGAAACAAACCCAGGTAATAAATGAACTCCAACAAGAAATAAAGGAACTTAAAGGGCAACGCAAGGTTGGAATTTTTTCATCTCCACCTTCTTTCTCCAATGTGGATGACAAGGATTTTAATCCGATTGGTACTTTGGATGATCTTATTGGTGCGGCTACTCAAGTGCATGTGGTGGAATACCAACAAGAGGTAAATTTTTATTCTTAAAGTGTATTTAGTTAATATGTATTAAAATTTTTTATTTGAATACTTACAAAATGATTGGTTGTATATTGTAGAGAACGGAGAGATTGGGACACGAGAAATCCCTCATTCAAGACTTTTGTATTACACCACACCGAACTTATAGGGATGTAGAGGATGAGGGTGTGTCTCCTACTCAGATGGATTCAAATAGTAAGGGATATTCTCCTTCTCAGACGAATCCAAAAGAATGCGGTGATCCAGGTTTACATGAAGGGATTGAGGAATCCTTCGCTCGAGATCCAAACATAGTTGATGATCAATGTCCAAGTGATGTTTTGATAGTGCATTCCAAAAATGAAGAAAACAGAGGTTATGAAGAATCTATTGAACCGGATCAAAATATAGTTGAGGCATGGAGTGCAAGTAAAAAGGATGTTTCGACCGTACAAGAGAGCCAAACAAATAAAAAGGAACAGGTATAATAAAAATTCAACTACTAAATTTATTTTTTTAGAATTATGATTTAATATTTTCTTTTATTTTTCTTGTAGGAGAAAGTTGTACCGGCAAGACGCGAATCACAGCGGATGAGAAGGCCAGGTCCACATTTATGTTCTCCATATACAGACCCATTAAATAGAAAAAAACTTTTGGCACAATTGGAAGACGAGGTAGAGATCAAACCTGCCAAGTGGATAAAAAGACTTAACCATGAGGAGAGAAAATTTTGTATTGACTTCATGGATGATAACCGTAGAGAATTGTATGTATTATGGTAGTACAATTAAATATAAATTAGAATGTCTTTTACAATTTATGATATAATTTCTATTAACTTCATGATGTATGTTTTAATGTAGGGATAATATTATTATTGACGGGATTAATGTGAATCCTTTTTGGATTAAAAAACTCTATTCTAATGAAGGATGGGCACACAGTGAAGTGAGTTATGCATACCATTTAATTATGATATAAGTTATCTCTAATATCCTAATTTTTTTACTTATAATTATATTAATTTGATTACAGCACATTGATGCCTATATGTCTCTCCTGGAGACACGTTTTTTAAGATATTTTGAGCACTTTGACAAGGTTGAGAAGATTGGCATCTATTTTGGCAGGACGTACTTATGGGTATGTTCGCTAATTCTAGTTTGATATATATTTTTTTATAAATTGCTAAACAAATAGTTTCTAATAGGTTGTTTGTTGATTGTGACAGAATTATATGATATTGGCTTTCAATGACTTTAAAAGTTATATTAGAAAGGAACCTCAAGGAACAGATTTGAAAGTGCTAGCGAAGAGTTTTAAGTGGTCTGAGTCTTTGAAGCAGATTATATTAGGAAACGGGGATCGAGTCAAAAATGATGATGGTGTATTTTATCCGATATGGAAGTGTGCACATGCTATAATCCCTGTCAATTATAATAACATGCATTGGTATCTTGTGAACATCTACATGCAAGAGAAGAAGTTGCTTATTATTGATTCATTATATCAATCCTCTCATATCGAGTATAAGGAAGATATTGAAAAGATCTTGCATATCTTACCTTTTGTACTCTATAGTTGTGGACATGATGCTGCTTTCGATGGCGACAAATGGACAGCGTACAAGGCGATGAAGACCACAATACCAAGGCAACTAAATGGATATGACTGTGGGATTTGGGTTATGTCCTTCGCTAACTACTTCACCTGCAATAAAGAATTGGACTTTAAGGATGCCGACATGTGTGCTTTTCGGCGGCGGATTGTATATCAACTTTTGATGAAATATGTGGAATGATGTAACTTGACATGTGTACTTTCTGGTGGCATTTTGTAACTTGGAATGATAAAAAATATGTAATGAATGGTCTATGCTGTTTTGTAATATGAATATGTTTATTTTGTTACCGAGGTAGAATATTGAATGTTATACTCAATAGCCGTTGGATTGATTTTTATTATTTTGGTGAATTAAAAATGGTTATGTGCGTAGCAATATTTCCAATTCAATTCAAATAACTGCATCCAGCACAAGTCCAAAGATGAACACAAAGATTGATTGTGTCAAACGCAAGTCCTAACATCTTCGCAGCTGCTTCTTGCATACAACGCAAGTATGGTTTGACTCGATTATCATCCCTGCAATTGAGCACAAATATGTACTGCGTCCAACGCAAGTATGGTTTGACTCGATTATCATCCCTGCAATTGAGCACAAATATGTACTGCGTCCAACGCAAGTATGGCTAGAATCATCATCACTGCAATTGAACGCAAACGATACTTGCGTACGATGCAATTTTTTTAACAGTTCTTATCACTGCTCCTTGCGTTCACAATAGTTCTCAACAGTTCTATAAAAACCTATCCTCCCTGTCCTTTCTCTGCGATTTTCTTCATAGCGGAGTAGTCGGCGGCCCCTTCTCTGCGATTTTCATTGGAGAGGACGACGCGGAGGGGTAGAACACGGATCAGACTTCTTCTCTTCCGTGGCCACACAGATCAGACTTCTTCTCCTCCGTGGCCACACAGATCAGACTTCTTCTCCTCCGTGGCCACACAGATCAGACTTCTTCTCCTCCGTGGCCACAAAGATTAGACTTCTTCTCATCGGAGGTATGATCGCATCTCCCTGGATTGATCACTTCAGAAAGGGAAGGGGGCAGCTCCCTTCTAGGTCATAAACCCTTCATAACTCCCCCCTTTCTTCTTCTAGGTATTTGCCATTTGTTTTACTCGCAAATGGTTTAGTCGCCCCCTTAGATCTAACTAGATCATATGCTTATTCTCCATTCTTAAAGATTAAAAAAAAAAAACTAATTTCTTCTTGTTTAAATATATTAACTAATTTCTTCTTGTTTAAAAAAAAAACTAATTTCTTCTTGTTTAAAAAAACTAATTACAGAGGGATCCTATAAGATTTTTAAAAAAAAACTAATTTGTTCTTGTTTAACGAGATCAGCCCATTTATCCATTGACTGCTACAGAGGGATCCTATAAGATTTTTTTTTAAAGAGATGGTGCCATCTCAATTGTAAGATCCAAAAATGTACCATGCATGGAGGTATTTCTTTATGTGGTTTTTTATGTGGTTTTTTCTGTACCAAATATGTATCATCCAAATATGTAAGATCCAAATATGGTTTTTTTAAAGAGATGGTGTCATCTTGATTGTTATTTTTTATGTGGTTTTTTTTTAAACAGACTCAAATATGAGCTCAACGATATATCCGAATTTCACATGTCCATGTGGTGCTGATTTTTGTAAGATAAAGACATCCCGCACATCAAAAAATCCTGGAAGATTGTTTTATACATGCCCACTACCAGAGGTACATCATAATTTACTTTGAATAATATATATGCCCTTGGAATAAGATATAGATTTGTATTACCCATTTATTGTTAATACATGATTGCAGGGCAATCGATGTCAGTTTTTTATGTGGTGTGATGAAATTCAAAAGATGATTATTCATAAATGCACGTGCGAGGAGACGATACACCGCTTGGAGGCTGAGGTCGAGGGGTTGAAGGGAAAACTCCATGAGTGTCATATGATGATGAAACAAATGCGGCAAAAAATGCTTGATGGAGCGATGGATAGTTTGTCGTTACTTCAAGATTTATCTTCGTTAGAGTTGACTGATTAAAAATGTTGTAATGTTTTTCTGAATTTGGGTATGGGGTGCCATAAATAGATCCCCCTTGCTTGTTTTCAACGCAAGTCCTATTATAGCATGCAGTATTGACAGTATCCAATCGCAATAGTCATATTAAAGATATCGATTATCTAAGTCATTGTATCTAATTACAAGTAACCAAAATTGCACAACCATCCAATTACAAGAAACCAGAATTTCAAAAGTCATTGTATCCAACTACAAGTCAGCCAAAATAAGATCTCTCAATAAAGTAAAATATAGTTATCCTTGCTCGATTGGTTTCTTACAAGCTCTTCTATTGTGCCCAGTCTGTTTGCATCTGCCACACTTTACGGTCTTCCGTTCTTCACCTTGTGATAATATTCTTTTTTTCTTTGGCCTCCCTGGTGGAGTCTTTCCCTTAGGTGGTAGCAATTGATCATCTTTAACTATGTTATCTGAAATCTCCCACTGATTTTTATCAGAAACTGGATAGATGGACTCTTCATACGTTGATCTATAATTATCCGTCCAATAATAGTGGGCACAGTATGAATATGGGTCTATCTTAAAATGTGAAATTCCAGCTAAAGCATGAGAGCATGGTATCGCCATTACGTCAAATTTACGGCAAGTGCAAGTTCTCCTGCTTAACATAACTTGATCCTCAAATTCTAATGATCTAACCATAAACTCATCATGATTAATAGGATGGCAAGCCGTTGCACGTGCACTTTTCATTTCATTACACAACTCATTTTCAGCCCAAGTTGTAAGTTTTGTTGTCAATCCGGATGACATATTTCTACGCTTGAACCACATACCCTGAAGCTTTAAGCGGAATTCCTCAATAAGCATGGTGATAGGATACTCTCTGACATCTTTCAGAACGTTGTTATAGCTTTCAAAAGTGTTTGTTGTAATAATATTAAACCTTCTTTCTTGAAAGTATGCCGTTGTCCACTTCTCTCTATCAATCTCATTTAGCCATTCATAAGCATCACTATGCACATCTTTTATGGTTGCCATCATTTGATGAAAAATTATAGGCCTAGTTGCCTTCGCAGCTGTATAAAAATAAGGATATAACCTGTTGAGCTTGAATTTGGCATACATATTTTGTGCTATGTGGAATGCACAATAACCATGAAATGCACGTGGGAAGACTTCAGGAACTTGAGTTAGTAAAGCCTTGTGTCGATCTGATATTATCACTAACCTCTCCATAGGACCCAAGGCATCCCGCAAGTGAATCAAAAACCATCTCCAACTATGGTTGTTCTCAGATTCTCCAATTCCCAAAGCGATTGGGAATATATGATTATCACCGTCCAATGTTGTCGCTGTAAATAATATACCTTTATATTTGCCCTTAAGTTGTGTCCCATCAACTGCGATTACCGGCCGTAAGGTATTTCTTTGAAAACTACGTAGGCATGGGCCGAGAGCTAGAAAAAAACGTTTGAATCTTCCTCCTTCTCGTAAAATTTTCGTAATGGTTCCAGGATTTTTTTTCTGTAGCTTGTGACAATATGCCGGAAGCTGCTTATATGATTCCTCATATGACCCTCTCAGAAGTTTTATAGCAATCTCCTTTGCCTTCCATGCCTTCTTATAACTGATCTTTACACCAAACTCCTTTTGCACATCACATATAATTGCTTTCGGAGCATACGATACGTTTCCCTCTAATCGATGCTTTACAAACTCACTTATTAGATCACTTGTAGCTTGCTGATGATCCTCACCTCGTTTTGCCATCGAGCATTTGTGTTCACTCTTTAGGGACTTAATCTGGAATATTGCAGTCCCCTTAAGTATAGATGCATGCAATCTCCATGTACAGTTTTCACCTTTGCATATGATAGTATATCTTTTTGGAGTGGAATCTAAAACCTTATACTCAAAATTTGAATATAAAGCATACTTGTTTAGCGCCTTAATCATGCTCCCCTTGTTCTTAAACATCTGATGGAGGAGGATTTCATGATAATTATCCTTCATTTGTATATCGGTCGAAAATTCCTTCTGAACATATATATCTTCGAACCCTGCTAGTGAATCAGATATTATCGGTTGCTCAATCTTTGCCAGTTCTACTGCTGATTGTTCAATCTGAATATTTTCTATCCAACTATAATTTTCAATATATGTCGGATCATTTGTGGTACAAGTCCTGCAAACAAAAATAAAACGGTAAGTTGGAGCATAGAAAACATATTTAGACCTTCATAATAGCATAAAGATATCCTTACCTGAAGGCTGACGGTGATGGCATTGGGGCTTTACTCCGAGATTTAGTGCTTGTATATGTGTCTTTTGGATGCAATTTTATATCAACTGATGGGTTTTTCACAATAACTGGATTATTCTTAACAACATCAGCAAGTAATGCATTTAGTACACCACAACAATCGTTGGGAACGACATTTAGATCTATATCCAAGTGGTGATCATCAGATATAATCGGCCCACGTGTCACACCTTCATAAGAAAACCTACAATTATATGAACCATATATCATAATTTGAAAAATATAGTTCATATTGAGTATTTGAAAGTAGAAGGTATAATAATGTACCTTTTCTTTTCCATAGCAACGTCATCGATGGCTGGGTCATCCATGGTAGTGTCATAAATGAGACTGTCATTTAAAGATTCCTTCACAGTGATATTAGGCTTAATATAATGATTGCAATTATGAATACTTGTATCTTCAGAAGTTCCAGCAATGTTAGCAGTAGATATATATGCTGAATCATTCAAATATTCTTCTGAATCTTCTATCTTAGCAATTGAAGAAACGGGAAAAGCATGAGACCGAGAAACTTTGGGAAAAACTTTTTCTTTTTCGTCTATCTTCCTCTTACAAGTAGATATTGGAATAGAAACATATTTGGAGCATTTACGGTTTCTTGTTACTAGTAATGGGATATTGGACATCACATTGCGTATATTGTGGGCAATGAACGCGCATACATCATCATTATCCACAATCTCTATAGGCGGACAAGGGATCGTACTTGGATACAAAGCTTTAAGAGAAATGTCATATTCTTCGACGTCAGACTTTGTTATCTGATAGATTTTCTGAATAAGTTGGTCATAGTCGCTTGATGAAGATAAAAGAAAAGTTTTGGATATTCCCCCCTGGTGCTGGTATTTATTTTTGACTTGAATGAATTCTCCATCATAGATACATAAAATCGGTAATAGTGAATCCATGCCTGAAAATGATAAGTGAATGAAACTGGCATAAGGCACAATGTATTAATTTTTGTAATAGTTAAAGCAAGTCCTAACATAAATAGTTGAGCTGTATGTAAGTATCTATTTTGAATGTAGCATCCAACGCATGCATGCTTATGTTATAAAGAAGATGTTCAAAAATAATAATCTTGTATCCAACACAATATTATTGAGTTGATTCTTGCATTCACTATTTCAAAATCTTTATCATGAATCTCAAATCATCTCCACACATACGCAAAGTTATAAAAAAATTTCAGTAAGTGCTGGAGATGATCTTATGTAAGTCCATCTTATGCAGTACACAACTTTAAATGCGTCGAACTCAAGTGAACTTGTGTCGAGCGCAAATAATACTACAATAGACCCATTGGTTTTGCATACACAAATTTACTGCATTGAATCTCAATTTTATAAAAATATTTTTGTATTCGATGCAAGTATGACTTGCAGTCTGAAACATATAACAAAATTGTTTGATAATGGGGTGAAAGCTAATTTTGAAAATTACAATAAATTTTTTAAAAATTAATTTTAATCTTGAAAATTAAAAGCCCTGATATCATGTTCACATCTTTATAGTATCTGAAACCTATTTTTTGAAAGCCCTAAGTAGTTACCAAATCGAATAAACCTCAAATAACCATTTTATTCAAGATTTTAGGGTATGAAATTTAATTTGTCATAATTTCACCCATGATTTAGGGTTTAGAGTAAAAAAAATAAATTTTCTTGTTAAATCGTGGTTTAGGGTTCGAAGATTTATCTTTAAAGGCTTTGCACTACCTTGGATGAAGATTCCGACGACTTCCGGCGATCTTCCGGTGATCTTCCGACGATCTCCGGCCAAGGAAGAGTGCCGACGATGAGGTTGCTCAGGTTGGAGGTGGGGTTTGGGAGGTCGCGGAGGGAAGAAGAAAGAAGAAAGGTTCAGTTTCTTTACCTTTTGACTAGAGGGCAAAAGGGTCTCTAAAAATTCTAACTGCCTCACGTGAGTTATTTGTCACGTGTCTGAGAGCAAAAAAGTTACGGTTTAGAAAACTGCAGTAGTTTGGGTAATTGGTCAAACCTGGTGCTCATTTTGGGAAAAACCTCATTCTTATTTGGGTGGGTGGGTGGTGGTGTGTGTGTTAAAGGAATCAGCTCCTCTCGATTCGGAGTTTTTGGAGTTGGGCTGTGGATGAGTTACACTCAAGCTTCAACGGCTGAGATCGAGTTTTTTTGCTTTCCGTATATAATTGAGTCCGATTAGAACTTTAAAGTGATCAATCTCGGCTGTTGAAGCATGATCAAGGCTCATCGAAGACTTGGCACCAAATATATAACTTAAACACCAACTTTCCTCGTGCACAACACTACTTCCCACCAACGGGCTCTTGGCCTGGTGTTACTTCCTCTCCTCCATGCTAGAGAGGTTCCCTGGTCGACTCTAGGTACTGTCACCATGGAGCGAACTTTTCCTCAAGGCCGTTGTGCCTTATTTGCACGTGCGAATCCTGGCCATTGATGTCATGATCACTGGACTATGGAATTAATAAATATCAGATGATGCTTCCCTGTTTTGATCTCCGGACATCTTTGAGCCCTGTCCTCTGACCGCCTGGCCTGTCCAAAAAAAAAACCACTAATTCCCCATTGGTTGCCAATAAATAATTTCTAAATTCTGAAATCACCTTCTTCTATATTCTAGATTTACATCACTCTAATTCATCACAAAAGGAGACATATGTTAAAGCCACTCATTCTTTTTCTTCTTTTTTTTTTCTTTTTCTTTTTGGCTGCGACGAACACATTCTTTCGGATCTGATTAACATGAATTTTTAATGCCACGGCCCTTATATTAATCATCCCCACACAGATAGGTTTCCCACCATCAATGTTAACCATGTTGAGCGGTTCGTCCCACATCGGCTAGGGAGCGAGGTGGTGGTGTCTTCATATGTACCCTTTATAGACCTCCTCTTATGATCCAGGTTCTGATGCAGTCGCAAGAGAGTACGGGCCTTGAAATTTGTTCATCCCTAACCTCGTGTGAGGGAAAGATTGTTTGTTTAATACCACATTGGTCATGGGAGTGGAGATCACTGTCTTCATATGCCCGTTGTGCTCTCCTCTCTCCATAAGGTCGGTCTTTTATATCACTCTGTGTGTTGGCATATGGTATCAAAGCTAGATCCGCTCCGGGAGCGTCTCCCGAGTGGTCATGTCGCACTTGCTGACACTTATCTCCACGTGCAAGTATGTACCTGACTACCTGTTGAAACGTGCTCTGCATGCGGACAGGTATTGAGCGATTAGTCCCACATCGGTAATGGGAGCGGCGATCTTTTCATATTTGCACTTTGCTCTCCTCCCTTATGGTTTAACCACCAGTTTTTTTTACCGACTTAAAGATAGGTCCCTAAAAAAGTAGGTACCAACATGCAATAAGTCCCCCCTACAAGTTCTGTATTGCACTAGATCTCTCCTGAAATCCGGCAATCCAAAAATAATAAAAGAACAACAATAGTCGGCCAAAGTTTATCAAATTTACATTTCTCTCCATCGATTGAGCACGAACACTTTCTTGCAAAACAGAAAAACAATTGCAACCACTCCGGATCATAGATTTAAAATCACAAAACAATATGATTTTTTTTCTATATATTTTCATCAAAGGAAAAAAAAATTACCAACCGAACAAATAGTTATTTTTTTTTACCCGATTGTTATTTTTTAGAGTGCTTGCTGGTTAGAATCAGTTTAGTTTTGGATAGTTAAATGCATTTTTTGTCACAAAATAATCATATTGTCATCAGATGTGCAAATATACTAACTAACAACTAGTTACTCTTTTTTTCCGAATTGTTACTCTTCTATGTGCAAGATAGAATTGACTTTGTTTGGCACAATTAAATTTTTTTTTATCACAAAAATGACCATATGGTGATCAGAGGTATATAAATATTATTTATAATAAACCAAAATCAATCTACAATTAATATATGTGACCATATCAAATTATTACTCTTTGCTACCAGATTGTTACTCTTTATATATAGGGGTAAAACCGTTATTTAAAAATTCTATAACTTACCTGCACGAGGCAGAAGTATCTAGTGTTTACCAAAGTCCAACAACATGGACTTAACGTTAACTGTAAACTTTACCCGTCCTTAGCGTTACACAAGAAACTTTTTAAGTACCTAACACGACTTATCCGAAAAAAAGAAATATCACATGTAGTTACAATACACAAGCCGCAGCTGATATGCAATCAGATCCTTCTCATCGCATTAAGCGCGCCAAGATGCTGTTACGCAGTATGACTGGTAAGGGCCCCAGCTCCAATTAGCAGCGGCACCAACTTACCTTCACCGTGCCTCTCCATACAAGCTGTTGAAACAATAAAGGAATATCAAAGTGAGTCAATAAAGAGTAGTGCGATGAAACTGAATAATTAGGTGGGGGGGTGTGTCGAAGATCTTACTATCACAACCGCCGATATGGTTTCCACCAATAAAAACATTTGGAACTGTTCTTTGCCCGGTCCATTCCGCAAGGGCGGACTGTATCACCTTGCCATCACCTTCATAGAAGATATTAAGACACAGTCAGGGTGAAAAAGATAAGGGGGAAAAAAAACAATCCATGCGCTAATGAGTTAAGTTATTAAGTTATAGATTTGCATGGCACTCATGGGATCAGTAAGCATCATCTGATTCAATTAAATCGACAACCGTGTTGGAAAAAAGGAATGATCATTCATGTAGAATTGTGTAGTATGATCAGCTTCATCAAAATGATGCAGATAAAAAGACGAGTTTATTCGCAGATTTAAAAGCTGTTGAGAGATGTTACACTTCCAAGCAGAGACCAAACTGTAATTTTAAATGTGCACCAAAAACAAAACAATTTTTTTTTGACAGATAATGATCAATAGTCGTGTTTACTTTACTGGAAATTTGAACAATTCTACTTGACTTTGCAAATCATCCGTTTCCAAGGCAATCAATTTTCACATCATGGATACCCACCAGGGGATAGGAGAATTGCAAAGCAACTGATGCTTTGGTAAGGAGGTTGTAGATTCAACTCCTCCTCCCCTCTATTTACCCAGGAGTGAAGTGGGAATTGCCGAATGGGCCAGGCTTCACTCCCGGAGGGATTAGTCAGAGCCTGAGGTGGGTCATTACCCGAAATGTCCCGGGACACCTGCTGATCTCCAAAAAATGAAAAAAAAAAAATCACATCATGGATGCTTGTATTGATTTTGAAACCATATCCTATAATCCATGAGTTACTAGCTGGACGGCAACAAATCCACTGGCAACAGAACAATTTTCCCTCGCTTTAGAAAGAGAAGCAATGCTCCCAAGAAACTAACATGGTTTCAAGGTCCACATCTAATCATTTCTAATATCAAACATATGATTTTTCTTTTCCATTCCTACAAGACTTCATAAGTTTGCCTCCACATACATATCCAGACATGCATGTAAGCAATTTTTATCACATTTATGTATGGAAAGACTCAAAACATTCTGTGTGCCTCGCAAAGAGGGTGAGAGGAAGAGTTTAGCAGAGAGGTAATGTTTTGAAGTCATTTGTAAAGACAGTTGGATATGATATATCATATACAAAGAATTCAAAATCTCTCGGAGGAAGGGTGGGGTGTGAGTAAAACGTCGATTCGACAAGGATGTATCTTTCTTTACCGACTAATAATTTTTTGTATAAAGAAAGCTAAGACGAAGTCAAAACAAGTGAAATTTCTATGATTCTATGGTATGAACTTGTTCTCAAGTTGAAGGTACATACGAGAATCGTAAACTTTAAAATGTTTTGAATGTAAATATTGCTATTAATTAACACCATTGGAAAATCTTACAGAAGATTAACTGATTGAACACCTTATCGCCTAATATCTACGGATTTTTGTTTCCAGTTTACACCATTGAACATTTGGTATTAGAGGGCCTACTGTAATATCACTTTTCCCAAACAAGAAAGAACTGTATCTCATGCTTGTATTAATCTTAAGGATACAACCCATGGAAAGTGACTATTTAGTGTTTCTCTAGAGAAAAATAATGAGCAATGCTGATGTAACTCAAACATTACACCCAAAACATGCCATTAATCCGAATACATAACCACAACCTTCAGGTCATGTCCCGTCTACTTGGGGTCAGCTTTATGAATACTTCTTCACCATTCATTTCTATCTAGGGCTATATTTAGGACTAATCCCGATCACATCACTAAAATAAATGCCTGACAGGCACAGCCTGGTTGATTTGGATGGAGAACGACTAATAGATGTGTCGTAACTTTAAAGTGATATCGACGAATTACAAAAGCACTGGACAAATTATAAAGAAAACAGTTTGGAAAGACAGGAATAATAAAAACCCAACAGCCTTCCAGTAACTAGTATGCAAGATTTCTTTTGAATGAAATGCCCAAGAGGTATACTTACTTTCCACATCCAACTCAACCACTTTGTAAGTTGCCCCCAACTGTCCCAGTAACTGCTTGACACGGATGCAGTACGGGCAAAACCTCTTGCTGCAACAACAAACAAATGAAATCGCCTTGAGAATAATAATAACACCAGAAAGTATTGGCAAAATAAAGAAGAAAAAAAAATTCTCTCCAAAAAATAAACACAAAAAAAAGCACACACACACACACAGAGACAGACAGGAAGACATGATAAGAAGAAGAAAAAAAGGTATACATTTTTTAGAATACGTGCCCTTAATGTTGTGAAGACCTCTTATTGGGTTCAGCGTTACCTGACACTCCCCTACGCACAAAAGTGTGGAATTTACCTCTTGATGGGTAGCTTTGTTTCGTACATTCATGTCTTATCTCTAAAAATGCAAGTTGAATTCATCAAAACAATGTCACAACACCTGATGTTTGCCAATTAACATCTTCCATCTATAACAATAGGACACGGATCCTCTAAGGTTAAAACCGATCATATAGGTTGAAGACAAAATTGAATCACAATCATTCTTTTGAATGCCATTTGGGGCTGTGTGCAATTCACGGGTCCGGCTGGGTGTAATGGACGGTATAGGTTGAGGCCAAAACCGAATCACAGCTGTACTTTTGCGTGTCATTTGTGGCTAAGTGTGATTCACAGGTCTGGCACGGTGACACGAACAGTTGTGATTCAATTTTGGCTTTAACCTTATCTGATTCTCCAAGGTTATAACCTTAGAGGATCCCATGCCATACAATATCACATGATCATCCATGACACATAACCCCATTGGTAAAAAAGACTTCACTGAGTTGCCATACCATGGAATGGATCGTGCTCGTGTCGCCTTCAATATCAATGCCCTTTATAGTACGTTTCTGCCCTTCCTCATCTCTTTGGTTCCATTGGAAAATCTTTTGTTTATTTCCATGACCACATATTAGCTACATGCAATGTCAATGTGTCACAACTCATATAAGGATCTATTCCTTCAAAGGGAGTAAAATATGGAGAAGCAATGAGCGCAAGAACTATCAGAAGATTCATGACAGGTTCTACAGGAAGCTTACAAAAAGCCTACTCCAATTTTAAACTTCCAGTCGATCAAAGAACTTGATGAGCTATGATTGTCCGACACAAAAACCAATCAAGTCATATTGTATGGCTTACCGTAAAGCTACACAATGCCCAACTCTCTAAGACAGCTTTTGCCTCATAGACAAGAACCAAGTAGCCCAATTAAAGAATTTCTGCCTATTTTGTGATTGAAATTTGAGTCATCCTTCTGTTGTGGCTCATGAAACTACAGGCACAAAAGAAGTTCAGCGAATACATCTAAAGAAAGTTATCAAGTAAAATCTCCATCTAGCTCCATGTAAGGCTCATTTGACTACCCCTATTAACGACCCTCAACATGAGTTGCTCCTTTTTGTTAAGAAAAAGAGAGACAATATGCAATCAAACAACCAGAAAAGACAGATTTAATGAGGTTCGGCAATGTGCCTACGTCCTCCTTTCACGGCTGAATCCACTCTGCTCCGAGGCAAAATAAAAGGCGGTACAGAAGTTACAGTGCCTAACAGCTAACCAATCTATATAAACTTTGTTCCTCACAAGCCGTACCCCCATAGGCCTTCAACACGTCGAGGGTCTGCATCCCAATCTTCTCACCAAACCATCAGGCTCCATCCAATATAACATGTATAAGTATTTCATGGGCTGTATACAAGGTTTCAAATTTTGATTTCATGTCGGGTTTCGGTCCAAGCCAAAACCGAAATTGACCGAAATTGATTGAAATTGGTCAAAATTTTAAAATTATATTTTCAGTTTTGAAACTGAAATTTCGACCGGAATTTGACATTCAAGGAACCGAATTGTCCAAAATTTGACCAAAATTTTATCAAAAAATGACTGAAATGACCGAAATGAGCGAAATAGGGTTTCACATATACCTTTCGTTTTGGTCCCGACCGAAACCGAAACATATGACCGAAATTTTGGTTTCTCGGTCAAAATTTCAATCCATGGCTGTATATAGCCTCACCCTTTGGAATATCCAATTCGTACCGCCATACTATATACTTGAACCGGAGAATATTAAGTTCATACATGATAGTTGGTTCACAAAATCAAATTAAAAAGTTTATCTATCGACAGAGAGTTGCTTCTGGCGGAAAATTTCATATCCAACACTTTGTCAAAAATCCCACATCACCACCATAATGGCTATAAAACCCAAATTTGTCAGCTGATGTATATCGTTTCTTGACAATCAAAATCTCTGCTTTTTTGGATAGAACTATAGGAACAAAAGATATCGCTGATTGAATCCAATATCATAGGAGTGCATCGTTAAGATTGAGGACAAAGCCCACCATGCATTTGAAAAAGGGGGGCAATCGCGAAAATAAACTGAAATTTCAATAATTCTTCTTCGCTCCTTAGGGGTGCCCAGATCTCTACGGATTCAGACCATGATATCTAACTTGCACGACGATCGATTCCTTGAAGAAATCAAAGATGATGCGTGAATAGGGGATCAGATCAAGAACAGATGTTGGGAAAGGGAGGACCAAATCCCAGATCGGAGACGGAAATCAAAGAGTCGAATTGGATGATGGACGAACAGGACGGGGGGGGGGGGGGGGAGGGGATGTTGTTGCTCACCTAAAGACGACGACGGGGTTTGAAGCGACGATCTCCTTCGCCTTTGCGAGCGCCATCTCTCTCTCCTCCGTCGTGCTGCTGCTGCTGCTGCTGCCCCACGATCCTCCCATCCAATCCAACCCAGACAAAAATCGACAGGAGAGAGAGGGAGAGAGAGAGAGAGAGAGAGAGAGAGAGAGAACCACCGAACGCTGAGCGGGTTTTTGTTGTGGGTGTTTGGTTGTTGGTTGCCATCCATGTAATCAGTTTTGATCAATAGAAGCTTTCTTTTACTGTTCAAAAATAAATAAATAAAACTATAGAACTTATGTTGAAGGCCTTCGACAACACACCTATTGGCACTGAGTCGCCTTCGACTGCAACAAACTTGAACGTCTTTGGTAACAAAACACTTTCAATGACAACACCGACATTCATATGGAAACCCATTTTCTCGTCCGTGCCGATTGATACGGAGCGGGCGTCTTCGGCGCGACCAACTCCCCCTCCCCCTATAATTGATCAATCACATATGTCTCTGTTCGAATGGATTCCTCGAGATCGATCCGATGGTTTGGGACGACCGAAATTTCAGCAGGGGGGTTTATAGCCGTTGATGCGAACAACGATTACGGGATGAACGGTCAGGTTTAGTGTAATTTAATTGGGCCGGGATTTTAGGGGTTTAGTGCAGTTTAAATGGGTTGGGATTTAAAACCAAGGAGAGATCGTGCGTTGATTTCTGAACGAATGGTTAGATCTATTCGGTTCACTTTTGTCCAGTCAGCTTGTCCTAATCAGCATTTTTTATTCCATTTTCTCTGGTCAGCACAAAACCGACGTTCCTTATTATATATATTTCTAACCATGTAATTGACTAGATTATCAAACAATGCATTTATTTGATAAGCAAGATGCAAATAAATAACAGAGCATTCAAAAGAGAATAACTAATAAAGAAATCCACGTAACAGAGCATTCAAATAAGAATAACTAATAAAGAAATCCATATAACAGAGCATTCAAATGACACACCATTGTATGTAAGCAAGAAATCATAACCTAAAAGATCCAAACATTCAGCTACTTGTGTGATGGATTATATCTTATTTCATAAGTCGTTATCATTCAGCATAATCATGAACAACAATCAGATTACTTGGAATCTATTAGGAAAAGTTTACTGGCCATCAGGAGACTATGAGTGAAGTTGTCATTTATTGGCAATATCAGTCTCGGGTTCAGTTGTTACCTTTATAATACAGCATATACATATAGGAGTACTATGGTTCGGGTTGGACCTGGTTGCCCGACCCCTTAACCCAAGCGCAACCCGAATTCAATTTGGGTTATGTTTTTTCAACCCTAATCAACCCATTCTTCAAATGCGTTAGCCCAAAACTCGGGTTGGGTCGGATCTGACCCGCCCAAGTTACAGCCCTAGTAGCTGGCGCTATTACCGGCTGACCTTCTAAACTACCAGATTCAGTCGGATACGACTTAACCGAGGCAATGCTCATGATGGCAATAGTTGTCCAATGCTTCATGATGGCAGTGTGGCAATTCTATGTCTTACCCATCGTCCGATCGACCCAGTCCAATCCGGAAAAAGAAATCGGGTTCGGATCGGATAATGATTTATTGTCCAAAATCCAAATCCGAATTGACCAATTCGGACAAATCGACTTGGTTTGTCTGAATATAAATAATATAATAATTACAATAAATTAAATAACTAATACAGATTATTATATAATTGGAAAATCCGGATAGAGAGAGAGAGAGAGAGAGAGAGAGAGATTACAGAGACAGAGAAAGATTTATCTTCTCTTTTTTTAGGGTTGTGTCTTGCTTTCCTACTTTATAAGTTTTTTTATTTTAAAAAAATATAAACTAGGGTCATAAGGCCTATTATTTTTAATACAGAAGAGAGATTGTTTTGCAGTATTTATCTTATTTTTGGGACAAAAGTTCTAAAAAAATAGATTTATATTTTTTGAAAAAACTCAACTTTCAAGGCAAAATAATTCGAAAATTTTCTTTGATACTTTTAGAAACAGTTTTTTTTTTATTTAGGGTATTAAAATTAGAAATGATCTAATAAAGTTGTCGGGTCTGATCCATCAGAGCCGGCTCAGCCGGGAACCCAACAGGTGAAGTGCACTCGGTCCGAACTAGATGGCCATGAATCCATTTATGGAATCACTACTTCACTAGAAAGGGGTGTTGCTATTTGAATAGATGTTAAAAGGTTTTTAAATCGCTAGTGAGTTACAGCCACCAGTTGCACCCTCCCACAAACCTTCGGGCTGAGTCGCATTTCTCATTTGAATGAGCAGTATTGATAAGGACAACCAACTTACAATTACAAAAATACCTTGAGTATTGTATCCTCAAGGCATCTCTGATCAATCCATAAGGGCACCCAATACACATCGTCACCACCGGTACAATGTAGCCTGCTAGCTGCTGCCGCCACCGCCTCCTTTTTCAGCTGTCGACAGCGTCAGAGATGAGGTAGCAAGGAAAGAAAAGAGGGAGGCTATATGGGGTGCCCCTATCAATTTTACTAATTGGGTGCAAATAACACCATTAAAAAAAACACAGCTTATGCTTAATATAACTAGATTCTGTCTCCTCTCTACAACATTTTCTCTCTCTACAACAACTTATGCTGGTGGTGGCAAGAAAGGATGTGCAACTTACGTTTTCCGTATACCTCCACCTTGTATATACCCTTTTTTTTTGTTATATACCCTGTATATACCATAACATCACATTATACACTTAACTGAGAAAAAAGACACTTCCACTCTTATACAATCAAGCCCTTATTAATGCCCATCATCAACATGTATTAATCTCAAGAGATTTCTCATCATGAAATTGTTGAGATAATAGACATAAAAATCAAATAATAAAAGTTTAACCAAAAGATTATTACATGATTTCACACGCTTCACCACATAGAACAATACAATAAAAAGAATAAAAACAGGATAACCAATGGTTATTTTGTACCTTAGTAATGTTACGATAATACAAAACTTTATATTATACAGTCGCAGCAAAATATTTAAATATGTTAGCATACTTCTCTAAGGGTATACAGCTTTCTTGGTCAACATCTTGTAGCAATTAAGTGTCAAATATGCCGACATGAAGGAAGTTTGTCGTCAAAATGCTCCTTGCCACCTGGACCACTTGGAAAAATAACACAAATGATGATTATAATATAAATCAAGTGTAAAATTTGCCGACTTGAAGGAAGTGTTGTCGTCGAAATGCTCCTTGCCACCTTGATCACTTGGAAAAAATAAATCCCTGCCTAAATAACTGATGAGGCCACTTGGATCTTCGACGTCAAGTTCTCAGCGACGGCATCGATAAATTCCTCGGTGCTCAGGTAGAATTCTCTCGATACCCTAAGGGAAAAAAAGCACATAGAAAACAAGAGATCAACAAAACAAACAATGTTACTACTATTTAAGGTTAAGAGTATACGAAAAATTAGTGAAGTACCGATTTATAAATTGAGTGTCAGAGTAATAACCAATGAACAGAAAGAAATGTGTGGACTGTGGAGTGAGAAGACTGACTTGGGTCCATGGATAAGCAGGGCAAGATCCTTTGTCATTTTACCCGACTCAACCGTTTCAACACAAGCGGACTCTAGCTTCAGCACAAAGTCCAGCAATCTATCATCTCCGTCAAGCTTCGCTCTGCACAAAAATCAATGTAAAAAGGTGTTTTAAATGTAAACTTAGTAAAATAATCAGTTTCCAACTCCAAAATATAGCAGTTGAAAATAACATATACCTGTGTGCGAGTCCGCGTGTCCATGCAAAAATAGAAGCAATACTGTTTGTGCTGGTCTCTTGTCCTTTCTGGTGTAGTCGAAAATGTCGGGTCACGGTCCCATGAGCCGCTTCAGCTTCTAATGTTTTCCCATCGGATGATAGCTGCACAATATAATTGTATAGTGCAGTCATTGGTATGTAATGGTCTCTAATAAAACCAGTTAACAGCGCAATCAGAGGAGAGGACAACACATTAGGTGGCAATACTTATTAATTACCAGCACAGATGCCATTAGGCCCAACGAACCAAATCCTGAATCCATCAATAAATCTTAGGTCAGCAGAGTAACAATATGTTGAAGCTAAGTAAATCGAAACATGTAGTTCAACTGGCTATATTCAAAATCGCTGGGGATACCTTTCAAAAAAAAAACGCTGGGGAAAAAGCTAATGCTGCAGGATTTCTAGTGAACATGATATTATCCATACTTTAAGCTACCATTTCTAAGGAAGGTTTGTCCAAATTAAAAGAAAGGGAGACTCCACACTTCCACCACAAGTGGAAGATCAAAAGGCAATGAATCACTAGGAAAAAAATTCATCCCTTTCAGCTCCATCTTCGGGTAGACTATTCATTGGCATTGTGTCTTCCATGAAAAAAGGCAATGCCCTCAACACGCGACGCAAGGTGCATTATGATGTTTCGTCTCCTTCAGGCAATATTATAATTATAAAGATTAGTTACCAAAGAGATCCATTCTTGGATGTGGATTCCTTTAGGATGTGGGGCCAAAGAGCCCAGTTATCCAAAAGTTAGTTTGCAAAGAGTCTAGGCTACATTTGAGCATAGACTTCCTCTGTGCAAAGCAGTTCTAATTATCTGATCAAGTTCCTTTCAATATTTACCCCTCCTACTATAGCTGTAAGCAGAACAGAAATCAAAGGCACCTATTATGGTGAGGCCACAAAAGAAATGGAGGGAAAATGCATTGGTTAAATAAGGAAAGGGCTTGTAACCCAACAAAACAACTTGACATGGGCATCAGTCCAATCAACAGGACCATTTGGCAATGTGCAAAAATGACTGAAGAGAATTAGAATAAACTTGAAGAGCCTCTAATGCGAGGTGATTGAAGGAAGATATCATATCAATGGATACAAAGGAAAGGTAGACTCAATGAGCGTTCACAGTCCCCATCTTGGATATGTGTACCTAAATTGGTCAAAGCATTCATGGTGTGAATGCCACCTATATTTGGGGCCACTGTTAAATTCTGGAAAGTACGGTCCTCAGAGCTGCTTTGCCATCCAACCAAGAATTATCCGCTCGAATGTGGTAGGTCTATCCATTCTGATGTGGTAGGCCATAGAACACAACTATAAGACTGAGAATGCTTCACAAAAGGATCGAGTAATGTTTCCAAACAGCTGTCACGCTTACTAGCAAGCCCTAAAATTGAGCCAGGATTTGGGTTATTGTCAATTCCTAGGTTGGGGGAACTACCTAGAGGGAAGAGAAGAGATTGAAAAGGAAGGAGGAAGAAGAAGAAGATGGAGAGAGAGAGAGAGAGGGATAAGTTTCAAAAAGCAAAATAACAAAATTGATAATAAATTAGTAAAGTTACAACAATAGATAATAATTATCAAAGTGGTGACCAATGAAATGATGAACTCCACTAGGAAATGCCTACCTGTATCCCAAAAACCTATTAAGACTATAATACGACAAGTAACAGGAAACCATGGATGACCACTTCTATAGAAACAATTTAGAAGTAACCTTCTGGCCAAAACTAAGAAGGTATCTATCCAAATTACATAATAATTTGGAAATGGACCAAAGATGAATTCTGTGGAGTTAAATTCCTCGCAATTGCATAGATGGTGCCACAGGTCGCAAGGTGCACAAGATCATCTGGAACTACTATTCTCCTATTAACATGCAACCATCCATCTATGTTCATGGTTAAGACATAATTAACTTTCTGCCAACGGATAATCATAATTAGGGAAAACATGTTGTGAAGGAATGTCCTCTGCATGAAATATATAAAAAGTACTGAACACAAGTATTGGCTAGAATATGAATATCATAAATATGTTCCCCGACCTATTGACAAATGAATGTTACGTCTGATCAACAATAAGAAAGAAGAGTGATTATCCACTCTCCAAAACAGAAATTCTGTAGTCTGAAACTTACTCCTAACTAGGGCTGCAAATGAACCAAGCTGTTCAGGAATAGCTCGCAGACAAGCTCAATAAAGGCTCATTCGAGCTTGTTTGATTACTATTTGAGCCAAGCCCAAGTCTAGATTTTAGGCTTGTATAAATAAACAAGCCAAGCTCAAACATACTAAAACTCAGCTCGGTTGGGCTCGTGAACATGTTTGTTTAGGGATCGTGAGCAAGCCCGTGAATAAGCGTGTGAATAAGTTCATAAGAGGCATGAATAGACAAAATATATATAGTCCAAGATTTGACTCAAGATAGAGTTCATGAACAAGCTCGGTAAGAGCTCGTTCAAGTAGGCTTGTTTATTAAACGAGCCAAGCTCAAGCAGACCAAAGCTCGGCTTGGCTCGATTACTAATCAAGCCAAGCCCAAGCTTGAACAACCAAGCTTTTAACCAAACCAAGCTCAAACAGACCAAAGTTCGGCTCGGCTCGTTTGCAGCCCTACTCCAGACCAATTCAAGTGAACTGCAAAGCAACTAAAACTGATCCAAAATCAGGTTCAATTCAATACTCCATCAAACAGACGAGCAGAAATTGTGAAAAGACACTAATATTTTAAAAATTCTTCACAATAATCAACTTTTAAGCTGAGGTTTACACTCAAAAACAACAAAACTCCAATCAAGATAAAAACAAGATGATCAAACTACGATGGAACTTCAACGGAATCTCACCGATGCTCCTCAAACTAAAAAAATACCAGAAAATTTTATTGATTTTCAGACAAAAAACTAACTATTACATGTAGTAAAAGATTTTTTATGGACTTTGTCCCAACCCTGGAGCCTGGACTTAAACATGCCTCTGTCCAAACTTAACTTGACCGTACTTGGAGTCGAGTGCTCTTATAAGCAAGCTACAAAAGAAATAGAAAAGAAAAAATTAATGAAAAATACTGATTATGAGGGATGAACGAAGATGTATGGATTTTTATACTATTGGGATTCTCCACAAGTGTCCAGTCCTCTTTTCACTTCCAAGCACTATGTGAGAAATCCCTCGTGCCCGACTCTGTTTTCTTCTCTCTGTTTTCCTGTTTTAAATTTCCTGTTCTGCATTTCCTTTAGAAAGAACGACCCAAGATCGAAGGTCAGCATTTGAGGGACCCCTTCTTGGTCATGCATCACTCTGGGCCAAGGAAATTCCCAACTCAGCCAAACCCCTGGCAACCCAGTGATCTAAGGATTAATTTCTCTGTCGAGGTATACATACACAAACATCAAAGATTTAATTGCCACTCAGAATCATACTTCAACATGGGATTAGCAGAACGTTTCTGGCACGACACAAAAGTTGTGTATCATGTAGCAACACAAAGGTTGTGTAGCATGTACAAAGTACAAACCTGTATGTGCACAATCTGTATCAGTCTATATCATGGGTATTGCAGGGATACAAATTATAAGAAACTCTCCGAGCAGAACCCTCACTCTAAACTCATCCAACAGAGCAAAAAAAATCTACAATTTTACACTAAAAGTTACAATTTTTAAAGAAATTATTAGCAAGTATTCAATTTGAAATTAAGAGCCTTGTTTTTGTTTTCTATTGTTCAGTTCATTATGATGTTAATCTGTTTTTAGTTTGAGGATTAAATTTCTTTAGTGTAACTCAGATATTTAGGTGCTCTTCATCAGCAAGCATTAAAATTGTTTTTAAATTGTTCAAGACGCATGTCATGCATCAAATTCCCACTAGAAAGTAACTAAAAGTAGAGTGAAAGCTAAAAGAAGATTATGTATATTAGAATGCTAATATGTAACTTTTATACATTTCGTGTATCCTTCGATGCCAAATGTTGGCATGTTATGGTGACCTATAGTAGTCATGGTTCAAAAACTCGGCCAATGTCTAGTGATATCGGCCGGTTCATATCGGTTTTCTACTGACCACGCCCGATACAAGAATCAAGATAGGTATGGGTCTAACTCGGTCAATACCGATACAACTCGGGTTGTATCAAACGATACAGCTGAGTCAGACTCGATACGTCCAAGTTTGGTCTGGCCCACAACCACAACCACTTACAACCAGCATTATTGCTTGGTTGCACATAGGCTATGCACATGGGATGCCCAAACTAAATAATGGGAGCACTTATGAAGCCCGAGCCCCTATCATATGTCTTATTTCCTCATTTTTTGGCAATCATATGGCTGATACCGAGTCGTATCGCTTTTTGTCCTATCAATAAGGGTCCTGATATCGAGTTTTTGAACCTTACAAGTACCTCAACGACAACGGATCGACATAGTTAGTGTGTGTAGTGAGTGGTGTGCGTGTGTACATGTGGGTGTGTGGGTGGGGTCTAAACTCCAGTAATGTCTGAGATACATGACCTTTAGATTTTCTCATCCAAACCTTTAATTCTTTAGTTCAAATAATTAGTACCATTAACATAATATTACTTGTTAGAGTCGATGTAGTTGGTTAAACTTGATGACTTCATGTAACTGAAACTGATGTAATAAAAAAGGAATGCAAATGAACTTCAAGGTGAAGAAACTTAAGAACAATTTAAGTCATATGAACGATCATGAATTAAAGAGCTCAAAAAGATGATATTCAAGCTCAAGTTGTTAATGAGTTTAGAGACAAGTCCTCCACCTTAGTGGGAACGTCAAAAATGACCTAGAAACCCTACTCAGCCCATGTTTGTGATTCATATAGGTTTTAGGCCTTGCATTCTGAGCTTTATTCGTCTTTGTTAGTGAGTCGACTCGATCCGATTTGAAATAATTTGAATGTTTTTAAATATTTAATCATTTTGAAACAGGCTTGGAATGTTTATGATTTGCTTCAAGATTTGGATTTTTGACCTAATTTCATAAAGATTTGAAAAAAAATGGTTTTTAGAGTCAGTATGGACAGGAAGATCGATCTTGTCCTCAATTATTCCATAAATAGCCCACAGCCTACATGGTTTGGACAATCAAAGGTGATGAGAACTCTTATATGATTGATTCACATGACCACAGTTGATCAATCATCTATCGATAGGATCTAAACCCCATAATGTTCTTGACAGCTCATAATATTCCCCCACCCCCTCTAGGTTTTGCTTCTCAAGAGTTCATAAAAACTTATCTTGTGAATCTGCTCCCTACTAGTGGCACCAGAGTACTGTCAGACAGTACCAACCCAATTATCATGATTCGCCATAGTCCCTTGGCTCCCTCAAGTTATTCAAGAATCAAGATCACTTGCTCCTAAAACATTTCTCCCTCAACATGTCTCTGTCAAGGTTTGACAAGACAAACTTTGTATTGAACAATACCTTCTTTTTCCTTTGATCAAGTTGCTTTGTGCTTCCTTAATGGGATTGAAAAGCACCAATCGGTTCCTTGAATTTAATTAGCATGGTTGTTCCAAATGTTGTAACTCACATTTTATATAAACAACTTATATTTTTAATCCAAAAATTCATTCACAAACATGGAGGTAACTAGGTACATAAAAAAAACCAAAAGGAAGCAAATTTGAAGATAAGAAATAAAAGCTTAACACAGTTCACCACTGACAAAATGACCAGCACACTTTTAAACAGACGTCATAGGTACTTATCCTTGTATAAGATCTCAAATTAAATTTGGTTTCCACAAGTGGTAGGAAGTTCAAAACAAAAAATATGTGTGCACTCCAGACTTATAACCAGAGTGATCTATCCATGATCAGCATGAAGCATTCACAGGAAGACCGTTATAAATATTTAATAATGCATCTATAAAGATAATAAAGCACACACCCTTGAAGACTATCAAGGGGAGATAGATGCAAGACAACAAAAGCTTAAATTATGGTGAACCCACTATTCCACATGGTTTGCATGGTGGGGAACATAACCGGCAATAAAGTCATGGGCAGCTCTACATAAGGGTGAGTGGGGTCAACTGACCCCACTCATCAATTCAAATCTATTATTTTTTATTTTTATCATAATTTATTTAGTTTTGACTATTGGTTTGACCCCGCTCCATCGATTCACAAAACCCTACTTCATGCCGTCATGTAAAAATATTTTTTAATGTAACTTTTGACCCCACTGATATAAATTCCTGGTGGTACAATTGATTCCACGAAGAAGTATTCCTCCCACCGCCATCAAGTATGATATCACGTTCTTACGGAGTGGGATCACTATAGAAAGGTAATGCTTAAATCACCTTAGCAACTGTTAGGCTCACTTACTTTTCTATTATAAGTTTTGCAATCCAAAAACCCATGCATCCAACCTGAAAATAATAACCAATCCAATTTTTAAAATTGAGAGCCACGCGCAAACTGGAATATTGATAAAGCAATTCATTCCCGTAAACAACCATTGAAAAAGGAGCATTGTTGCATCTTCCATATGTATACACCAATCTCAGTATCAAAATAAACATGAATTGTCCTTATCCTCTTCAAATAAGAAAACACCAATCTGCTTATCTTTAAACCCACCCCCAACCCCCCTACTTTGCTTCAACAAGTTAACACACTCTTCTTTTGTTCAACATACTCCAAATACATTTCCCAAAGAAAGTCCAACTAATGGTTTTTCTACCCTTTTCCTTGCACTACTTTGCACAAAGAGGAAAATTGCCTCAATTCGTGAATAGTAAAGGAAGCAAAACGACATGTAGGAAATGAATGAGCAAGTTGGAAAGCATGGATGCAATGAGTAAGATTGTACAGAAAAGGTACCTCCTTTCCCACACTAAAAGTCACCTCTCAAATCATTCCGGGACTGTGCCTCGCCTATTTTTTTTATAATTAGAAGACTAAATTAGCAAGTCTGCACCTAAGAAAAATATCAGTGATTAAGATGCTTCTCACCTACACTAGTGTTGGCCGTACAAAATTTCAACAGGTTCGACTTCAAAGTGGACACTGGATATTATTTTAGAAGGAATATCAACCAAATGCTTTTAATTTACACAACATGGGAGAGCATAAGGGGTGCGGCATTAACAGATGCTTGTGTATGACCGCTGCACCAAAATTCATTCTTGAGTAGTAGGTTAGTAGCATGAATCTCTCTTAATAATTTACATAAACAAAAATTTTAGAGGAGGCTAGGGATTTAGTCGGCAACCAGAACAAACAGAAATGATAACAAAATAGAGCAGGCAATGTTCCAAGACTATATCTTGGAGGCTTGGACTCATCAAAAGATCATCTTAATCTTTTAAGACAAAAGGAACATGAACAGTAAAGAGCACTTTTAAAAATTTTGGGGGATACTTACAACTAAGTAGCGTACGCAACTACTCATGGGTTCACTCAAATTAGTAATTATTAAATCAGATAACTAAAACAGAAACAGTACCTTGGGCAAGAAAATCACTCTGAACATCTCCATCATAGTTTTTGCAAGCCCACACGTACCCACCATCACTTTTTAATGCATAAGCCACCATGTCATCAATCAACCGATGCTCATACCTGATTTTATGAATGTCACTTTGCTAAAAACCATTTCAAGAAATAATGTGGGGGAAAAGAAATTTACTTATCCATAAATGAACACTTACCATATTGATTGTTCTTCAAACTTATCCTTCCATTTCTCTTCGTATACCTCTTGAAATATGTCCTTGAACCTGTAAGAGTTACAGTTTCAGTGAAATAATTCATTGATTGGAGATCTAGAACCTATTCTAAATCATATGGCAAAAGGAACGTGAATAGCTTGAAGCTGTAACGCATTGGCACCAATATAGCACTCATTTATGGTATGAACATCGACATTAGGTCATGAAAGAAAACAAAAGTACAGAGTAGAAACCAAAGAAAACAAATCTTCAGCTTTTGAAGTGCATAAATGTTTAGAAATTGCCCCCACGATTACTAGGCATCTTCTCGCGACAATCCCTTAACGAGCAGGAAAGCTCATACCGCACACGCGCGCGGACACACAACCACGGAGATGAATGTAATTCCAGAAACCAATCTTGTCTTCTACCCTAGTCGTCTAGACTTTTCCTTGCCTAGGTGAGCATTGGAGGGCTACTCCCTGGTTAAATGAACTTAACAGCATAATCAATAAGGTAGGTCTCCCTACCTTCCAACTATCATTCTAGGTTTCTTGTCATGCCCCCCTTTTGACAAATTCTCAATTGCAGCAACTTAGAGGGTTGAAATCAGGTTGACAGTCAAAAACAAAAGATGTATCGCATAGGCACCAATACAAGGCTCAGGGTATGAACATTGACATTAGAGCGTGGAAAAAACAAAAGTACATAATACAAACCAAGTGAAACAACTATGCCAACTTTGAAATGCATAAATGTTTAGCAATTCTCCCCCCTAATTGCTAGGCATATTCTCGCGAGCGATATTAACGGGGGTAACAAACATGCGCGCACGCATGTGGTACACACAAACACACACACACAGAATATGGGATCTATGAGTCAGGATCTGTACTTTTACCCATTATCTGAATCGTTGGATAGAGGTTACAAAATTTGCTGATTTTTTGTGCGAATGATCACCTTCCTTAGCACATTCAAAAAATACATTCTAAAACCTCTCGTTCATCAAATCTAAAGAGCTTTATCGACCGTCCATTTTAACAGTTAACTTGAGGGGCACAATTGATATGCCTAGAGGTTTTAGAATGTACCGATTTTTTGTGGATATGCTAATGCAAGGTGAGCAACCAAGGGAATAGAGAGGGGGTAGTAGGACTCACAAGATTCGAACTCTTTGCACAATGCCCCAGGTGGGCTTTTATAGGAGTCATGAGGTTGAAGGTGCCGACACTATCCGTCCACATGGCAGTCCGGTGGCGGCGAACGACAGGTACAAGCGATCACTTCTCGATCAGGCTAGTCGTCGTCACACAAGAGCAGCATCACGCAAAGAGATACCAGGTCGCTAAAAAAACTATCCACATATCAGGTCGAAGTTGTTGCAAAGATGTCAGGTGGGAGCAGAGGATATCCACGCGTCATGTTTGGTTGGACTTGGCGCAGATCGGCGCCGACGTCATCCAGAGGTTGGTCGGGGTAGTGAAGCACATTGCTCTCAAGCGCCACGTGTCGCTCTCTTACTGGCGCCAGGGACCTGATTATGTCAGCTCCGCGGGTGTGTCGCCTGATACATGCCCCGCCGTCCAACACTTGATCCATGGTAGGCGATAAGTAGCCCCCGTGCTCACCTTTGGTTGCATATCGTTTCGAGAAAGCGTTGTAGTGAGATTCATTAAGTCACCCAATGGTTGGGCATATGAGCTCGCCATACCTCCTTATCCTTCTCGTTCTCACCTATGACGTCATTATCAAGTCGCCCATGGCTTGGCTTTGCGTGGTCGTCATGGGGTGAGCTCGTCGTGCGCGTTGTTAGGCGAGCTCCCTAATAACGTTGTGATAGCATCACCCATGTTGTTGACACCAAGTCGCCCAAAGGCTGGCCCTGCGAGAATGTCATGGGTCAGGCTCCTCGCGCACACCACTAGGCGAGCTCCTAGCTGCCTTAGACAAGCTCGCTGATGATGGCATGATGACGTCACCCATGACATTGGCACTGGGTCACCCAAAGAATAGCCATGCATGATCGCCATGGGAAGAGCCCGTTGTGCACGCCACTAGGCAAGCTCCTAGTTGTACTTAGGTGAGCGCCCTGATGACATCAGGATGACATCACCCATAACATTGTCACCAGGTCACCTATTTCGGCGAAATGGGCAGCTGCCTAGGAAGCACGGACAGTTCCGCAAGTCCCCGTACCCGTGTCGGACACCGACACTCGCTGGACACGCATGTATCGTGTCCCACGTGCTTCCGGGAGCCGGACACTTGTCGGACACTCGCCGGACACGGCGGGTTGACAGGTTGTTCGATATAGGGAGGGGTCAAAAGCTGCCTCAGGATTAGATAAGTTGAAGCCAAAACTGAATCGCAACCGTTCTTTTGCATGTCATTTGGGCCTGAGTATAATTCACTTATCAAGCTGGTTATAACGGACGGTTACGATTCAGTTTTGGCTTTAACTTATCTGATCCTCTGAGTTTTCTGATAGGTTGAATCCAAAACTGAAACACAGCCGTTCTTTTCCATGCCATTTACGGCTGTATGTGATTCACCAATCGGGCTGGGTGTAATTAACGGTTGCGATTCAGTATGCATTAAATTTTCATTTTAGTTGTTTTCTATGAGATTTTTTTGGTTATTGAAATATATATATATTATAAACACCTAAAATATAAATAAAAAATATTAATTTATTTTGCCGTGTCCCCGCCGTACCCATGTTCTCTTTTTTTTAGGATTTGGCATGTCAGCGTACCTGTGTCGTGTCGTAATCGTGTCCTCGTACCGGTGTCAGTGCTTCTTAGGCAGCCAACCGCCCATTTGGCAAAAAAAAATTTGTGTGCTAATATTGTGCGGCTGCTTAACGTGAGGCTTAACATGCGGCACCCCCTTAGGGAGTTTTTTTAAAATTTTTTTTATTTGGGGATTGATCACCTCCCCTTTGATAGCACACACAAAAAATTTCAGCTCATACCAAGATCTATAACCCATTCAAATGTGTTCATCAAAATGACGATAAAAATGAATGACCGATGAAAGCCGGGCACATTTGAATGGTCTATAGGTCTTGGAATGAGCTGAAATAATTTGTGTGTGCTATCAAGGGGTAGGTGATCAACCTCCAAAAAAAAAATCAAAAAAATCGTGTGGCCGCAAGTTAAGCCACACGATAAGCGGCCACAATGTATCTCCATTCTATATATATATATATATATATATATATATATATATATATATATATATATATATATATATATATATATATATATATATATATATATATGGAAAATGGATTCCATTGACATGTCATAGGGAGTACCCTATGACATATGGTGAATTAGTGACCCTAGAATATTTAGAATGCTCTGATTTTTTCTGAGGATGATCATTCTATCTTAGATAGGACACCCACAAAAAAAATCGGCACATTCTAAAACTTTTAGGGGCATCAAATATGTTTTTCAATTTAACGGTTAAAATTGATGGCCGATAAAACTTCTAGCATTTGATGCTCTAACAAGTTTTAGAATGCATTGATTTTTTGTGGACATTCATTCTAAGGTAAGGTGATCATCCTTATAAAAATTCAGCACATTCTAACATTATTAATTCACCGTATGTCATAGGGTACTCCCTACGACGTTGTCATAGGAACCCAGCCCCTCTCTCTCTCTCTCTCTCTCTCTCTCTCTCTCTCTCTCTCTCTCTCTCTCTCTCTCTCTCTCTCTCTCTCTCTCTCTCTCTATTTATATATATATATATATATATATTGTGCTTATCATAATGTACTTTTACAGCCTTATCCTTACACAGTGCAAAGAGTTATTGTAATGACCAGAAACTCTACATGGATCGATAAGAAGATTTTAGTGGAGAAACAATATTTTATAGTGATTTGTAAAAGTTAAATTGGTCACACGGAATCACTATTTTTGTACAGAACATTGCGTAAAGAATTCACGATATTTTGTAGGAGAGTTGAAATGATGATTTTACAAGGGTGTACCTTTCACACACAGTAATTATGAAGAGCCAACGGGAAGCCAATGCAAGAAAGTGAACCTTGTGTGATGTAACTTTTAAAACTCTACAGAAAAGTGAACTTTCTCTCATGTTAAATGTGCATCTAATAATCTTCATCATCTGTGGATGATTTCGATTGTAGATATAGTTCTTTAGTATTATTCTTGGAAATCTTAAAAAATAAATTGGATCTATTACATAATACGTTTGTTTCCACCTTAATTACTAGGTATTAGAGGGCCTAATGTATGTGTATACCAGTGTAGTCAAGGCAGCTAGGCGGTGCCTAGGTTATATATATATATATATAAAGAGAGAGAGAGAGAGAATAAAAAAATAAGAAATCACATACAAAAATTAGGAAAACGAAAATAAAAATATTAGGGTTTAGGGTTTAGGGTTTAAGTTTAGATTTAATTCAACTCAATTTTTAGTTAATTTAACTAAATTTGAGTTCATTCAATTCAATTTTGAAAAACCCCTAAATTTTTACAACTCAATTTTTAGTTAATTTAACTAAATTTGAGTTCATTCAATTCAATTTTGAAAAACCCCTAAATTCTTATAAACCCATCATAAGAATTTGAATTAATTCAACTCAATTTGAGTTAATTCTATACAATTTTGGGTTAATTCAACTCAATATTGAAAGAAAACCCAAATTCTTATGAAAATTATTATGAACCCATCATAAAAAAAATGAGTTAATTCAACTCAATTTCGAGTTAATTCCACTCAATTTTGAAAAAACCCCAAATTCTTATAAACCCATTATAAGAATTTGAGTTAATTCAACTCGATTTTGAGTTTATTCAACTCAATTTGAGTTAATGCAACTCAATTTTGAGTTAATTCAACTCGATTTTGAAAACCCGCAATTTTTTTTATTGTTCCGGGCAAAATTCAACTCATTTTTGGAAAAACCATAAATTGGATCAACTGAAAAACTGTCAAGTGCCTAGGTTGTCCCAGACGCCCAAGTACTAGGTGGTTCTAGGCGGACCTATGCAGCCGCCTATGGACAATCGCCCGCCTAGGGGGTTGCCTAGGTACCCAGGGTCCAAAACGCCTAGGCACCGCTTTGACTACTATGCTCTATACGCATTTATTTATGTACGTATAGGGAGGAGAGAAGAAAATGTTCTTCACCAAAAGATTTGGAAAATGAGCAACAACAGGGTGCTATGCTCTTCCAGAGATCAAGACAAAATCATTAAGTGGTATCCATGCATGATAAAAGCAAAGAACAATACTTGGCTGCAACCCCGTGTGCAGGCGTCTCCTGCACACATGAAGGTGCCAAGCACCAATAGGCGTTGGAGGTGTGGGCCCCACATTTTCAAATAATAACTAAATATATAAAGCACAGGTCGTTGCTGAGACCCACGGAGTATGTTTTTCTTTCATATATATTTTTTATCTGAAAAATGTGGGGCCCATACCTCCATTATCCATGATTGACACCTCCCTGTATGAAGAAGACGCCCGGACATTGGTTGCAACCAAGAATTGTTGGGAAAGCCAGTTAGTTGCAGTACAGAACATCATGAATTGGAAGTAAAAGTAAAACTGCATCCACTTCGCAATGCAAAAGACAAAATTGCTGCAAACTGTACCTGCCATCATATTTCTTCAAAATGGTGTTCTTGGTGCTCAAGTAAAGAGGCCATCGTTTTGTAAATGCCATTGACATTGATGATTCAGCAAAAGCCCGGATAGACTGAATAAGTTAATGAAAATTCCATGAAAACATTATGGAAAATATAAGGATGTTCTTACAGAATCCAGATTAAGTGTGACAATAACAAACCTCATCAACATTGAACATAGCCAATGCAGTACCAGGACCCTTAAAATCATATACACTTAGATCCACAGGCACATCTCCATCTGCTGGAACTGAAGCTCGCCAGTAAAAGCAAAAAAAGATCACAAAAGGATCATCAAAGTCAGCACCATAACCATCAAGCCATGTCCCATCTACTTGGGGTCGGCTTCATCATTAGAGTCAGCCAAAGACCAATATACCAAATGAAAATAATGAGAATTTGAGCTCACCAAAAACCAATTTAAGCTTCCCTGGACCTTTAACAATCATATCAGTGGCACGATATTGGTCTCCAAATGCATGCCTGCCAATGCATATAGCTTTCTTCCAACCTACATGTTTTAGACGTTATGCATTGTCCGAGAAATACACATATACCAGCTCTATAACATCTGTAATTTTACCTGGAACAATTCGTGGTATATTCCGGCACAAAATTGGCTCACGAAAAACGGTTCCTGAAATCAACGTGATTAACAAAAGTTATCTCCAAAAATAAAGCATCTAAAACAATCATTAGAAGAATTTGAGGAACTATCAGAAGGCATTAAAGAAATGTATAAATAAATAGTGTTAAGTCTGAGAAATAAATCCATTAGAGAGGAACGAGAAGCCACATATGTGGAGCATGCACTGATAAGTTAGCATCAAATATCTACCTGTCCTTGCAGTAAACAAACTTTAAGCAGTAGAATACATAGAAAAAACAGGACGCTGATCAAGAGGATGAAGGGGATAATGGATCCCATCACCAAGATAATACACTAAATAAGAAGCCAACACAAAAAAGATAAGTTCAGAAAAGAAAAAAAAAAAGGCTTTCTAAGATGGTACCACCTGAACATTCAATTTATATCCTCTGCTTATTAGAATAGATACTTCTTCAAACACTACTAACTACCAGTCTTTCTACAACAAGTCTAAAACTTCTCTTTCCATTTCTCCTGCCAGACAACATGGCAATGGCATTCCACCTTTCCTCAACTTCTGGTCAAGTGAAGGCATGTTCCATGGAAGAAGACAATAGGTTCCACATATTCTGTCACCATGGTCTCAAAATTCACTGTTATGTATTGTCACATCATAAAAGAGTACAGTTGAAGATAGTGAAGTAGAGGGAACAAGCATTTATTATCTATTGTACTAACAAAGAGACAGATGACATTGCTCCTCAAATAGAGGGAAAATGCGTACACGTGTCAACTAGAAAACTCAAGTCACAATTGAACCGTGAACTCAAGTACAGAATCCTGATTCCTGACCCTAGAGGGAACAAGCATTTATTATCTATTGTACTATCAAAGAGACAGAATACATTGTTCCTGAAATCGAGGGAAAATGCATAAACTTGTCAACTAGAAAACTCAAGTCACAATTGAACTGTGAACTCAAGTACAGCCTCCGTACATATATATATATATATATATATATATATATATATATATATATATATATATATATATATATAGAGAGAGAGAGAGAGAGGGCCGATCCAGTGAGAAACTCCTTATTTGCGAAACCTTGTGCGAAACCCCCCTAGAGGTTAGAATTTGATGAAACTTGGTAGGCATGCTACCTATGCCATGTTGATCATCCTCACAAAATTTCATCAAATTCTAAAACCTCTAGGAGCATCAAATGTTAGAAAATTTACTGACCGTTCATAAAAACCGTTAATTTGATTATCTAATTTGATGCCCCTGGAGGTTTTAGAATTTGATGAAATTTTGTGAGGATGATCAACATGGCATGGGTAGTATGCCTACCAAATTTCATCAAATTCTAAGACCTCTAGGGGGGTTTCGCACAAGGTTTCGCAAATAAGGGGTTTCTCACTGGATCGGCCCTATATATATATATATATATATATATATATATATATATATATATATATATATATATATATATAGTCATTTAACAATTGTAATATGATTTGTCTTGGAAAATAATTCCCAAAGTAGTGCATTTTAGACACCTCGGTGACAAGCGGGAAACTCTTCGAAGAAAGTCGCGGGCGAAAACAGTGTCATCCAGGGTTTTTTTTCCGAGGTGGCCAATCAGAGTCATTGTCTGAAACAGTGGCTAAATTTCTATACAACGGCTTTGTTGAGAAAGTTGCAGTGGCCATGGATGTATGGAAGGTTTGAAAGTTGAAACAAAGCCGCTGTTTCAAACACTTCCTATATTTAAAGATGGAGTCGTCCTTTCAAACAAGGCCATAAATCAATTCGGGAAAAAAAACATAGGAGTTGCTGTTTCAGCCAGCAGCTCTGTTCGGGCACTTTATAGCTTGATGCTGAGGTGGCAGAAAAGCACTAGATTAATAATTATTGTTTTCCCAAACGCATTAGATTGGAGTGCTTTTATAATGAAATGTTCTGGGAAAAAATTCACCCAAAGCTGGGACACATGTTTCAGGAAGCACAAGTAATGAATAAGATGGGTAAAAGAAAATGTACGGCATATGAATGTTTTCTTGTCATTTCCACTAGGGAAACTAATGAAGATGCCACTTCCCAATCACACAATTTTCCATTTCTATCATACATATAAATAAGAGAACAACATCACTATTAGCACAAAATTACTCATAGAAAAAATACCTGAAGCATTACAACTTTTTTCAACTTCAGAATAACCATATATTTGTAATACACATCAAACAAACTTATAATAAGCATTCATAAACCCAAATGAGCAACCATAAGTATTTAAAGAGGTACGATGATGGCTAAAACTGTGGATATAACAAATAGCTTAATAAATAATCCCAAAAATAATTTTCAATCATGTGAAAGCACAGCCAAGCTAGGCAAGTATGCAAACAAACCATTTAAGATGTTCCTTATTGTGCCATTAGGACTCCTCCACATAGACTTGAGCTTAAACTCCTTCACCCTACCTTCATCTACATTGAAAAAGGTGGATAGATCATATTTATGACAAAATACACAAGCAAAAAAATCCTAGTTACAAGCAATAGCATCCAAAAACAATAGTCGCGTCATAATGGATAAGAAACCTTCCATTGTTTGGAGCCTTGGAGGTAGCAAAAAAGAATGTTTATGAATACTCTCATTTGAGGCAGAAGTGTAAAAAAATTACAGGGCAGAAGAATGATCTCAAGTGTAAACGCATGAAATTATGAAACATGAACTTATGAAAACGAGTGATAATATTGGAAAAAATATGATGTGAGAAAGAAGTAACATGGAAGTAAATAAAGCATAGGGGATCATAAAATATATATTTGTTATTTAACAAATGCACGATAACAAGAACTATCATTCCCCCAAAAGCATAAAACATTGTCTAAGGATTTAGCATTTTATGATGGATACGGCTCACAAGAATGTAAAGATACCTAGAAAAAACAGCAGCTATTATTAACAAAACTTTGATGGAGGTAATATCTCCTTTTATTTATACTAGGAATGAAGAGTATATTATTTCTCCAGTTAGCTGAAGTAGCAATATTCTGAGAAAGCTAGAAAATATGGTTTGTGCCATTGGGAACATTGAGGATTAGGGGTGCACCTGGGAAACACCAGACTCTTTCATAGCAAAAAATACCAAAAGTTTCTTCAAGGATGACGCAAATTAGAAAAGGTAGTTACATTTAGAGCTTGCGAGCATATTTGATTAACTATCAGAACTTCAGAAGATTAATAAGTTTGGAGAAGTTAAATATGTATTTCAATATTGAACTATCAGGATAAGATCATTATGAAACCATTCCAAAGTGGTAGAGCAAACATAAGGCAAGTAAAAAGATTTCTAGAGATTCATGTGGCTTTGTAATTTAAAGGTGAACCACCAGAAGTATTTCTTCCCTAAAAGGACACAATGAAAAAGTAAATGTAGATGATTTCACTAATAACATTTGGATTGTTTAAAAAAATGATGATGGGAGAGGGTAACATAACAAACGGTGATAAGGATCTTAGAGCAGCTCGGTTTCATACCATGGTCAACCATAAAAGGAACTTACTTACTTAGGCATTCAATAGATAAGTATCAAAAAGAGTAAAAAAAACAGTAAATGGTTCTTATCAAATTGGTTATGACGTATAACATAATACCACGAGGGAATTTCCTACGTGTTAAGTAAGATAACCAAATAAATACTTAGCTTGTGCAAAACAAGAAAAAGAGCAAGAATTCTTCATGGTGAAAAAAAAGAGCTTTGTAGTTTGCACTTGTCATGGGCCTAGTACAAGATTCTTTAAGCACACATCTTTCTTCGCATGACAAGGATGAACCAACCTGACATTCACAAGGTGCCCCATGGTGTGTGTCATATGTGAATTATGCATCAATCAATGAGTTTATTGAAGGTGATTCTAAGCAAGAAATAAAAACGAACAAGCTTTGCAGGGTGAGGTTTACATATTACCCAAATCAAATTATAGTAAATGAAAATGCAGCCTTAATAGCAGGATTTATTGGGATGAGACAATAACTCAAAACAAATTAGTTGCTATTCTAGCTCTACTACAAATTTGAGAAATCAGGTGACCATGTTTGCTAAAAATCTAGGTTAAATTATCACTTATGAGGTGGAAATGTAGAATGTGTGTTTTGGTTCCTTTACCTTCTGGCTGCACATACGGGATGGAATTGGTCAAGGTGCTGCACATAGCAGTCAGCTGTGCATAGAGTCTATGCTCTCTTTAAGACAGATAAATTGCCATGTTATGTGCAAACTGCAAAGGGTAGAGGCAGAGTTCGCCTCGAGAATACATATAACCCTTTCACAAATGGGCACAAGTGGGCACGCACTTGAAAGTTGAAACGAACCAGAGCAACAACTGTAGAAACCTTCAATTATCGTTTACAGTCTGCAAACCCATTCACGGGTTGATTTGGCTTGCTTTGAGTTTCAGGAGTTCATATTTTATTTACTTGTGACCAAAAATCATTGGTAAAAGATTGTGATGTATTAGGTGGATGGTTGAGATTTGAAGGTAAGGAGCATTTAGTTATCTTGATAGGGTGATGTGCCTTGTAACTTAAATTAGAAGGCCGCATGAGATGGATACGGACCCAAATCGAAGTACCAAGGCAGCATAAGGCTTTGTGCTACAAAGAATGCTTGAGGTGATGGATGAAGCTTTTGAAGCCACCATAAGATGTGGGTTTAACCTACGTTAGAAAAAGATGAAAATAAATTCAAGGGTAAGTAGAATATTAATAAACTAGGGCATATATTCTATAAAGTTGTGACATTTCTAATTTAAATAAATTCAAAAGTCCACAATCTGATAATACCACATGAATCAACCCACCTCGATTATTTGAAGGTAGCTTTAGATCCTTATTCCTTAGTACATTGACTTTACATCTACCATGCCACTACATTTGACAGAAGTCACAGAACTAAAATCAAGATTACATCCTGATCGTAGAAAACAGCAAAGCGTTATGTGCCATCTTATATCAAAAAAATTCTGATAATAAATTTCATCATTCATTCTGGAGGGCCTTAAGTAGATGGACAATCTTATTATACGTTATTCTGGCATGAAGATTCCCATTAACAGATATCATGTACCAAATGACTGAGTCACAAACCCCATGCAAAATCTAAATATTGTCAATCAGCATTTTCTAACAGAATTCTCATATTAGTGTTCACATGTCATTGACTATGGATTTATAATTCTCATGCTTTCAAAAGCAAATATAAGATCAGTAGCAGTAGTGCTCACACAAACTACCAACCATAAAGGGTCACATAATCACAATTGCAAAAGGTCATGTTTAAGAACTATGGACAAGATAGATAGCATGCTTATTCTCATACTCCAAACTTCAAAAATAAAGAATAAGGGGAAATAATTTTTTTACCAGGAGTTATTGTCGCACATTTCACAGCAACATTATACCTATGAAACGCCATCAAATAAATAAGTAATATCATCATACATCTGTTACGAAAAGTATACAGAAAAAATAGATGGCAAAAGATGGCCCACAATGATGAAGAACCAAACAGTAAGCCAGTCACAATTCACAAAAGAGAAGAGAGGGGAAGGAGAGGTCATTTCATTAAAGGCTGAAATTAATGGATTTTTGCTGGAAATAGGTATAATTTAGTTAAAACTTATTTCACAATCTTACAACCCCATCTATTTTGAATCTTCATCTCATGACGATTTTAAACTATATTGGACTCAAATACTAAAATATATTATCTTGAAATTAAGAAGAAAACATTAAGCCTCCTAACTCACTATGTCTCTCTTTTTATGATATTCTGCATTTATATCTTTCAGGGCCTACATGTTGCATATCTCTAGCAGACGAATATTATAGCACAAAGATAAGAACCATGAAGGTCTTGGACTCATTCTTCTAGAAACAACAAATCAGAAATGAAAACACAATTCTATGTCAAATTAGTCTAAAACCTTTGCCTTTGTTCAAATTTTGGTGCTTTTTTAGTATGATTTTTATTTGATTTTCTTTTTATTTTTAGCAAAATTCAGCAAGAGGAGAAAAGGGCTATTCTAAATAGAGAATAGTCATCCAGGATTTTTTTTTCTAGAAGAATGAACACGGGAGAGAAGGGGAGTTCTCTCCTTGTGGGGAGAGGAGTCCAGTCCCACTCCTTGTCCTTGATATAGGGATAATAAGTTCTACATTATATTGGAAAAAATAATCCTCCAATAATTTAGGAAGTGTTCCCCTAAATTATTGAAAGGAGTTCGTTGGACATTATCGTTAATGTTGTCCCTATTATTTTTTGCAAAAAACACCTTTTTACTCTTTACACTTAAGTCCTTATCTTCCTTAAAAATAAAATAAGGTGCATGATGGATGAAAAAATCCAAAAAAAAAACTATAAAAAATGACTAGATCAATCAAAGTGTCCGGAACAAAAAGATAAAGGACCAAATGATTAACAATTTGAAACGACCCCTATTTGATTCCGCCTCAATCTCCCCAGGTTGGTAGATTTCTCAATCCATCAATAAGAGATCAAGATGAAGATCTTGAATCTAGATAAGCTGGTGATGAAGGCAAATATGCGTCTCTAGATGATTGCTTTAGTGGATTCGTGCTTCATTCTTGTGATATCTGATCAAAGGTTGCATGATGGCTAATTGTGACTTTCCATCTTTGCAATCAAAAAGATCCAAAAAGAGATATAAAATTGCAATATTTTACTCCTGAGGGATGTAGCTAGCTGATACTTGAGCTTTCAAGTTGATCTTCTCTTCCTTATGCTCTTTCAAGAGTTAAAAGTTGAAGATGACGAGCACTTCATCGTTTCGTTGAAACCAACATGGGAGATCCTTTGATGGCATGTAGACATTCGTGACTTTCATCATCGGCTCCTCCTATGACTCCACCACGACCTTATCTTTGGATTCCTTTAACAAGTACACATCTACAACTTTCCTCACTAGCTCTTCCTCAGCTTCCCCCGAAACTTCCCCTCGAGCTCGTCCTCCTACTAGAGTTCATCCACGTGCTTTTTCTCAAGCACTCCCACGAGCTCGTCCTTAAACTCCGCCTGGCTTAGTTTTGAGATTTACTTTGAATTCCTTCGCAAGTTTCCAATCAAATTCTTCCACAAGTTTCTCTTTGGACTCTTAATCGAAGAGGAGATGTGAACTCCAATCAATAATTTGAGAGCCCCTTCAAAGATAATTAACGAAGAAGATTCTTCCTTAGACTTTCCCTTTTGGTGAATTCAAGAATTTGGATTTGCAAAAGACAATGGATTTGATGGTTTGACCTTCCTCAAGATCACTCTTCAGGCTTCAAAACACTAATCTAAAAAAATTCACCTATAATTGGAAATCAATAACTTGAATCTCCTGAGTGAGCCACTTGATCTGTTTCCGCGTCGTTGCCAATTCCGACCATTGGATAAGATTAGCATGACCTCGAATGCTAGTCCTCACCTCACAGACATCACCTCTAGCAGAACACCTTGGTAGAACAAAAGGATGACCTTACTTTAAAACTAAATGATGAAGGATCACTCAGTAAGCCAATCACAAAAGAGACGAGAGGGGAAAGAAAGATAATTTCAGCATGGGCTGAAATTAATGAAGAATTAGTCATTATTACTTGCTGAAAATCAATAATAATTGTAGAAAAACATATTTTACAAGCATAAACCCTATTTTGTTTATAACTTCAAACCATGATATGTATAACCTATATAGATCGAAATACTAAAATACAGGAACTAGAAAGTAAATAAATATTAGGTCTCCTAGCTTACTATCTCTCTTTTCCTACTTTTCTACATTTTTCTGCATTTTCTACATATAAATTGTAGAATTCCAGCATAAGAGGAAGATTATGGAACAATAACAGCCTTAAAGTTCCCGGACTCCCTCTTCTAGATAATATAAAGCAGAAAATAAAATTGAATTCTAAATTGAACACAAGTAAAATTCATGCCTTTATTGAGATTTTGAAATATAAGCACATCATCTTCAATTGACGCATTTTTTATTTCTATAATTTCTAGATTATTTCTACTATTTTTCTGCATAAATAAGTAAGAGAAAAAAAAAACTTTATTCTAAATAAAGATTAGCCCAGTAGGAATCATTTTCTCTAAAAGAACAAGTCATTGGGAGGGAAGTCTTCTGAGAGAGGAGTCCGGACAAACTTCTCATCTCATCCTTATATTTAGGGATTACCTACTTTTAAGAGGTTTTGCTCCTCATATTTAGGGATTATTCCCCTATAAAATAGGAAAGATGTCAACTAGACACAATCTTTAATGTTGCCCCCAATTTCTTTTTGAAAGAACCTTTTGAATTTAAGTCCCTATATTACTAATTCATATTGAAAGAATTTTAAAAAAAAATCTAATAAAATCATTCTAAGGCCTAGAATAAGAAAAATAAAGAACTCAAGATTAACAGTTTTAATTGATTCGCATTGCTCATGAATCAAATAGCCGAATCAATATTAATAAGTAAGGCTTGGATTATTCAGTAATCTTTCCTTCCTTCTTGCCTCTAACTGAACTTTATCAAGCTCTGGCCAGTCTAAATTGTCTAATTCTACAATTCCTTGTATCATTTTAGTGTGAAAGGCTTGGTCTAAATTGTCTAATACTACACTTGTCTCATTTCGCGTGAAAGGCGTAACAATCCACATGTCGTATTTTAGCCTGTTGGCTGCTCGATGTTTTGCATCTTTTAACGATTTTATTTTTATTTCACATGTAATTGGGGCACTAGAATGTTAGCTTGTAGAGGAATCATCCAAAACACTTGAGAATTACATGCACTCAACAATCGCATTAGGAGAATACATTCATTTTCGTCTTAGTGTTTAGGATTTTACAATTCATAGGCTTCTTACAACCACCTCCCATAGTAAGAACTGCTCAAAAACTTCCAAAAATCATATAAAGGAAAAAAGAAAAGGAAGTAAAGAAGCATACTTGAGAGTAGCTTCCGCACTCTCTACGGTAACTCGATCATCGGTGGCGTCTCGGTTTAAGATCCCCAAATCGAAATACTTGATATCCAACTCCAGATACGGGTGGATCAGCTGCCATCAAGATCAAACATGCATCCGATCAAAAATCACCGAAAACGCGATCAACAACAAAAATCAAAGATTAACCACCTTGTCCTTTATCAACTTCCAGATGACCCTCGTCATTTCATCACCTGCAACGACTTAAATTTCAAAAAACGGGCGAAAAAAGGGAGAGGTTTGAGGCGGAGGAGAAAGAGGGCGAGGGGGGGCTCACCGTCCATCTCGACAACGGGGTTCTGGACTCTGATTCTGTCGGCGGTAGCAACGGACGCCACGCAGCGGAGGGAGGCGCTGCAGCCGAAGCGGAGGGCGGGAAATGAGTTCCTGAGGCGAAAGCCATTGAAGCGGCTCCGATCAAGGAACGGGGGGGTGGAGAGAGGGTTAGGGTTTTGGAGTCGGATCGACGAGGAGGCGGGGGAGAGGGCGGGAGAGGCGGCCATGGCTCTGAAGAGGAACTGCCGCATCGGTGTCAATGAGGCGCGCGGTCGCGCCGTTCGGGCGAGGGATCAATCAGGATCCGATGCTCCACTCACGAAAAACCCAGTAGGCTATTAGGTCAGCTGTCTATCCACGAACAGCATACAGTCTTTTCCACAAATCTCAGCCTGACAGACGTGGGTCCGAGTTGGGTTGGGTCAGGTCGGGCAGGTCCGACAACGGTGTGGCACATCCGAGACGACATTTGTGCTCGGGCCGGACCCGATCCGAACCCGACCCGAAGTTAGCGGGTTTGGGTTTGGCTAAACGGGTTCGGGTCATAAACGGGTCGACCCGATTGACCCGTTTATTTAATGGGTTGGGTTCGGGTTTATACCATAACCCGACTTGACCCGTTTACCAAATGGGTCATGTAAACCCGACCCGACCCGAGCCAACCCTAACCGACCCGACCCAACCTGAACCAACCAGACCCAACCCAGCCCAATCCGACACGTCTTGACCCAACCCGACAGGTTTACATGGGCTCAGTTGAGCCAACCCGATCCGACACAACCCGACCTGTTTAGTAAATGGGTCGGGTCGGGTCAACCCGTTTATTAGGCAAGCCAGGTTTGGGTTTAAGTCTTTGACCCGTTTTAATAAACGGGTCAGGTTTGGGGTGGGTGTTTTGCTCTTATACCTATGTCTCAACCCGACCCTAAACCCAACCCGTTGTCACCCCTCCTGAGCTATTACCTCATTAGATTGGAGGCTTCTATTTATATCTAAACTTTGACACCCCCAAAGTTTAGAGAGATTATTGCCCCATGAAGTTTACCCTTCTTGCTGACAAGATGCATCATTGTAAGGGTCTGGGTGGGGTCTAAAACTTGGTCTCGAGTCCTCTCGAGTTCGAACTGGTTTCCATCGGTTGGGGGCCGATACAAGCCACGTGGCATGAATGGCATCACAACCATCCAGAAGAGTATGTAGCGGGGATGAACGTGAGTACATAATTATGTAGTAACACTACCAAGCCTTTTAACTTTATAACAAATAACCGAGAATTAACAAACATTATAACTCATCATCAACTACCCCTCCCCCTATAATCGATTAATCATAGTTATCTCTGTTCGAACGAATTCCTCGAGATTAACCCGATGCTTTGGGGGGAGGCCGAAATTTCAGCATGCGGTTTATAGCTTTTGATGCAAACAACGATCACGGGATGAATGATCAGGTTTAGTGCAGTTTCAATGGGCCGGAATTTTAGGGGTTTAGTGCAGTTTAAATGGGTTTGGATTTGAAAGCAAGGAGATATCATGCGTTGATTTTTGAACGAATGGCTATATCTATTCGGTTTATTTTTATCCGGTAAGTTTTTTTGTTCCGTTTTATCTAGTCAGCACAAAACCGACATTCTTTGCCATATAGATTAGTGCATGCTCGTGCCTGTTGGCACTGCAGCGGGCCGCCTTCGGCGGCAATACATTTGTCAGCACTGCAGCTGGCTGTCTTTGGCGGCAACACACCTGAACGCCTTCGGCAACAAAACACTTTCAACGACAACACTGGCATTCATAGGGACACCCATTTCCTCGCCCGTGCCGATTGGTACGAAGCGGGTGCCTTCGGTGCGACCAACTCCCCCTCCCCCTATAATCGATCAATCACAGTTATCTCTGTTCGAATGGATTCCTCGAGATCAACCCGATGGTTTGGGGTGGCCGAAATTTCAACATGCAGGTTTATAGACGTTGATGCGAACAACGATCACAGGATGAATGATCAGGTTTAGTACAGTTTCAATGGGCCGAGATTTAAAGGTTTAGTGCAGTTTAAATGAGTTGGGATTTGAAACCAAGGAGAGATCGTGCGTTGATTTTTGAACGAATGATTAGATCTATTCGGTTAGAGCTTAATCCTAACTTTATTAGTCATTGCATGATTATCATAGTATTTTATTTCTAGCAATATAGAATTGGTTTAATCTTGTTGAAAGATTTTATATCACTTAACTTTTTAGGTCTAATAAGAAATTAAATCTATATTATAGTAGAGACCTTTTCACTTATAGCTAAAACGGACTACCATCGATGCCGTAGTCTTTGCCTGCCGAACCGCCGCCGATGCCGTTTGTTGCCGCCTGCCGAACCGCCACCCGACCCTGAGTCGAAGCCCACTTTATATTTTTGACTGAAGCCCATTTTATATATTTTATTTGGGTTGAAGTCATTTTATACTAATCGGCCAAAAGCCCGTTTTTATATCTGTGATGGTCGAAGCCCATTATCAAGTTAATAGTAAATAGGCTGAACCCATTCAGGATTTGGCCCAACCACAGCTACTGAGTCTAATAAAGTGGGTTAAACCCAACCTGTAAACCCAGGATAATTATAACAAGCCCATGAAAACGTGATAAAACCAACCTCGCATCAATAGATACAACCAAATTCTCTGAACAGCCCAATCTTATTATTGAGTGCAACCCGAAATCAGCTTCCATAAATATTTTGGCCCTAATTTCTCCAATCGGACTCGAAATTGAGTTCCGTTTGCGCCCATGAACTTGTGGCATCGAGCCTAACCGGATTTCATAAAGGAATGTAGGAAAATGTTAACCTAAACTTTATGCCCACCGCTGAAGTAAAATTACCTTTATACCCTTATATAGGTTTTAGATCAAAACTTTATTAATCGGGCTCGTAATTCAATTTCATTTGCAGTCACGGACTTATGAAATCAAACTTGACATATAAGAAAGTTAACTTATAAGTTTACCCTTAGACCTAGCCTTTTTATAAAGAATTATCTTTAGGCCCCTAAACACTGTTTAAACCATAACTTGGCTAATAGAACTAAGAATTGAGTTCCGATTGGTGCTATGGACGTAACACTCCCACATACAACCCTAAAATAAAGTATATATAGAAAAATAAGTAAATATTAGCCATATAATTTTAACATATATTTTCCTATAATAATGATATTCAGGACGTTGTTGTAAACCACGGGACTCGCAGCCATTCGCAAATCACTATTGGAACTCTTGTACAGGATACGATCCAAGATTGTCAATTAATTATATGTAATCAAATTATGATTACTCCAACATAAATTACTAGCATATGATATGGAAAACTTGACCATTTGTGGGTATGGAGCTTGCCCAACTAAGTAACCAAAATGACTCTGGGTATGTAGCTTGCCCAGCTAAGTACCCAAATACCTCTGGGTGTGGGGCTGGCCTGGCTGTGGCCTAAAAGACCCTAGGTATGGGGGGTGCCAAGTAAATGACCCATGGCTGTGGAGCTTGCCTGACTAAAGCCAAAACGACCGAGAATCTGATACTTTGTCTCGGGTCGAGGCCCAAAAGAGATCCATTCGGTCAATTATTCCTTATTTGCAAGTTAATTAATTGTTATGAATGTTTTTGGTTCTATGGCATAATAATAATTAAGAAATAATGAATATCATGAACCTACTAAGTCAATGAAATGTGCTAAGACTCACTCCCCTACAGATCTTGGTGTTGTAGATACTAACCATACCTGAGCTGAGATTAGAGCTGAGGGAGATGATCCAAAAGAAGTTGGAATACCCGGTCTATGAACCATACTTGGAAACATAGAATGGCGAAGAGGAGCATTGACGAGGCATTAAAGATTTTTTTTTATGTATTTTTATTTTTGGAAAAAGTAATGTATTTGGTATAAATAAAATAGCTCTCATTTCCTACTATTTACGTGTGAAAATGGTATTACTAAGTTGTTCCTTTTAACACCACAATATTATATGGTTTGAATAAACCATAAAGTATCGAGCGTTACATCAGCCTAGGGTTTCAGTTCTCATCCCCGTGGCCTCAGCCTCCTCAGTCGCCACTGGTGACATCGAGGAGGTAGGGAATAATTGCTTTCTACATCCCTCGCTTTGTCATCATGAGTGCACCTGGCATCGCTCCAGGTGTAACATCCAACATTGTTTTGGCATCTCTGCATTGTGTGATCCCTCTCGTCCGGACATTGCACTCATATCAACCAAGATGTGAGCGAAAAATGGTACCTCCAAACACGTTGTAGACATAGAGATTAGATCTTCCTTCAACCCTTAAGAGTCCTGCTCCACATCTGGTTATGCATATCTGCAAGATTCATTTGAAAAGCTAAAGAAAATTCTTCAAGACTCCTATGGATATGGTATAGGAAAACCTCATCTCTAATTTCTCCTAATAAATCTTAAGAAAATCTCTCTCTCTCTCTCTCTCTCTCTCTCTCTCTCTCTCTCTCTCTCTCTCTCTCTCTCTCTCTCTCTCTCTCTCTCTCTCTCTCTCTCTCTCTCTCTCTCTCTCTCTCTCCCCCACAAGAAAGCTCATTGTGAAATTGGATTGCTACCCTTGCTTCCGGCATTACAAAAATTCCCATATGACTGCAATTATTAAGGAAAGAGTGGGAACCGCATACATGTGTTATAAGGAGAGAAAATCCAAGGTCCATGGATCCTTTAGGGATCATTTGGTTCGCATAATTGCTCTAGCAAGCAATTCTGGGTCTTCGGAATTAACTCCAAATAGACTACCCGGGAAATGGTTCAGAATTAAAAACCATTTTGGTTCGTGCAGGAAATGAGGAGGGGGGGGGGGGAATTGTGGCAAATGACTATATTACTCGTCAACAATTTATATATATAGAGAGGATGCATAATATAGGCTGCCGACCTATTTTAGCTAAATGGGCAGTCGCTTATTTGATGCCCTTAGGAGTTTTTGAATGTACTGATTTTTGTGAGTATAAGCAACTTATCTTAGATAGAACACCCACGAAAAAATAGTACATTGTAAAACTTTTAGGTGCATCAAATGTTATATTTCAAATTAACTGTTACAATGGATGTTCAATAAAACTTCTAACATTTGATCCCCCTATGAGTTTTAGAATATACTGGTTTTTTGTGAGTGTTCTGTTTAAGGTAAGGTGCTTATGCTCACAAAAAAAAAGCACATTCTAAACCTCCGAAGGACTTCAAATGGGTGGCTACCCATTTCGCCGAAATAGGATGGTAGCTCATTTCCTCTCTCTCTCTCTCTCTCTCTCTCTCTCTCTCTCTCTCTCTCTCTCTCTCTCTCTATATATATATATATATATATATATATATATATATATATATATATATATATATATATATATATATATATGTTATGAAACGATTGAATCGCTTCATCAGATATGGATCCCCATAAGAGATAGAGATTCATATATCCATCCTTTATCTACTTGTTCCTATAAATAAAGAACCCATCTGTGAGATAGAATGATTATTCTGAAACACGTTATCAGCACGAACCATCTGAGTTCGGCGGGAGAGAGAAAAGAGAAGAGAAATCGGAGAGAGAAAGGAGTGCATCTGCTACTTGTGGTGTCATCCCCGGCACTGTCTCCTTTCTGAGCAAAACAATCTCGCCGAGATGACCGATCCCACAGAGAGAGAGAGAGAGAGAGAGAGAGAGAACAAATTCCCGTAAGGTACGCCCTCAGAACTCATCTTCCGACGCAACACCGGCCACTCCCTGCTGGAGGCCACACCATGAACAGCACTTAGTTGGAGACCTCTAGGTCCTCTTTCGTTGCTCTCAGCCCCTCCGAGACCAGAGACCCATTATGGCATACTTCAGACCATCACCAAAGCTCACCGGAGGTGCAACTCCATGTATTACCCTAGCTCAGCTCGCTCGAGGCCGCATGACTAGGGGTGTGCATGATCCAAATCAAACCAAACTGACCAATTTTGATTGGTTTCGACATACCAAATGAATCAGATCGAATTGGATTTTAAAAAATCTGACATGATTGGATCGGTTGATGGATTTGTAATTTCAAAACCGACCTAAATCGAACACGAACCAACATATGTATATACATATAATATTTTATTAAATATACCATATGTCCTTGTATACCCTTGCTACCAACAACCATTGCAATACTGTAGGATGACTCAAAATCAGTTAAAAATGTTATTTGGGCATAATGATTGGATAACAATTATTATTTTTTAAGTTTGAACGAGGTCCTAATAGAGGAGGGGGGGGGGGGAGAGAGAGAGAGAGAGAGAGAGAGCCCAATAAGAACATGGTCCAAAGTCTAAACCGACTATCCAATCCAATCCAAACCGACTTTAATTGGATTGGATTCCAATCTTAGTTCGGTTTGGATCGAATTGAAAATCCTCAAAACTGACCAAGGTTGGATCAGCTTGGGTTTTGCCTAAATAGGTCGGTTTCGAACCGATGCACACCCCTACGCATGACCCTATGACCTTCGTCTGACCCACTTCCGGCCGCCCCTACGGACCGATCCTACCCACCCCTGACACTATCGTCGATGATCCCAAGCCCAGCTCAAGCAAGTCTTCATATATCTGAGCTTTGATCGTTAATGACAATGGCAATATTTTGCAAATTCAATTAACTCTTAGGGTATAATGGTACTTATATTATATTAGTACTCCTATAACTTATAGTACTGCACCCGATCCGATTTTTGTAAACTCGATCCAACTTGTTTTATATCAGACCCGACTTGACTGCATTGTGCAGGCCCAACCCAACTGCATTGTGCAGGCGCAACCCCACAACATGACCAACCCGACCCGTCTAGCTTTACATGTATTCACATACATTTAACTATCTGATTTAATCTAGACCGACAGATTTAGGTTTATGTCTGTGGGCATGATCTATACTCGTTCTGATCGAACTATATATAGATCTTGGGTATCCGAATCGTTCCGGGCCCATCGGTACGTTCATATTTTTCAGATTCATACACGTTGCTTATATATTTATCTGTTTAGTTCCTTAGAGACCAATATGTGAAATCTGTTCGTAGATAAGGACAAATCGGTCCTTAATTGTAACAAAATGTACATTATGCATATATCTCATATATCTTACCTATTTAATGTGCATAATATGTCATATTTTTCATTAGATGTATCGTAGGTTATTAGTACCTTTTAGAAAATGCATGACGGTTCCATAGAACCCGCTCTGCCTTGTCAAGTGACTTCTAAAAGGATCCTATTAATACGCAGTATTAATAGGCCTTATTCATTATACATTGTCAATACTATGTTTTCTATAATACGTGTTTATATGCCTATGTGATGAATATGATAGTCATAGCGATTAATGTTAGTATGTATTAAACCCTCAAATGTCGAATATTGCAAAATTAGACTTCCATGCATTAAACGTCAATGGAAGTAGTTATCTGAATTGGCAAGTAGATAGCATGTTATATCTATAAGCGAATAATTTAGAAAAAAACTTTAGAAGATAAGAACAAACTGAATCCGGATGAGAAAGCAAAGTTCCTAATATTTATTAGGTACCATATCTATAAAGATATGAAGAACGAGAATATGATTATAGCATATCCTACAGATCTTTGGAAGGCACTCAAAGAACACTACGATCACCAAAAGATGATCACTTTGCCTGCAACAAAGAGTGAATGGATAACCCTCAGGTTCTAGGACTTCAAGACAGTAACCGAGTTCAACTCGAAGTTGCTCAACATCGTCAGTAAGCTGAAGCTTTGCGAGGGGAAGATAGATGATGCTCAAATTATTGATAAAATTATTTCTACCTTCCATCCTAATAATATCATTCTATAACAGCAATACAGGGGGATGAAATACCAGAAGTACTCATAACTCATAAAAGTTATCCTGATTGCTGAAGAATATAATACCCTACTGGTAAATAACCATAATACTAGACACACTGAATCATTGATACTGCCAGAAGTAAATGCCAATGATTTCTACCGAGGTAGGAGTAGAGTCATAGGAATGAGAGGTGGAAGTCAGAGGAGAACGTAATAACTACCCTAGAAGAGGTAGAAACCATCATGGTAGAGGTTGATATCAAAATAATCCTGGCAAAGGTAATTATTATAGTCCTAGGAAGGACACTCATTTTAAAAACAAATGGATTGCTCATCCGAATCAAAAAAGAAAATCCCTCTATACCTGAAGATAAAAGAGATGTGTGTTTTGAATTTGGAAAGGAATGACACTTTGTCCAGAACCTTATGGGGAAAGATAACGGCCATCATACAATCCCCCTCTAATAGTCGACGGAAAGTATTGACCTTCAAGATGTGGTGCGCTGTAGAGTTATGAGCTGTCACAGTAACACTGTAGAGTAGAAAAAGAGAGAGAGAAGAAGAAGAAGAAGAGTTGATACAGGAGGTGGTGACGAAGTTCGACCGAAGCCTACGTCTCCGTGCGGTAAGACACAACCTTTGAATCCACTATATCTGAAGATGTCAAGCTACTCTCGATAAGCCAATGAGTGCTTATACAAGTAGAAAGAGGGTAAATCAGGTTTGACTAGAGTCAGATCACCAGAAGGCTCGAGGAGCTATAGAAAACAGAAAGTGGAATGTGGTCTCGAATATTCGATCCATAAATATTTATCAGGTCTGCTATTTATAGAGGTTTGAGAATATCAATGTTTTTGGCAAATATTCGGAGGGATTTACTAGACCCCTAATAGTATGTATAGGACCCAGGCTGAGCTACGGGTCCTATTGTCGTCTTCGTGGGTCCTAGGCAGGGTTATGGGTCCCACTACCATCTTCGTGGTCCCCAAGCATGGCAGCGAGTCCCACTGTCATTTCCGTAGGCCCTAGGCAAGGTTTCAGGTCTTACTGTTATTTCGTGGACCTAAGGTAGGGCTACAGGTCCCACTGTCGTCTCTATGGGCCATAGACAGAGCTGCGGGTCCTACTATCATCTCCGTGGCCCCCAAGCAGGGCTATGGATCCCACTGTCAGGCGTTAGCCATATTTTGCACCCATAGTTACCCCCTCCTAGCTAGGTATGTGCTAACTTAGCTGGCTGGGACTCGATGCCACAAAACTGGTTATGTATCTCCTGACCCGTTGTCCGGTGCTGACTGTCATGCCCGTCGACCCCCTGCTAAAGGGCTGGCCGAGTGTATGTGTGTGTGTCTGCCAACCCGTTGTCCAGGATCGACCGTCACGCCAGTCGACCCCTACCAAGACCCGATCAGGTAAGCATTTGCCCACCCATTGTCCGGGGCTGCCCGTCGACCCACTGCTAGGGGACGGTCAGGTGCGTGTTTGCTGACCCACTATCCAAGGCCAACAGTTGCGCCTACGGACCCCTTGCCAAGGGTCGGTCTGGTAAGTGTCTGCCGACCCGCTGTCTAGGGCCGACCGTCATGTCCGCCGACCCCCGCCAAGGGTCGGCTGGGTGCGTGTCTACCGACCCGCTGTCCGGGGCCAACCGTCATGCCAGATGACCCCTTACCAGAGGTCGGCCGGGTGAGCGTTTGCCGATCTGCTATTTAAATAAAATCAATTTTACAGAGAACAATATTCAAACTTACATTATTCAATAATCTAGATGGATTTTAACACAAAACATAATCGATGAGAAGAAATCCAAATTAAAAAGCGCTCAGTAAGTAAAAATAAAACCTACAGAGGTTGTCGGAGGAGAGGGAGAGGAGATAGAGAGATGGAAGGGCAAACCTGCGAAGATCGTCGGAGGAGAGCATTGCGAGGTCAGTGTCGGAGGGGACGACATGGACACTATTACAAAGAAAAAAAATAAAAAACAAGAAAATAAGAGTTTAGGAGTTGAGAGTGAGGAAACAGAGGGAGGGGAAAACCTATGTTGAAGAGGGGTTGAGGAATTGAGAAACTAAGTAACTTTGTGAGAGAGTGTTGAGGAGGAGATAAGAGGTTGAGTGAGAAACCACAACTTGCTTGTATTTCGGGATGTGAGGGAGGGAGCATAATCAGCGGGATTGTATCTCGTGCCATAGGATCGCATGTGATTTTCTATTGCGGAGAGGATCGGGATTGCTGATCGGGGGGTGTGTGCAGATCGAGGGACGGGAGGGGATCAAAGAGATGGGGGGCTGTTAGGATCAAGGGGTGACGGGAGGGGATCAGAGAAAGGGGGGCAATTAGGATCGGAGGGTGACGAGAGGGGGAATAGAGAGAGGGGGATCGGGAGATGGGAGGGGATCAGGGGGCAACAGGAGGGGATCAGAGAGGGTTAGGATCAGGGGGGATGGGAGGGGATCAGAGAGAGGAGGGCAATTAGGATATGGGGGTAACGGGAAGGGATTAGAGTGAGGAGGATCGAGAGACGGGAGGGGATTGGGGGGTGACATAAGGGGATCAGAGAGGGTTAGGATCGGGGGGTGATACGAGGGGATCAGAAAGAGAGAGAGAGAGAGAGAGAGAGAGAGAGAGAGAGAGAGAGAGAGAGAGAGAGAGAGAAAGGGGGGGTTAGGATCGGAGGGTGACGGGAGGGGATCAGGGGAGGGAGAAAGGGAGGGAGAGGATCACGAGGGAGGTGGGATGGGGGGGTTAGATCGCTGTGGGCACCGAAATTAGCCCACGGGTCGAACCCAACCCGCACATGCAAAATTGGCCCGCACACAACGACCCACATGAGAACATGGCCCGCACACAACGGCCCACATACGAACTCGGCCCGCACACAATGACCCGCATGCGAACTCGGCCCACACACAACGGTCCACATGCGAACTCGGCCCGCATGCGAACTCGGCCCACACACAATGGCCCGCATATGAAGCGGACCCGACTCAACGCAAAGGCCTCATCGGACCCGTAACTCAAATACAAAAAGGGGGCCCACCGGCCCCCCTTCATGAAAAACCGTGCCCCCTCCCCATGGGGAGGTGTGGCCGGCCATAAAGGGAAGAAAAGAAAAAGAAAAAGAAAAAGAAAAGAAAAAAAAAATCCTAACCGTCTCGATGCGGGGGGAGGTGACGTGGACGTCTACGCAACCGTAGATCCACGATGATTCCTCGATCCGATGGACAAGATGACGTCATGTTGCCATTAATTCGAAGGTGCAAAAGATATGGCAACTTATCATCAAAGATAAGTCATAACAAGCCCATAACCATCCCCATGAGATAAGGAAAGGGACCAAGTTGTTCCCCCCAAATAGGGAAACAATATTTTAATGGTTATGGGGGGAGATATTGGATAAAAACTAAAAGATTGCAGCCATATCTCTCCCAACCTCCCCCCCTTTGCCTATAAATATAAGGGGTGGGGGAAGGCATCAAAGGTCGAAAGCTGAAGATGAAAAGACTCTGCAAAAATGAGCTCCAACGCTTGAAAATCGAAGGCTTCACGAGGCACGGTAACCGCGTCCTACGGGAACACTAAGCCCATCAAGTCCTCATCAAAAGCGAAAGCCTTACACTTGAAGATCAAAGCTTCGACTCCTCGCTCGAAGAAGAAAGCTTGGTGAAGAAGGCCCGGAGTCGTCATCACCCCGACGTCTCCAATAATCTTCATTAACTCCGAAAACACCATAAACAAAGGCTGGAGAAGAAGATCAAAGCCGACAACACCCCATCGTCTTCAACAAAGGTGTCGACTCCTCGCACGAAGAAGAAAGTTTTAAGAAGAAAGCCTGAAGCCGGTGCTACCCCCGCCGTCTTCATCAACAAAAGCCGACGCTACAACCGTCACATGAAGACCGACGCTACCCCCGTCGTCTTCATCGACAAAAGCCAATGCTACAACCATCGCACGAAGATCGGTGCTAGCCCCACCGTCTTCGAAACTACGTCTTCGACTCCGATCATGCCAAAGAAGCTCGGAGAGAAGAGAAGCAAAGTCGACGCTGCACCCGTCGTCTTCAAAGCAAAGCCTTCGACTCCAATCACGCCAAAGAAGCCCGGAGAAGAGAAGAAGTCAAGCTGACGCCATAACCGTAGAGGAAGTCGGAAGAATAAATAAGCCTTGAAGAAGTAGCCATCGCAGTTCTAGAAGAAGATCAAGTCAATGCCAAAGCGAAAGCAACGCAAGAAGCCGAAGCAAAAGCACCGGTAAAGCCTGCGCCAAAGCAACGCACGTGCAAAAGCCAAGCAACTACGACGGTCACGATCAAAGCACCACATGTTCTAGCCGATACGACGCGAAGTCCGGAAGAACTAAAGCATCGCAAGCCTCTACCTGCCTACGTTCAAGCGCAAGCGCCAAAAGCAAAGTAAAAGCCAGAGCCACGCCAAAGCAAAGCCAAAGCCGGAAGCCAAAGCCAAAGCCGACGCCAAAAGCACTATCGATGCCGCGAACCGACGATCAAGGACACCGAGGTCTAACAAGGGTCGAGAATGACACGAAGACCGAGGAACGAAGCCAAAAACCCCATAGCCGAGAAAGCGTGAAGCACATAAGGGACAAAAGCAACGACAACAAAATCCTTAGCCTCTCAAGAAACCCTCACCCTGTAAAGACCTCTGTCCAGGGCAACCCCTTCAGAGCTCTCGCAGAATACCACGTGGAGACGCGGATCAAAGGGACCCTCCAGAGGATCTCTCCCACAATCTCCTGATTAAATATTCGCCGCACCCGGCTCACCACCCCCGAGTCCCGGCCTTTGTAATCTTTGTGTGTTTGCATTAAAGACGACCCGAATCTTTTTCTGCGCATACAATCGCAGATGCCTTTTTTTAGAGGACGAGAGGGAGAGGATCAAAAGGGAGGTGGGGGATCTCAATCGTCGAGGGACAGGAATCTCAACCGTTTGATGGCGCGCAAGCGAGAGATATGACAACCATCAGTTGCCAACTTGGCCTGTATGATCCGAGGATCTTGAGAAGAGGGACAGTTATAGCAATCATAGCTGTCTAATGGCGCACATGTACACGAGAGATGATGACAGCCATCCAAGCCATCAGTTGCTAACTTGACCTATATGCAATCTCTGTGATCCGAGAATCGCGAGAGGGGGGATGGTTACAGCTGGGATGGTGGAGATTGATTTGGGGGGTTAAGTTGGGGATATCATGACCGTTGGTTATATAGGGGTTTATCTTTGGTTTAAAAAAAATTAAAAATGTGACCCCTTATATATATATATATATATATATATATATATATATATATATATATATATATATATATATATATATATATATATATATATATGAGTATTTGTTCATGAGTTTAAATGTGATCAAGCTTTAAATAATAGTTTACCTAACAATTTTTTTCCTTGCTAACGAACTTCTTATTAATTAATCATCTTATTTAATTAAATTTTAACTAATCTTAATAAATAAAATTATTTTTTGAATCTATTTTAATCTACTTCTTACGTAGTCTGTTTATCTAATCATCCTATCTACTACTATTTTGTTTTTAAAAAACTAATTTTGTAATTAACCCACTTCAATTATTTACTAATCCACTTAAGGTTTTTTACTATACCAACTTCTATTTAACTTATCCACTAATCATACACCACGGTTCACAGACCTCTTTGTATGGAGATAACGGATTTTCCACATCTAAGCCATGTCATCTTCCAAGGAAAATGAACCATTTTCTCCCAACCTTGGGAGTAATGGATTTCCCCCCTCTAAACCAGCGAATTGATCTCCCCCCAAAATAGATTTCTTCCCTCAAATCAACGAACTAAACACGCTTGACACCATAGATCATTTCCAATTCCGCAAAAATTGCCTCAATTCTGTGAACCAAATGGCCCCTTAAATTCATACACGATATTTTAGCGAGACATGCCACCTGGCTTATGCCATGGGCATGAATCAACATGGGCCTAAACAATGAGCAATACTACTTAATCCCCATCCTTATCAGTTTTACTTCCCATCACAACTCCTCTCCGATTGAGCATTAATTATAAAAAAAGCAATAATTACCACATATTATTTTAGGCGCACTGAACACCGAGAGAGCTCCATATGTTAGGATTTGTTTTATGCATCTTCAATATTTTCTTTACATTTATCTATATTACTATATAAAGAGAATAGGGCTTGATGACACAAACCAATCAATATTGTTCCCCACAATTTTTTTTAGTGTATATATTTTTTTAAAAATTTTCAAGATTAATTTTTAAGTTTCCTACCAAAAAAGTTATTAATTTTTAAGTTTATGATTTTTAGTTATTTTTTAGGGTAATTTTTTTTAAAAAAATTGCTGGACCGATCAGGCAGTCACAGGACAGAGCGCTAAAGCAATGGCTCAAAAAGGTTCGAAGATCGAAAAGGGGGGAAGCAGCAATTGCTATTTATTAATTCCATAATCTCATGAACATGACATAATCGGCCAGGATTCGCACGTGCAGCTAAGGCACAACGGCCTTGAGGGAAAGTTCGTTCCACAATGTCCATACTCGGAGTCGAACAAGGAACCTCTCTAACATGGGAGAGACGAAGTACCACCATACCAAGATTCCGTTGGTCCTAATTTTTAAATTTCCATCTGGAAAAAAAAAGGATTGTAAGTTGTAACGAACATATGAAGCAACCATGCCCAATTATTTCTTTTCCTAACCCCCTCTGGACTAAACTAAATAGGGCCCAGCGAGCAGCTGCCCCTCATGGATTCTGAAAATTTCTTTGAGGTATTAGACCACTATCATCAAACAGTGTTTGATCCCCCCCCCCCCAGTTGGTCTGATTCAAATTTTTAATACATTGTTGTTCACCCCCCACCACAAAACAAACGACATTAAAAACGACTGCTCACCATCATCTTCGTCTATTTTTGCATAGATGGGGCCGATATTCGCCACACGACACGAATTATATCGAACACATAGAGGAAGCTGATGGTGAGTAGTATTCTGCAGCTCTCACTTTGCTATTATCCTCCCCCAAATGGAAATGAAACCCCACACTTGCATCAACATCATGGATGAGCCCTTGATGCTTGGTTTTTTTTTGGAAGGTACCCATGATGCATGTTGCTCATACATCTACCGCTTATCTTTGTATCATGATTGTTGATGGATGCACGGTGCACATCAATGCCCCTATAATTATTGGAAGTGTTAGTAACACGACATCAACTTTGATTGATCAACGCTCACCATGAAATTCTTGTGGGGGGAGTTGGTGGTAGGTTATTGACATAAGATTTGGTTAATGTAAAGGACGTCCAAATATCCCTATACACACCAGGTCCCTCTTGAAACATATGCACTTGCACCAGGTCCCTACATTGACTTTTATCCCAATTAAATGACAAAAATATCCCTGATTCAAAGCTCACGTTACTTTTCACTATAGCAAATGGGCAGGTACAATACATTATGAATTGTTCCTCTTTAGTGACAAATTGTTGCTCTTTGATACAATATAATCACTGTAGCAAGTTTTTTTTTTAAAAAATATCATTTAAATTTTTTTTTTTTTGCTGCAATGGAGTCATTATAGCAATTGTTCATCTTTGTACCGAATTCTTTCTCTTTGGTATACTGTACTAGAGAGCAACAATTAGGTACTAAAGAGCAACATTCGCTACAGTGAAAACCAATTGTTCATCTTTGGTACTGAATTGTTCCTCTTTGCTATAGTAAAATCACTGTAGAATTTTTTTTTGTGAAATATAATTCTTTTATAAAATTTTTGTTATAGTGAAATCACTATAGCAAAAAAATTTTGCAACAGTGAAATCGTTATAGCTAGCAATTGTTACTGTTCATTGCCGAAGCGTTACTTTCTATATGATTTCTCCTTGTACAGTTCGTTGCATGTAGGCGGTAAAATAGATATTTGCTAAATGGAAGGACTTGACCTAATCGACCATATTTGGATATCTTATACGTTAAATCAAATATTGGTCAGGGATTAGTCACCAAATATCCCTTTTTTTCTAATAACAACAAACAAATAAAAAAGCTAACAAGCAAATTGTCACTTGTGCCTCTATCTGATCTGATTATCGCCCCGACCTTCCTCCCTCAATTGGATCTCGGAGTGGAGACCCTTTGAAACAAATCCCCTAATGGGCTCAAACGCAATCAATCACCGAACTCAGGATCCTATGTAAAAAAAGTTTTCTTCCACCTAATTTTGAATCGCTAGGGTTGCCACGTTCGTTGAACGAAAACCACTACGCAAGTGATAGTTTTATGCTCGATTTAACAAGTCTATGCTTCTAAATCCGGGTTTAGTTCGTCATTTTTTGAACATATTCTGTTATGTTGGTAAGAAAAATCTTGCAAAACAAATTCTTTGATATTTAAAAATTACTTTTTGATATAAATATAATTGATTGATATATCTAAATTTTAATATTTGTTTTATGAAATTGAAAATTTTTTGTTATATTTTGTTCATTTATAATTTGTAACCAAGCGTAAACATAATGATTATACAATTTGTCACTATCTAGTTTTTTTTTTATTCCTCCCCCATACACACATAATTGTTTTTTTGCGGGACAGGCCAAGCGTAAAGAGGACAAGGTGCTAGAGCAATGGCTCAATGAGGTTTGGAGATCGAAACGGGAGAAGGCAGTCAGCAACTGCTATTTATTATTTTCATAATCCTGTGAACATGATATCAACGGTCTGAATTTCCACACGCAAACAAGGCACACTGTTCTTGAGGAAAAGTTCGCTCCACGGCTGAAGTCAAATAAAGAATCTCTCCAACATGAGAGAGAGGAAGTACCATCAAACCCAGATCCTCAACTTGCTTTGGAGGAATGCTATGCATGCACACCGAGTAATGCATCTCACCCAACAACACCCGAATATAAAAGAATAAGATCTTGCACAAGTGTTGTAGGGTTGGTTTATCGGTCCAATGCACGGCTGAGGTAGAGAGTGCGCATATTGGGCGTGTAGACATGAACCCCTTATAATATATATATATAAAATCAGCATAATTACCAACTTGCCATCCCCTCAGTACCAGTTCTGGTTTAGCTGCAGTGCCTAAACAGGGCAAATACCATGTTAGGCACTAGCAAAAGACATTGCTCCAGTTCCTTTAATTTTTTTATTTTGTTTTGGTAAATAAGCCCCCAACACTTTCTATATTATATATTCCCCCATTCTCTTAACCCAGTTGTTCTGTCACCAGTCACCATGGGTTGGGGGGGACTCCCAAGGAGTAGCAGAGTATCTTTGCCTTGTTCATGGAGTGAGCATCTCATAAGCATATATAGAGAGAGAGAGAGAAGAGAGAGAAAGTAGAGAGAGAAAGAGAGGGTAGAGAGAGAGATGGGAGGGCAGCAGTAATTCTGAGGGACAAATGGTGGTGGCAGACTGGCAGCCTCTTTGTACTGCAAATATTGTAATATTTTAAGCAAAACAAGGGAGGGATTTTATAGGGATAGGTGCCCTGCCTTCCGGCTCTAGGGTCCTTGTGGTAAAAAAAAAGAATCCAACGCCCCAACTTTTAACTGTTTGGGGATTTGGATGTAAATATTTTATGAATTTGTATTTTTTTAAATACTCTTTTGGAGGCTAAAACAAGGACTAGAAAACAAATGGCAGATGAAACCCACATGCCACCTAAAGTGGAAGTCACAGTGATGGGATGTTATCATATCATGGGCCACTGGTTGGACGGTGGGTGATGTGGCTGTGATGGAAGAGAAGTGTGATGGTGTGAGACTCACACCATCATAGAAGGCTGCTTGCTTTACAGGCCAAGGAAAGCAAACAGAGGCAGAGACAAAAAGCCAGCCATGTGACCCTGCTACCCATCTTTCCCTGCTGTTTGAAACAGAGTCGGTGTGTGGTCACCCCCGTGAGAATAGAGTTATCACCAACCATATATAGGGTGGGGGCTACTTACAGCTCACAAAATACCTAAGGCAGTCCATATCTATAGCCCACCTCCTCTTTTGCTAAATACAACCCCTCTTTAAGGGTTATCTCATTTGTTGCCGTTATTGTACACGTGTAAACCGCCACCCACCGCAACACATTTTCATAGATTGTCTCCGCCAATGACGTCGATCTGTCTCCTCCCTCCCCCATCCTTCTCCTTCTATTCTTTCTTTTTCCTCCCCTTCTTCCTCCTCGTTATGAAAATCACTCATTTAGCCTTACCAGTCTAAATGCACCTTATGTTCATTCTATCGAACCGACCGAAATGATCTAAGATGCATTCAGGCACATTCAGACTAGTGACGCCTAATGCACAATTTTAGGGATGAGGAGGACGAAAAGAGGAAGGGGATGGGAAACAACGGTGGTGAGTTACAGGCGATGGAGGCAGATGGCGGTCTGCACATGGCTGATGATGGGCGGCGGACTTGGGGTGCCAGCAAAAATAGGGAAGAGATGAAACGGAAACTCATTGGGTGTTTTTTCAATTTTAAATTAGGGCAGCCTTATATATTTTGTGGGTTGCAAGTAGCCCCAACCATATATTAAAAGAGATCTAATGTAGTACAAACTCTGTATTTTTTTTTTAAGAGGCATACATTCATGGTTAAAACAACACTTGTAAGTGCTATTGCACAAGAGAAATCATTGTTCAAAGCTTACCAACAATGGTTCAATCCTTGCCAAAGATCGAGCCTTGTTTTTTGCTCATAGTTGTACTACTTTATTTTTGCGCATGCACATAGCGTAAGAGAAGCCCAAGATTCGTCCTTGTGATAACCCCAGAGGTTGTGAGTATGTTCCCTTGCGTGTTCAAATATCATTTTCCTAATAATATAAATGTATGGAGTTACCTCCCCCCCTATTTTCTATCTTATATAGTAATATATAGATGCTTGGACAAGTAGGTTGTTGATTTGATTTCCCTCCCCCTCGAGTTACATAAGAGTGCGTAGGAAAACTTCTGAGTGGATCAGGGCATATTCATCGAGGGATTAGTTCAAACTTGAAGTAGGTCCAGTGCCCTAAATATTTCAAGACAACCCCCCCCCCCCCCCCTTCCCATTAAATTTTTTTAAAAATATATATTTAAAAAATACTTTACTATTATACTGGACATGTGAGAAACTTAATTCGAAAAGTGGTAATCTGACAATCACATGACGAGGCGACGTCGCAAATCACCTTGCCACGTTGGTTCATTTTCCTCTTTTTTTCTTTCGATTACCGTGAAACCTTGTAATACAGTTACCGCTGTAAAACCCAGCATGTGAAATGCTAAGATCAATCCACTTTATACTCAAACACCTAATTGCAAACAATCAAAGCCAAGGTATATACTGTGGGCATCGAAATTAGCCCACGGATTGGACCCGACCCGCATGTGAAACCTGGCCCACACACAACGGCCCGCATGCGAAACCTGGCCCACACGCAACGGCCCGCATGCAAACTGGGCCCGCGCACAACAGCCCGCATGCGAAACTTGGCCCGCGCACAACGGCCCGCATGCGAAACCTGGCCCGCACCCAACGGCCCGCATGCGAACTCGGCCAACACACAATGGCCCGCACCCAACGGCCCGCATGCGAACTCGGCCAACACAACTTGGCCCATACACAACGGCCCACACACACACAACGGCCCACTTGCGCACTCGGCCCGCATGCAAACTCGGCTCGTGCGCCGCAGCCCAACTCAAAGCAAACGGGTCCCACCGGACCCGCTACCCGAACACAAAGAGGGGGGGCCGGTCTTGAAAACCGTGCCCCCCTCCCCATGGAGAGGTGGGGCCGGCCATAAAGAAAAAGAAAACAAAAAGGAAAAAGAAAAAGAAAAGAAAGGAAAAAGAAATCAAAACCGCCTCGATGCGGGGGGAGGTGGCGTGGACGTCTATGTAGCCGTAGATCCGCGACGATCCCTCGATCCAACGGACAAGATGACGTTGTGTCGCCATCCGATCCAAAAGTGCAACAAGAATAACAACTCAATCTTTAAAAGATCGAGTCACATCTAGCCGTAACCACCCCAACTAAAAAGGAGGGGATCGAGTTTGTTTCCCCGAATCAAGGAACAATATCTTGATGGTTATGGGGGGAGATATTGGATGAAACAAAAAGATTTCAGCAATATCTCCCCCAACCGCCCCCCTTTGCCTATAAATAGAAGGGGTGGGGGAAGGCACAAAGGGTCGAAAGCTGAAGAGGAAAAGGCTCTGCAAAGACGAGCTCTAACGCTTGAAGACCGAAGGCTTCACGAGGCACGGCAAGCACGTCCTACGGGAATCCTTGGCCCTTCAAGTCCTCATCAACGTGAAGACCTTGCACTCGAAGATCAAAGCTTCGACTCCTCGCACGAAGAAGAAAGCTTGGAGAAGAAGACCCGGAGTCGTCGTCATCCCGACTTCTCCAACGATCTTCATCAACTCTGAAGAAGCCATAAGCAAAGGCCGGAGAAGAAGATCGAAGCCGACAACACCCGTCGTCTTCAACAAAGGCGTCGACTCCTCGCACGAAGAAGAAAGCTTGGAGAAGAAGGCCTGAAGCCGGTGCTACCCCTGCCGTCTTCGTCAACAAAAGCCGACGCTACAACCGTCGTGCGGAGATCGGTGCTACCCCCACCGTCTTCACCAACAAAGTCGACGCTACAACCGTCGTGCGGAGATCGGTGCTACCCCCGCCGTCTTCATCAACAAAGCCGACGCTACAACCGTCGTGCGGAGATCGGTGCTACCCCCGCCGTCTCCACCAACAAAGCCGACGCTACAACCGTCGCACGAAGATCGGTGCTATCACCGCCGTCTTCATCAACAAAAGTCGACGCTACAACCGTCGCATAGAGATCGGTGCTACACCCGCCATCTCCAAAAGAAGCCTTCAACTCCAATCAAGCCAAACACGCCCGGAGAAGAAGCCGACGTCACAACCGTCGCCAGGTCCGAAAGCCGAAGACGAAAGAGCTCCGCAAGCGAAGCTCCAACGCTCGAAGACCGAAGGCTTCACGAGGCACGGCAAGCACGTCCTACGGGAATCCTTGGCCCTTCAAGTCCTCATCAACGTGAAGACCTTGCACTCGAAGATCAAAGCTTCGACTCCTCGCACGAAGAAGAAAGCTTGGGGAAGAAGACCCGGAGTCGTCATCACCCGGCTGCTCCAACAATCGTCATCAGTTCCGAAGACGCCATAAGCAAAGGCCGGAGAGGAAGATTGAAGCCGACAACACCCGTCGTCTTCAACAAAGGCATCGACTCCTTGCACGAAGAAGAAAGCCGGGAGAAGAAGGCCTGAAGCCGGTGCTACCCCTGCCGTCTTCGTCAACAAAAGCAGACGCTACAGCCGTCGTGCTGAAGCCGGTGCTACACCCGCCGTCTTCGTCAAGAAAAGCCGACGCTACAACCGTCGCACGGAGATCGGTGCTACACCCACCATCTCCGCAAGAAGCTTTCAACTCCGATCAAGCCAAATACGCCCGGAGAAGAAGCCAACCGACGCCACAACCATCGAGAAAGCCGGAAGAATAAAGAAGCCTTGAAGAAGCATCGCCATTCCCGAAGAAGATCGAGTCAAAGCTAAAGTCAAAGCCAACGCCAGAAGCCAAAGCAGACGCACCGGTAAAGCCCGCGCTAAAGCAACGCACGTGCCAAAGCCAAGCAACTACGACGGTCACGAGCAAAGCACCGCACGTTCTAGCCGATACGACGCAAAGTCCGGAAGAACTAAAGCATCGCAAGCCTCTACCCGTCTACGTTCAAGCGCAAGCGCCAAAGCAAAGCAAAAGCCCGAGCCACGCCAAAGCTACGCCAAAGCCAAAAGCTAAAGCCAAAGCTGACGCCAAAAACACGATCGACGCCGCGAACCGACGATCAAGGACGCCGAGGTCGAGCAAGGATCGAGAAAGACACGAAGACCGAGGAACGAAGCCCAAAGCCTCCCTAGCCGAGAAAGCACGAAGCACGGACGGGACAAAATCAACGGCGGAAACTCCTTAGCCTCTCAAAAACCCTCACCCTGTAAAGACCCCTGTCCTGGGCAACCCCTTCAAAGCTCTCGCACGAATACCACGTGGAGACGCGGATCAAAGGGACCCTCCAGAGGATCTCTCCCACAATCTCCTGATCAAAGAAAATTTGTAATATCGTGTGATCCGCAATAAAGACGACCCGAATCTTTTTTCGCGCTCACATATACAAAAGCTAATTCCGATATGTACAGAAATTATAAATCAGTTTTCAAAATGTCGATTTTAAACTTGATAATTGTATTACCGAGTTTTACATTCGTCGAGACAAAGAAAAAAAAGTTAATTGACGTGATAGGATGTTATGTGTCACCACCTTGCCACGTGGCTATTAGATGATCAATTTTTTAAATTAAGTCGTCTCATAACATAATCAGTATAATAGTAGAATTTTTTTTAATATTATTTAAAAAATATCCTAAAAAAGGTATACAGATAAATAGAGTATGAAGATTGAAGGTTTTAGAGTTTAGATGAGTGAAAGGACTGGGAGGGAGGTAAGCATACCGGATTCAGCACCATCCTAGCTCGTCACTCTTTAAAAAAAATCAGGGGGAAAGCAATTTGGGTTTTAAAAAAATTCCGAGCGTTTTTTTGGCCGCTCGCCCTTGTAATCCATATACGCTGTTGCGATTAATTATTATTTTAAAAGGGGGGCTGCATCTGCGTCCGTGTCGCGCTTTTGGCAGTTTGCATTGGCCCTTTGCGTGTTTGTATTGGCCCATTGTGATGAGGAGGGAGGGGGGGAGGGAGATTCGGAGGAGGAGGAGGAGGAATCCCTGCAGCGGTAGCAAGAGGGCGGGAGCATAGTGGACAAATGCTGGCAGGGGGGTTGATGGGTTTCCCTTGATTTTACAATTCATGGGACTGTAGTGGGGAGGGGAGGGGAGGGTGAGGAGACTGAACAGAGCTGTCCTTTTTTTTTTGGTGGAATTTGATTGAAGGGAGAGAGCGACGTGGGGTTTTGATTGAGGGAGGAGAGGGGGGGTTCGGAGGTGTCTGGCGCTGAAAATCGATCCGGGGGGTGTGGGGTTTTATCGGGAGGTGGTCTGCTGGTCTCCATTCGTTTCTCTGAAGCTGTGTTGGATTTTGCATCTGGGTTTTGGTTTTCAGAGCCTTTTGGGTGGGGTTGGTGTGCCCAGGTGACGGATTTTGCAACTGGGTCGTGGCTGTTGGAGGTTTCGGATGGGGAAAGGTGCTGGCTTTCTGGCTTTAAATGGTGGGTTTGGATTGGGTTCTCTGTGTGGGCACTGTGGGGTTCTCTCCTTCTAGGGTTTTGCCATCTGGGTTCCTTTTCTGAGGGGCTGGGATTGGGTGGAGGTTGTGCTGTTTCAGCTGAAATGGTTTCTGGGTGGGGTTTTGGTGTGGATTTGGTGATTGTGGGGACTTTCTGGTTATAACTACAGAGGGTGTGAAGGCTTGGAGGATTGGCAGCATTATAATGGGGAGGAGGGGGCTACCCTTTTGGATGGTGAGTTTGCTGCTATTGGCATGGTTTGAAGGATCCTCTGCAACTCTCTCACCTTCTGGTATAAACTATGAAGGTCAGTTGATCCTTGACATCTCTCGCTCTCTCTTTCTGTCCATATCTTTTTTTTGGCTGATTTCTTTGATCTGAAGAGTCAATGTAGATGTTTTGCCTAGGTTGTTCCAACTTACTTAAGCAATATTTATTTTGTTTTTTGTTTCTTAATTTGGTTTGTGTTCTTCTTGGTGTGGTTATTTCTCTTTTGAGTTTTGTTGTATGCTATTAATGTTACTAGAATTTTCTGCCAGGGCCTTGTGTTGAATTTTTTTGTATGTTAGTATTTAGTGAAGACCCATTTTCTCTGCTCTATTCCTTTGGATGTTATTGCTGTAACGAGGATGATCATCATCATCCAAGTCTTATCCCATTGAGATGGGGTCGACTGTAGAGTACAATTCTCAGAAAGGTCCAAATAAAGATTGGCAAGAATGTTACCTCTCTAACATCAACCCTCTAAGGTTGGTGCCTAAAACTCAACCAAGATAACTTAGCAAGAGAGGGCCTCGCAGCAGCACAGAAGGCCGGGTGGCTGGTAGGGAAGGGTACGGAAACCTACCTTATCTGTTTTGTTATGCAACTTAAGCTCGTTCAACTAGGGAGCGATCCTCTAGGGTTCTTCCATATTAGGAAAAGGAATCATGAATTTAACCATGCATTTTAAATTAGTGAAAAACCATTCATATTTGAGATTTTTATTTCTATTTACCTTTTCGTTTCATTTTTATTGGTATTGCTCATTTTTTTACGAAAAATATAAATATATTGCCTGATAGATTATGTAACTTTGATAGGTTTAGAGATAGTATTATTTGCAAGGCATAGTACATGACGTGCGTTTATCTGATCTCTAAAACATCATTGCTCAAGAGATGCCTTTGGTACTAGGTCACTCCATTGACTATCACCATTAGTGTCAAGGATATTTCTTATCTGGACTCAAGTAATTGATATCACATGTATTTTGATGACACCTAGATCATCCAAAGCTATCCTTCTTCAGGTTTCACGTATTGGCAGTACTAACACTGCCTCCTAGTTTGGTATTTATTGTGTAATTTCAATTCATGCAAGACTAGTGTTGCTCTCTGTTGGATCTCCTTATTTGTTCCTTTCATTCATTCTTTAGATGATTCTTAAGCTTCAAATTCTTATTTGCCTTTGAACTTGCATAGTTTTTGTTGTAGCTTGTAGGCCTGTGACTCTACTGATGCCCTTTATAAATGCAGTTGTAGCATTGGTGGCTATAAAAATGGAGCTAAATGACCCATATAACGTTTTGGAAAAATGGGACATTAACTCGGTGGATCCATGTAGCTGGAGGATGATTACCTGCTCTGCTGATGGATATGTTTCTGCACTGTAAGTATGAGTTCCTTCTCTATTTCACAACCCTCATCATATGCATTGAACATGCAGGACCTCTCATCATCCGACTTCTTTCCCGATTTACTAATCATTTTGTAATGTGGTATGATGTGCTGCTTCTTGTTTCATATTGTCAGAGGATTGCCAAGCCAAAGCTTGTCCGGGACTTTATCTCCAGGGATCCGAAATCTTACGAATCTGCAAACTGTGTAAGTGGACACACCAACTAATCTGAATATTGAATTTTATACTTGAATACTTTAGACATTGTCATATGGATACAAAGATTTCGGTATGATGTAAAAGACTTTGTCAATGCAGCCATACAACAAATACTATAGGAAAAGTATGTGCTTTATTTTCATTTGCAACCTAAAAGTCTTCAACTTACACTATGATGTTATAATGAAAAAAATGAATCTAATTAAATCATCGACTTATATAGAGGATTACACGTGGTTTTTGTTCCTGTAGGCTGCTGCAGAACAATGCTATTTCTGGACCAATTCCTTCTGATATTGGAATGCTTGAGAAGCTCCAGACACTGGACCTTTCTAACAATCAATTTAATGGAAGGATACCCAGTTCCTTGGGGGACTTGAAGAACTTGAATTATCTGTAAGATTTGAGACTTTCAATCTGCATATTTTTCTACCTATACTCCTAGTTGAAGGAAAACTAATTCTAGTTGTTGCTTTATAAACAATTCGTTGTCAGTTGTCACTAATGTTGCCAAATCAAACAAGTTGCTTAGATACCGTCGCCATACTTATGTTTTTTACAAGCTAAGTTCGTTGGCGTTGAAACTTATCAATGTTTTTACTATTCTTATTATGAGCAAGTTAGGCGATTGAACAACAACAGCCTATATGGACCATGCCCTGATTCATTGTCCAACATCAAAGGTCTCACTCTCTTGTATGCCCCTGTAACCTCGAACTCTTCCTTCTGTGTCCATAGCTCAAATGGAACTTGTGAAGGCATTGCTAATTTAATATTTCATGCAGAGATCTTTCGTATAATAATTTGAGTGGTTCTATACCAAATGAATTTGCAAGAACTTTCAAGTAAGCTGTTCTTTTTCATTTGATTTTTGTTTTAGTTTTATGGGCAATATTGAATCAACATATTGTTACTAGTTGTAATATAGTCTTGATTTTTCTTACCAGCATTGTTGGAAATCCATTAATTTGTGGGCCAAACTCAGGGAACAACTGCTCTTCCATGTCTCTAGATCCACTTTCATTTCCACCGGATGATTTAAAGAGTAAGTTAAACCAGTTAAATGCTTTGGTCCTCGGTGAAGTTTTGTTTTCAACAACACTTTGGGCCGATTTCCTTCTATGACTATTATAATTAACATGCATCTTGGGTTTCTCAGATTCACAATCTGGAGTGACAAGAGGCCGCCGTGTGGCTATTGCATTTGGTGCCAGTGCTGGTTCTGTTACATTGATAATCCTTGCTATTGGTTTGCTTATTTGGTGGCGGCATAGACACAATCAACAGATTTTCTTTGACGTAAATGGTTAGATTTTATTTTCTTTTCAACGAGCTTCAATCTTTTTCTCCTTATTTCACATTGGTTGTTGATTTTTCATGTTCTTTCTAGTCTTTCGGACCATGTTTGTGCATGAATTCATGTGGTTTTTGATATGTTAAATTGATGAGATCCCACCCATGCATCTGAGTCTTTTCTGCCTTTACTAAGCATTTACCTTTATTTTACTTTCTTATAAATACCATGCATTATGTGTAATTTTCTGATTGTTCTCATCAGGCATATAATTTCGATTAAGTGTTCTCTCTTTTGCCATCTTTCGTGTTGTTCAACTTCTATTAGATGCATCTATTGAGAAAGAGTGATACGAGTGTAACTGTGGAACAACATATTGTAGAAATGGAAGATATATATGAAAAAGGGACTCCATGCATGCCATTTACATTCTTGCCTAGTTGCCTTATTATTATATTTTTCAATTGAGGTCAGTTCATCTGGATATCTAATAGAGCATATTTTCTTACTTCGAGTTTCTTTCATGTATGTATGCACATCCTGCAAATCTGAAGTGCATCTAATAAAAAAAATCTATTGATTTATTTTGTTGTCATGATATCCTATCATAGGTGAGCCATCCTAATAGCTTATTTCATCCCTCTAGCTACTTGCTCTATTTCACCTGTGGTCGACATATCTTCCCTCCACCACCACTATGTCTCTATCCTCACTTCCTTATCTCTGCCATTACTCAGCCCTCCATCCGACTTCACTGCTCTGCCATGACTCCTACTCCGTAACTTCACCTACACCAAACCTCAATCCTCTTGCCCTACTCTCCACTCTATCCTTCCTTTTTACCCTCCAACTACTCCCTTTTGCCCTCATGTTGTCCACTGTAATCCACACCACAGACTTGCCCACATGCCCACCTCACGATTTTGGTAAACCTTTTTTTCTTTTCTTTTATGCAATGAATGATGAATTATATGAAAATTGAAGTTACTTGCGAGCATCATCCATGGTTTCCTTGATTGGAATTCATCAGAGGTGGATTCCTTGAATCTAGTGGGCTCTAGATTTCCCCCCTCTTGATGTATGTAGGGTTCGTTAAAGAACGCAAGTGCTGAATTTAAATGATCAGAAATAAATTTCTGCACATATTTATTCAAATTTCAGCAAGGATAAAGAGAACTAATCATTATCCGATATTCTGATCATGCCCAAACAAGTTTACTTTAGCGAAGTGATAAAACTAGCATGTGAACAATTAATTCCAGATTTAATAATAAAATTCCAGCAATACGTTGATTGACAATATTTTAAACACAAGTCATAATCTCAAAAAAAACGCAAATCTAAGCGATAAATAATCTAATGGATGAGAAGTCAAATAGATTGAAAGACCAAATAAAAATCAGCAATAGGTCGGTTTATGATGAGGATTATCACATGAAAAATATCGAGAGACGATTCAAACCATGCTTTGGTCAATGCCGATCACGATCAAGGGCTCCGTTGTTGTAGAGGAATGGGCGGAAGAGGAGGCGTGATCCGAAAGAAAGGGATGAATAAGTCGAGATGAGTTGATCTTGAAGATAAGTTGATCTCCGCGTCAATCTTCCACGAAGTCGTAGACGAGAGCGTGGCGATGAGGGAGAAGCTTGCGGAGAGAAGAAGAAGACTAGAAGCAAGAGGATTCTTCGTATGAGGCTCCGAACAAGCGAACCCGATTCTTCGTTCTAGGGTCTCAATCCATCATCAATCGATCCGGCTATTAGAGTTTGTGAAGGCTTTTATCGGAGGGAAATAAGAAAAAGAAAAAGAGAGAAGGGAAGCTGCAGGATGAGAGGGAGAGAGAGGGATTGCGGGCACGCATCCCGAGGGGGTCACGCACGGGTATTGCTGTGGGAGGAGAGAGAACGGAAGAAAGGGGTGCGGCTTAGCGGTTTTCAACCCTTTTAGGGTTTGTTTGGCTTCATTTTGAATCCCATCCATCAATATTATATCTCGACTTAAGATCATACGGCTACTATAGAACTTATTAATGAGTCAGTTTGGCATCCGTGGCTCGAACCGGATGTAAACATGGCTCGCATCTACCCAAACCAGGAATAAAATATAAATAACTTAAGATCCATCAGTTGGATCGACAAAAAGTAAAAAACCAAAGTCGTAGATAATTAAAATAGCTTTCCAACGATGCAGAAGGATCGACGATTGGCCTCGTGGATCTCCATAAGGGATCAAAATACGCCATCAGTTGGAGAAATCGGCACGTTGGAGCTCGTCTGCATTACCTCTTCTCTTCTTCCACCATTCATTTATCTGAGTTTCTACGCCAAAGAAATATGTGTGAGGTGTCATCTCGTTTCATCCTCTCTGTTTCTTTGACGAAGAAGCAACAAAAACAAGAAGAAAGAAGAAGAGCAAGAAAGAGGTCCCAAGCCTTCTCCCATGACGTGTCTTTATTTTACCATGATTTAAGAGTTATTAATTTGATTTCTGAGGGACCCCGTACCTTGTCCCTCATCAAGTTTCTCATATCTTATAACCTTAGTTAATGATTCTGAATCCCTACACGTTGTACGAGCAATCCTTCTAGCTGTTAAGACCTATTGAAACATACGGAGAAAGGCGATGATAATGGTTAAGAATATTTGATGCTCATGCGTAACGTCTTGTTCCTCTTGCCGAGTTCGTTCGTACTATTCACAGGAGAATCTATCATCCGCTTCAGTAGATGATACAAAACAAAGATAGTCATCCATCAAGTAATGTAAAATCCTCTATAGCCATTAAATTTGAAGCTTGCAATGATATTATCGATTTACGATAACTCGTTGGAGTTACTAAACACCTATTTACATTGTATGATAAACAGGTGCTTGAAAGAGTACTTTTACATGTTCGAAGATCCCCAGTCATGCGCTAAAATCCTAATTCATTGGAATAATCAAATGCTGACTATTATTCTTTTGATATATCTTATACGGAAAATTTGAAGGATTTGATTAGGAAAGGATTACCCATGATATATGGAAAAATGCTACTGGATCAAGTGGCACTGGCTTATATTAAAGATATGGACAATATCGAGGAAGGGTCTATTGATATTACTAGGTCTCATGAGCCCCCTACCAAAATCCGTGTTTAAGAATACATCTATTGTGCATGGATGCATTAGCCACCGAATAATATCCATGAACACACATCGTTATGTCATATATGTAATATATATTCATATACTTCCAAATCTGTGTCCTTGTGTTTAGTATGAAATTCTTTACTGCAAAGAGTTGGATTCTACAAATTGGCGATTTCGTCATACTTGGATTTAACAAAATGGCTATTTAATCTAAAATTAAAAAGAAAAATTAGAAGAGAGAACAGAGCCAAAAGAGGAAGTTGGGTAGAAAAAATATCCTTTCTTCTCAAGATACAAAAAGAGAGGATGAGGAAGATACGGTGATTGACCAATGGTGAGGGTGGCGATGGTGGGATGAGGAGACAGGAAAGAGGCATTATGGATTCTTTCTTTCTTTATCGCATCCTTTCCTTCTTTGTTATGCATGAGCCAAACACTTTTCAAAAAGCATTCAACTTGGGATGAATTTATGAGAAGTTTGACACCTGTATCTTGATATTACAGTAGTGTAAATGCACTCTTCTTTAGATAAACACACACACATACACACATATTCCGATCAGATTAGCATGCAAGTCCTGTATGGGTAAATAGAATGTGTTACCATGTAACATATACATACACTATATGTTGATATAGTATATACAACATAGAATTGACATGCATCCATCTCACCCATACCCTTTTTTACATTCAATTCGACTGCTCTTTTCCTTGTCTAGGGACTTGATGTGAAATGGGACTTGTTCGCGGCCTTATTGCTAATTGGAGCTTGTTATAAGGACTGATTAACAAGTCCCCCTTTTATAATTATGAGTGTATTTCAAATATTCTCTACTATATATGTTTGTATTGATAATTTTACTCTTGCTAGATAAGGTACCAAGGGCGTGTCGAAACACGTCTTATATGTCATGTCCATGTACCTAGGCTTGAGTCATAAGTAGTGGTTTCATTTGGCACGATTAAGTTATTAACAAGCATCCTAACTTCATGAAGTACATTGGAATGCTACATGAGATTATGGGAATATACACAAGGAGTTGAAGCTTTTACAAGAGAATTATTGCAGCTAGCGTTCAAGCAATGGGCATTACAAGAAAACATGAAATGTAGTAGAAAAGAAGAGAAATCAAAGAACAAGAGCAAAGGTAAGCAATCTGTTGAAAAAAAAGGGGGAGAAAATATACATAACTATTTTGACAACAACAACAAGGCATGCATCCACACACTTCAGCTTTTCTTCTTGTTGGTGTCATTTGCACCAAAAATACTCCTCAGCATAAGGGTATTAATGATGCTCCTAGTTCAAATTCCACTAATGAGAAATTCCGGGCAAAAACTTCCGGTGTGAGTTTGATTGTTGCGAGTTTAGAAGCTCAAAAGGACCTTACATTGACCCTTGACCCTTATTCAACACTAGTATCCAGTTTTTTGAGTCGCTTCATTTATTGTTTTATTAGTAATCTTCAATTAAGTTGCACGATCATCTAATCCTAGTCAATTTGGAGTTTGAGTAAGTTGAGATTGGTATAGTGATATGGAGTAGATTGCCATGGAATGTTTACAGTGCACAATCTCAGCCCAAATAAGATAACTCATCTCAGACGGGGGACATTCTCTACTTATTAGGCATTTTTGATTATTTATGATGTATTTTCATCATATTTTATAAGATAATCTTATGCATTTTTTTAGGCTAGCATAGTCATTTTTAGTCCCACATTGCTTGTGGTCAAGTTATGTATGTACCTGAGGTCTATTTAAAAGCCCTAGGTCTCTTATTAGAATTCTATGTATTATTGAAGTTTATGCGAATAATGACTACGAATGCATCTTCTTCCTCTCAGCATGAAGCCTTGGGGCCGGAGTGAAGCCGGCCCCGAGGTTCTCGGTGTGAAGCCATAAACAAGAAGCCGAGGGGTAATAAGCCCTGGTTATCTCTTTCTCTTTCTCTTTCTCTCCACTTCCAGTAGCATCGCCAGTGGACCTGTCACTACTTCCAGTGGATCTTGTGCCTTCGCCCTTGCCATTAGTAAAGGACTCACTATCGGTCGAGCAGCTACTGGTACCGATTCCAGCACACAAGCCCCAACATTTGACTTCCTCGGGTTATACTATTCACCCCGATTCAGGTGTTCTTTTGGTTTCATCTACACTTAGGTGTGCCTTCCTTTGAGATACAACATCTGCAAGCCCTGATGACCGCCTTCATGCCCTGATGACCGCCTTCATGAGCGTGCACCAACACTTTTCTGACTCTCAGTCCCACGATGACTCCAACATACTGCTTGTGTGGGATCCATGAGTTGACTACGGTTCGGCACAACACCATTTGCTATGTCTCGACCACTAACTCCTGATTCCAAAATTCAACCGCGGTGGAGGTGATCTCGACGCTGCAGCTGGCAATGTTCATCAAGCTAAACTTGAGGGTGAGTTTTTTCATAGGGAAAGCGATTGATACGGAGCAGATTGCCATGCACTAATTACGATGCACTGGCTTAGCCCAGATAAAGTGGGCCATCTCAGATGGAGCCCATTCTCTACTTATTAGTCATTTTTTGTTATTTATGATGTATTTCCATAATATTTTATATGCAAATTTTTTGCATTATATTTTAAGGTTAGCTTCATCGTTTTTAGTCCCACATTGCTTGTGGTGAAGTTAGTGAGCCTGAGGCCTATTTAAAAGACCTAGGTCTTGTTAGAAATCAATGAAGCATTGTACAGTTTATGCGAAGAATGGTCGCGAAGCCGTCTTCTTGCCCTCGACATGAAGCCCTAGGCCTGGTGAGAATCTGACCCCAAGGATGTTCCCAACGTGAAGCGATCAACAAGAAGTCGAGGGATGAGAAGCCTTGGTTCTCTCTCTCTTCCTCTCTCGCACTAACTCTCTCTCCCCCTCTCAACTCTCATCTCAATGCGACGATCGATCAATCCTGCATCATTTAGGATGACATCCGACATGAGGCATGGTTATTCATTAACATGACCAATCAGTTGGTATGGGGTATTCTAACTTTTAGCTAGAAGTTTTCAAATTTCTCTAATAGAAAGCGATGTTCCTAGTTCAAATTCCACTAATGAGAAATTTCTCTTGTGAACTTCTGTTGTTGCAGCAGATTTTATCCGTTTCAGTGCGACATTTCCATTAGCATTTTAATGGAACGGAGGATTGGTCCTTTCAATAGGGGTTACAATCAATGGTGTCCGTTGATCATATCTAATGTGATAGTAACTTAGCATTAGCTCAGAAGAGTCAAAGACCAGGGGATTTGAGAAATACCGATAATAAAACGGGCCAATGGGAGGGTGTCATCGTGATCTGTATGGTAGTGTTTACTTGCTTGGATGCTTGTCTAGGTTGCAAGATTGAGTATATCATTTATAATTGCCGATTTTTCTTCTTGTGACTGGGTACTAGAAATACATGATCTATAATAAATAAAAGTAGGATTTGTTACCTTGTATTGTTACTTCCATTCTTCTCTGAATTACCTTTTTCTTTACAGATCAGTATGATCCGGAGGTGTGCTTGGGTCATCTAAAGCACTACTCTTTCAAGGAGCTCCGAGTAGCTACCAATCATTTCAATCCGAAAAATATATTAGGGAAAGGGGGATATGGAATTGTGTACAAGGGATGCTTCCGTGACGGCACACTTGTAGCCGTGAAAAGGCTGAAAGATTGTAATGCCATCGGTGGGGAAGTTCAGTTCCAAACCGAAGTTGAAATGATTAGTTTGGCCGTTCATCGTAATCTCCTGAGGCTTTATGGATTCTGCTCAACGGAGAACGAGAGACTGCTTGTCTACCCTTACATGCCAAATGGAAGTGTTGCTTCTCAATTAAGAGGTATGTCAGTTTTTCCCTTTTACATTATTCAAGTAGGTTATGTATCACTGCATGGATGATCTACTTACTGTTAAAGGGAAAAAAAATAACTTACATGTTGTTCTAGAATTTGTGTATAGCAAGCACATTAAACTATAAGCTTCTTTTGGTGCTACGATACTATGATAAAATGTGGAGCACATCCTGCATTTAATACTATCTATGCAAGGGTTTGTTCTTCAATCATCAACTATTTCGGTAATATTAGTGCATGAGCTAGATATTACATACCACAATGAGGAGTTGCTCCTTCACATCGGAAGTAAATGTATTTCCCGGAGAAAAGCTTGTGTATATCGGGTTCGCTCATGAAGGCAAACGCGGAAATGCTAGAGGAAATGGTTCGATTGCCATATTTTGACTCCAATACTTAGGGAGAAAATTATATGCAGGTAAGGATTAAAATTTCGAGTATCGAATCCATCTCGGCATCCCGGAAAACCAAGGTATTTTACATGATATTTCGTGAAATATCCGGTTTTTCATGGAGGGCTTGTGTTATGTGATTAAAAAAAAAACGTGGATTTCGTCTGGAATATTTCGTTATGGTTGGCGAAAAAAAATAAAACTAGATATTTCACGAACTCTCCCGATAAATCTCGAGATATAGTTCCTTGTATGTTGGGATGTATTACAACCAGATATAGTTCCTTGTATGTAGGGATGTATTACAGCGGACCGATCACTTCAATTTTGTTGCAAGCCCTCTTGAGCAAAACAGTATTTAAATCCTGCTCCTGTTTAACTGGCAGAACATGTTCATGGTAGGCCGGCTTTGGACTGGTCAAGAAGAAAGAGAATAGCATTGGGGACAGCACGGGGATTGCTGTATTTGCATGAGCAGTGTGACCCAAAAATAATCCACCGTGACGTTAAGGCCGCCAACATTCTTCTCGACGAGGACTTTGAAGCGGTCGTTGGGGACTTTGGATTGGCAAAGCTTTTGGACCACAGGGAATCTCATGTCACCACAGCAGTGCGCGGGACAGTTGGGCATATAGCTCCGGAGTATTTGTCGACGGGACAGTCATCGGAAAAGACTGATGTCTTTGGCTTTGGCATTCTACTGCTAGAGTTGATCACCGGTCAGAAGGCGTTGGATTTTGGGCGGGTAGCCAACCAGAAAGGTGTAATGCTTGATTGGGTAAGCACTTCAATTTCAGTCTCTTTAATTTCTGCATCTATTGATGTCTACAGGGTCGAAATTTTTTGAGAGCATGAACTAAATGATTCTACTTCACTAGTACGGACGGTTGCGATGCCGCTCGATCGGATCGCACATCCGGCACCGATGCCACTCCCCAGAGAGAGGGAGGGTCCCTCCCTCCCTCTGGGGAGTGCCATGTGGCACCTATAGGTATTTATAGATTGATAATTGGCGACCATAACCAATAAACGTTGACAATAAATTTGCAATCCCTATTTTCGACATCAATCATAACCCAAATTTATCACCAAAGGGATTGATTGAGATTTCAGAAAATTGTGAATCCCTATGTTTATTTGGTTTCCGATTTGCAGGTGAAGAAACTCCATCAAGAGAACAAACTGAGCGCGATCGTGGACAAGGACCTAAAGAACAACTACGACTGGGTCGAGTTAGAAGAGATGGTCCAGGTGGCTCTGTTGTGCACCCAGTACCACCCATCCCACCGCCCCAAGATGTCGGAGGTGGTGAGGATGCTGGAAGGCGATGGCCTCCCGGAGAAGTGGGAGGCGTCGCAGAAGATCGACACCCCAAAGTTCCGGTCCTCCGAGCAGCCGCCCCCGAGTTACTTCGACTTTGTGGAGGAGTCGTCGCTTGTTGTCGAAGCAATCGAGCTTTCCGGCCCGAGATGACACAGGCTCATGTGTTCCAACTGTATATGTGTTGCTAGTTTTGGGTAAGCTTGCAAAGCACAAGTGTGGGTTTTTGGTAGAGTTTCCTTGTGGTGTTCATAGTAGTTGGGGTTGCATGTATTCTTCTGTACAAAAAGGAAAATGAAAAAAAGAGAAGAGATTAATCCTAGAAATCCCAATTTTCTGTTGAAATCTGTTCTGAACATCGTTCACTTTGATCGTCATGATTCAAATCATCTAAAGCTCCATCTCTTCTAGGAATGGCAATGGGGCGAGTATGGGAATTGAATTTTTATGATTTTTGAATATGCCCGTCTCGAACCCGCCCCGTTTACAATAGGAATTTAAAACCCAAACCCGGCCGCCATCCCTAATCTCTTCCGGTCACACATCTTTTTGTGGGGGTTTATCTGCATGCCTGTGTGGCAATTAGGGGTGTCAATGGGTCGGGTCGGGTCGTGTTTGTGTCCAGTCTCGGGTCGTGTCCAATACCCCTAGACCCGGACCTGACCTGTTTAACTAATCTTGTCTAAATCCTAAACCTGTACCGACCCGCTAATAAACGGGTAGACCTGATGAGACCCCCTTTACCACACGGGTTTATTCAGTTGACCCGATCAAACCCAATCCGACTCGACCCGATAGACCCGCTAGTACTATATAATATAGTATCGGATTGCGGGTAGAGCCAACCCGACACGACCCGTTGAATTTTAAACAGATCTACCGTGTCGACCCGAACCCGTTTAGCCCTGACCCAGACCCGCTAACTTCGTGTCGGGTCTGCCGTGTCGGGTTCGAAATTGCCAGTCCTAGTGGCAATGTTACCGGCAAATGGTGTGGTCCGAAGCTTAGTCTATCGTGTACCCTAAACAAGCGACGTACTGACCGCAAGGTCAACTCCCCTTAAAATTTATAAAGGCACAGTGTAAAATTGGAAAATGGCTAATGAGTCAACGAGGTCCTCTAGTAATGATAAGGGCACTACCAACCCCGCCAATGCCCGTGCAGCCTTCTGCCACCTCCTTCCTCTTCCTTCTTTATCTCCTAACCTCTTCTTTCTTCCTCTGCCTCCGTCGGAGCCAAGAATGTGGTAGGTGTGGGGGGGGGGGGGGGGGGAGGGGGAGGAGGAAAGCGAGGAGGGCAGAGACTGCGGCATTGGAACACAGCAGAGTGAAGGGGTGCGTGGACGATGAGGGAGAAAACTAAGAGCACATACAGCAGATCTGAAAGCAGTCATTATGTCGGACGTCTTGGATGCATCCTTCATGTGTTCAGCTAGCACTAATCTTCATTCCTTATCTAGACTAGGGGTGGCAATTAACCGGGTTACCCGACTCGACCCTATTGGGATGGGTTTGGGATGCTTAAAAACGGATTTGGGACGTGTTTGAGATTTAAATTTAAAACCCAATCGGGTTCGGGTTTTACTCCAACCCGCCCTGTCCCTACTCGGTTTCCTAGCCGCCGCGTAAGCAAAGAAGGGAGTTGGGGGTTTGAGAGCATTTTTTGATGAACTCCTGGTGCCCTCCCTATTTCTAAGAGCTCCTAACCTCCACATAGTCAAAGTAGGGAGTTGGGTTTGAGAGCATTTCACGATGAACTCCTTGTGCCTTATTTCTAGCAGCACCTAGCTACCATTTAGGCAAAGTAGGGAGGGGTTTGAGAGTATATTCGGACGGACTTCTTATGCCCACCCTATTATTAGGAACTTCTGGCCGCCATATAGGCAAAGTAGGGAGTAAGGTTTGATAGCATCTCCCGACGGACTCCTAGTGCCCTCCCTATTTCTTGGAGATCTTAGCCTAGGGAGTAGGGTTTGATAACATCTTTTGACGGACTTCTACTACCCTCCCTATTTTTAAGACCTCCTTGTAGCCATGTAGGCAAAGTAGGGAGTGAGATTTGAGAGCATCTTCCGATAAACTCCTAGTGCCCTCCTTGTTTCTAGAAGCTTGTAGCTGGCATGTAGGCAAAGTAGATTATGGGGTTTGAGAGTGTCTTTCGACGGACTCCAAGTACACTCCCTATTTTAAGAGCTCCTAGGCACCAAGTAAGCAAAGTAAAAAAGTTGGGCTTGAGAGCATTTTTCGATGAACTCCTAGTGCCCTTACTAATTTTAGAAGCTCCTAGTAGCCACATAGCAAAGTAGGGAGTGGGGTTTGATGGTATCTCCCGATGGACTCCAAGTACCCACCCTATTTTTAAGAGCTCCTAGCCGCCACATAGGCAATGTAAACAGTGGAGCTTAAGAGCATCTTCCGATGGACTACAAGTGCCTTACCTATTTGCATGAGCTCATAGCAACCATATAGGCAAAGTAGATTGTGGGATTTGAGAGCATCTCTCGATGGACTCCTAGTTCCCTATCTATTTCTAAGAGCTCCTAGACGCTATATAAGCAAAGAAGGGAGTTGGGTTTGAGAGTATTTCCTGATGGACTCCTAGTACTCTCCCTATTTTTAGGAGCTCCTAACCGCCATACAGGTATAGTAGGGAGTTGGTTTGAGTGCATCTCACGACGAACTCCTTGTGCCCTCCCTATTTCTAGAAACTTCTAGTCGCCACGTAGGCAAAGTAGAGAGTGAGGTTTGATAGCATCTCCCAACAGACTCCTAGTGCCCTTTATATTTCTAGGAGCTTCTAGCAGCCATGCAGGCAAATTAAGAAGTGGTATCTTATATCATCTCCCGACGAACTCCAAGTGCCCCCCTTATTTCTATAAGCTCGTAGCTACCCTACAGGCAAATATCTTATGGGGTTGAGAGCATCTCTTGACGGAGTCCTAGTGCACTCCCTATTTCTAGGAGCTCCTAGCTAATACGTAAGCAAAGTAGAGAGTTGGGTTTGAGAGCATTTTCCGACGGACTCCTAGTGCCCTCTATATTTCTAAGAGCCATTAGGTGCCATGTAGGCAAAGTGTGGTTTGAGAGTATCTCCCGATGGACTCCTACTGTCCTTCGTATTTCAAGGAGCACGTAAACGCCACATAGGCAAAATAGGGAGTGAATTTGAGAGCATCTCCGGATGGACTCCAAATGCCCTCCCTATTTCTACTAGCTCCAAGCCGCTACATAGGCAAAGTAGGGTATAGGTTTTGAGAGCATCCTCCGATGGACTCCTAATGCCCTCCGTATTTTTAGGAGTTCCTAGCCGCCACGTAGGTAAAATTAGGAGTGTGGTTTGAGCATCTCCCGACGGACTCTTACTGCCCTCCCTATTACTAGAAGCTCCTAGCTGTCACATAGGCAAAATAGGTAAAACACGGAGTTGGGTTTGAGAGCATTTCCTAACAGATTCTTGATGCCTTCCCTATTTCTAGGTGCTCGTAGTCGCTACATAGGCAAAGTAGGGAGTGGGGTTTGAGAGCATCTTACGATGAACTCCTAGTGCCCTCCCTATTTCTAAGAGCTCCTAGCTGCCCGTAGGTAAAACAGGCAAAACAAGGAGTTGGGTTTGAGAACGACGAACTCCTATTGCACTCCCTATTTCAAATAGCTCGTAGTTGCCACGTAGGCATAACAGGGAGTCGGTTTGAGAACATCTCCTAATGGACTCCAAGTGCCCTCCCTATTTGTAAGAGTTCCAATCTGCCACATAGGCAAAGTAGGGTATGGGTTTGAGAGCATCCTTCGGTGGACTCCTAGTGTACTCTCTATTTCTAGAAGCTCCTAGCCGGTATGTAAAAAAAGTAGGGAGTTGGGTTTGAGAGCATTTCCCCACAGACTCCTAGTGCCCTATTTATCTCTAGGAGCTATTAGTCACCACATAGACAAAGTAGGGAGTTGGGTTTGAGAGCATCTCACGATGAGATGGACTCCTTATGCCCTCCCTATTTTTAGAAGATCCTAGCTGCTACGTAAGCAAAGTAGGGTGTGAGTTAGAGAGCATCTCCCAACGGACTTCTTGTGCCCTACCTACTCCAACGGAACACTATTTCTAGGAGCACCTAGCCGCCTTGTACACAAAGTACGGAATGGGGTTTGAGCGCATCTCCTAATGAACTCCTAGTGCCCTTACTAGTTCTAGGAGCTCATAACCGCCACGTAGGTAAAATCAAGAGTGTGGTTTGAGAGCATCTCCCGATAAACTCGTACTGCCATCTTTATTTTAAGGAGCTCCTAGTCGCCATGCAAGCAAAAGAGGGAGTGGGTTTGAGAGCATTTGCCGATGGACTCCTAGTGCCCTCCCTATTTCCAACAGCACCTAACCGCCATATAGGTAAAATCGAAAGTATGGTTTAAGAGCATTTCTCGAAGGTCTCCTAGTGCTCTTCCGATTTCTAGGAGCTCCTTACCGCTATGTAGGTAGGGAGTGGGTTTGAGAGCATATCTCGATGGACTCCAAGTGTCCTCTCAATTTCTAGGAGCTCCTAGATGCAATATAGTCAAAGTAGGGTATGGGGTTTTAAAGCATCCCCCGATGCACCCCTAGTATCCTCCCTATTTCTAGGATCTCCTAGCCACCTCGTAGGCAAAGTATATAGTGGGGTTTGAGAGTATCTCCCAACGGACTCCTAGTACCCTCCTTATGTCTAGGAGCTTTTAGCCGAACATAGGCAAAGTAGGGAGTAGGGATTAAGAGCATGTACCGACGGACACCTAGTACCCTCCCTATTTCTAGGAGCTCCTAGCTTCCACGTAGGCAAAGTAGGGAGTGGGGTTTGAGAGCATTTCCCAATGGACTCCAAGTACACTGCCTATTTCTAGGAGCTCCTAGATGCCACATAGGCAAAGTAGGGTATGGGGTTTGATAGCATCCCTCGATGGACTCCTAGTACCCTCCCTATTTTAGGAGCTCATAGCCGCCTTCTAGGCAAAGTGTGGAGTGGGGTTCGAGAGCAAATCCCAACGGATTTCTAATGCCCTCCCTATTTCTAGGAGCTCCTAGTCGTCACAATGGCAATAAGATAGGGAATAAGGTTTGAGAGCATCTCCCGACGGACTCCTAGTGCCCTCCTTATTTCTAGGAGCTCCTAACCGTCCATGTAGGTAAAATTAGAAGTGTGGTTTGAGAGCATCTCTCGACGGACTCCTACTGCCCTCCGAATTTCTAGGAGCTCCTAGCCGTGACCTAGGTAAAATAAGAAGTGAGTTTTAGAGTATCTCCCGATGGACTCCATGTGCCCTCCCTATTTCTAGGAGCTCATAGCCGCCACATATGCAAAGTAGGGTATGGGGCCTAGTACCCTCCATATTTCTAGGAGTTCCTAGCCGCCTCGTTTGCAAAGTACGTAGAGGGCTTTGAGAGTATCCCCTGACGGACTTGTAGTTACTTTCTTATTTATGGGAGCTCCTAGTACACTTCCTATTTCTAGGAGCTCCAAGCCGCTACGCAGGCAAAGTAGAGAATTTGATTTGAGAGCATCTCCCGATGGACTACTAGTACCCTACCTATTTCTAGGAGCTCATAGTTGTCACTCAGGCAAAGCAGATTGTGGGGTTTGAGAACATTTCTAAATGGACTCCTAGTGCCCTCTCTATTTCTAGGAGTTCCAAGCCGCTATGTAAGCAAAGAAGGGAGTTGGGTTTGAGAGTATTCACTGATGGACACCTAGTGCCCTCCACGCAGGCAAAGTAGGAAGTTGTGCTCTCACAATGAACTCCTTATACCCTCACCTAGCCAAAATTTAAGCAAAGTAGAGAGTGGGTTTGAGAGCCTCTTTCGATGAACATCTTGTGCCCACCCTATTATTAGGAGATCTTGGCCGCCACATAGGCAAAGTAGGAAGTGGGGTTTTATGGTATCTTCAAATGGACTCCTAGTGCCCTCCCTATTTCTAGGTGCTCCTAGCCGCCACATAAGCAAAGTAGGGAGAGGGGTTTGATAGCATCTCCCAATGGACTCCTAGTGCCCTCCCTATTTCTAAGAACTCATATCAGCCACGTAGGTAAAGTAAGGAGCGGGATATTAGAGCATCTCCCAATGAACTCCTAGTGCCCTTCTTATTTCTAGAAGCTCATAGCCATCAATTAAACAAAGTAGATTATTGGATTTTAGAGCATATCTCGATGAATTTCTAGTGCATTCCCAATTTCTAGGAGGTCATTACCGCCACGAGCAAAGTGAGTTGGGTTTGAGAGCATCTCACGACAGACTCCTTGTGTCCTCCATATTTCTAGGAAATTCTAGCCGCTATGTAGGCAAGTAGGGAGTGGGTTAGAGAGCATTTCCCGATGGACTTCTTATGCCCTACCTATTTCGAGGAGCTAGTAGCACCCACATCGGCAAAGTAGGGAGTAGGGATTAAGACCATCTCCCAACGGACTCCTAGTGCCATTCCTATTTCTAGGAGCTCGTAGCCGCTACGCAGGCAAAGTAGAGAGTGAGGTTTGAGAGCATCTTTCGACAGACTCCAAGTGCCCTCCCTATTTTTAGGATCTATTAGATGGCATATAGGCAAAGTAGGGTATGTGTTTGAGAGCATCACCCGATGGACTCCTAGTACCCTTCCTATTTCTAGGAGCTCCTAGTCACTTCGTAGGCAAAGTACGGAGTGGGATTTTTGAGCATCTCTCGACGGACTCCTAATGCCCTCCCTATTTCTAGGAGCTTCTAATCGTCACATAGGCAAAGTAGAGGGTGGGGTTTGAGAGCGTCTCCCAACGGACTCTTAGTGCCCTCCCTATATCTAGGAGCTCCTAGCCTCCACATAGGTAAAATTGGGAGTATGGTTTGAGAGCATCTCCCGATAGACTCCTACTGCCATCCCTATTTCTATGAGCTCCTAGCCGCCACATAGACAAAATTGGGAGTGGGTTTGAGAGCATCTGCAGACGGACTCCAAGTGCCCTCCCTATTTATAGGAGCTCTAATCCCCCATATAGACAAAGTAGAGTATGGGGTTTGAGAGCATCCTCCGATGGACTCCTAGCACCCTCCTTATTTCTAGGAGCTTCTAGGTACCTTGTAGGCAAAGTACGGAGTTGGGGTTGAGAGTATCTCCGGACGGACTCCTAATACCCTCATTATTTCTAGGAGATCCTAGCCACCACATATATAAAATAGGGAGTGGGGTTAAAGAGTATGTCTTGACGGACTCCTAATGCCCTCCCTATTTCTAGGAGCTCCTAGCCGTCTTGTAGGTAAAGTCGGGAGTGTGATTTAAGAGCATCTCCCGACGGACTCCTATTGCCTTTTCTAATTCTAGGAACTCCTAACCACCTTGTAGGCAAAGTAGAGAGTGTGGTTTGATAGTATCTCCCGACAGACTTGTGCCCTCCCTATTTTTAGGAGCTCCAAGTCGCTACATAGGCAAAGTATGCAGTGGAGTTTGAGAGCATCTTCCGACGGACTCCTAGTGCCCTCCTTATTTCAAGGAGCTTATAGCTGCCATGAAAGAAAAGTAGGGAGTGGGGTTTGAGATCATATCCCGACGGACTCCTAGTGCCCTTCTTATTTATAGGAGCTCCTTGCTGCCACGTAGACAAACTAGGGAGTGGCTTGAAAGAATCTTCCTTGAGATTTATAGTGTGCTTTTTATTTCTAGGCACTCTTAGCCGTTACGTACGACGGACTCCTAATGCCCTCTCCATTTCTAGGAGCTCGTACCCGCCACGTAGGCAAAATAGAGAGTTGGGTTTGATTGTATCTTTCGATGGACTCCTAGTGCCCCTTTTAATTCTAGGAGCTCGTAGACGTTATGTAGGCATTGTAGGGAGTGTGATTTGAGCGAATCTCCCGACAAACACTAAATACCCTCCATATTTCTAGGAGCTCGTAGCCGTCACATAGGAAAAATGAAAACTTGAGTTTGAGAGCATCTATTAACGGACTCCGAGTGCTCTTCCTATTTCTCAGAGCTCCTAGTCGCCACGTAGGCAAAATAGGGTGTTGGGTTTGAGAGCATTACCCGATGAACTCTTAATGCCCTTCCTATTATAGAAGCTCTTAGCCACTGGTAGGCAAAGTAGGGAGTGGGGTTTGAGAGGATCTCTTTACGGACTTCTTGTACTCTCCCTACTTCCAAAAGTACCTAGCCACCACATTGTCAAAATAGAGAGTGGGGTTTGAGAGTATCTCCCAACGGACTCCTAGTGCCCTCTATATTTCTAGGGGCTCCTAGCCGCCACATAGGCAAAGTAAAAAGTGGGTTTGAGAGTATCTTCCAAAGGATATCTAGTGCCCCTTATTTCTAGGAGCTTCTAGCCACCACATAGGCAAAGTAGGGAGTAGGGGTTGAGAGCATCTCCCGAAGAACTTCTAGTGCCCTTCCTATTTTTAGGAGCTCATAACCACAATATAGACAAAGTAAGGAGTGTGATGTAAGAGCATCTCCCGATGGAATCCTAATGCCCTCCCTATTTCTAGGAGCTCTTGATCACTATGTTGGCAATATAGGGAGTGGGGTTTAAGATCATCTCCCGATGTAATCCTAGTGCCCTCCTTATTTCTAGGAGCTTCTAGTTGTTACGTAGGCAAAGTAGGTAGTAAGATTTGAGGGCATCTCCCGACAGACTCGGAGTGCCCTTCCATTTCTAGGAGCTCATAGTCGCTATATAGACAAAGTATGGAATGGGGTTTGGGAGCATCTTTTGGTAGCATCTCCCTACGTACTCCAAGTGGCCTCCCTATTTCTAGGAGCTCCTAGCCACTACATTGGCAAATTAAGGAGAGGATTTTGAGAGTATCTCCCGATGGACTCCTACTGCTCATCCTATTTCTAGGAGCTTGTAGCCGTCACGTAGGCAAAGTAGGGAGTGGTGTTTGGTAGCATCTCACGATAGACTCTTAGTGCCTCCCTATTTATAGGAGCTCCTAGCCGCCATATAGTTAAAGTAATGAGTAGGGTTTGAGAGTATCTACCGACCTTATTTCTAGAAGTTCCTAACTGGCACGTAGGAAAGTAGTGAGTGAGGTTTGAGAGTATCTCCCGACAGACTCCTAGTGCCCTCCCTATTTCTAGGATCTCGTAGTCTCCACATAGGTAAAATAGGGAGTAGGGTTTGTGAGCATTTTTTGATAAACTCCTAGTGCCCTCCATATTTCTAGAAGCTCTTAATCGCCACATAGATAAAGTATGGAGTTGGGTATAAGAGTATCTCCTAACGGACTTCTACTGCCCTCCCTATTTCTAAAAGCTCCTAGCCGCCCATTGGAGAAGTAGTGAGTGGGGTTTGGGAGAATCTCCTGACGGGCTTCAAGTGCTATCCATATTTTTATGAGATTTTAGCCGCTATATAGGCAAAGTCGGGGGTGGAGTTTGAGAGCATCTCCCGACGAACTCCGAATGTCCTCTCTATTTTTAGGAGCTCCTAATAGCCAGTAGGGAATGGGGTTTGAGAGCATCTCATGACGGACTCCTTGTGCCCTCCCTATTTCTAAGAGCTCCTAGCCGCCACGTAGGTAAACTAAGTGGGGTTTGAAAGTATCCTTCATATTTCTAGAAGCTCCTCGATGCTATATAGGAAAGATAGGGAGTGGGGTTTGAGAGTGTCTCTCGACGAACTTCTAGTGCCCTCATTATTTTTAGAAGCTCCTAACCGCTACATAGGCCAAGTAGGAAGTGGGGTTTAAGAGAATCTCCCAACGAAATTCTAGTGCCCTCCATATTTCTAGGAGCTTCTAGTCGTCACATAGGGACAAAGAATAGTAGGGTTTTAAAGATCTCCTGACAGACTCTGTGTCCTCCCTATTTCTTTGAGTTCTAAGCCATCACATAGACAAAGTAGGGATCGGAGTTTGAGAGTATTTCTTGATGAACTACTAATGCCCTCTCTATTTCTAGTAGCTCATAGCCACCAAATAGGCAAAATAGGTTGTGAGATTTGAGAGCATATCTCGACGGACTCCTAGTGTTGCCCTATTTCTAAGAGCTTCTAGCCGCCACATTGGCAAAGTAGAAAGTGAGGTTTGAGGGAAACTTTCGATGGACTCCTAGTGCTTTTCGTATTTCAAGGAGTTCCTAGCCGCCTCATAAACAAAGTAGGGAGTGGGGTTTGAGAGCATCTTCCAACAAACTTTTATTGCCATACATATTTTATGAAGCTCCTAGTGCCCTCCCTATTTCCAGGAGTACCTAACTGCCACATAGGTAAAATCAAAAGTGTGGTTTGAGAGCATTTCTCGAAGGCCTCCTAGTGCTCTCCCGATTTCTAGGAGCTCCTTATCGCTACGTAGGCAAAGTAGGGAGTGGGTTTGAGAGCATATCCTGATGGACTCCAAGTGTTCTATCTATTTTTAGAAGCTCCTAGATGCTACATAGGCAAAGTAGGGTATGGGGTTTTAAAGCATTCCCTGATGGACCCCTAGTACCCTCCATATTTCTAGGATCTCCTAGCCACCTTGTAGGCAGAGTATGGACTGGGGTTTGAGAGTATCTACCGACAGACTCCTAGTACCATCCTTATGTCTAGGAGCTTCTAGCCACAACATAGGCAAAGTAGGGAGTGGGGATTGAGAGCATGTCCCGACGAACTTCTAATGCCCTCCCTATTTCAAGGAGCTCCTAGCTTCCACATAGGAAAAATAGGGAGTGGGGTTTGAGAGCATTTCCCGACGGACTCCAAGTACACTCCCTATTTCTAGGAGCTCCTAGATGCCACATAGGCAAAGTAGGGTATGGGGTTTGATAGCATCCCTCGATGGACTCCTAGTACCCTCTCTATTTTAGGAGCTCCTAGCCGCCTTCTAGGCAAAGTGTGGAGTGGGGTTTGAAAGCATATCCCGACGGACTCCTAATGCCCTCCCTATTTCTAGGAGCTCCTAGTCGTTACAATGACAAAGTAGGGAGTGAGGTTTAAGAGCGTCTCTCAACAGACTCCTAGTGCCCTCCTTATTTCTAGGAGCTCCTAGTCGCCCATGTAGGTAAAATTAGAAGTGTGGTTTGAGAGCATCTCTTGACGGACTTCTACTACCCCGCTAATTTCTAGGAGTTCCTAGCTGCCACGTAGGTAAAATAAGAAGTGGGTTTGAGAGCATCTCAATGTGCCCTCCCTATTTGTAGGAGCTCATAGCCTCCACATATGCAAAGTAGGGTATGGGGTTTGAGAGCATCCTCCGATGGACTCTTAGTACCCTCCATATTTCTAGGAGCTCCTAGCCGCCTCGTTTGCAAAGTACGTAGAGGGGTTTGAGAGTATCCCCCGACAGACACGTAGTTACTTTCTTATTTATGGGAGCTCCTAGTATGCTCCCTATTTCTAGGAGCTCCAAGCCGCTACATAGGAAAAGTAGAGAATGAGATTTGAGAGCATCTCTCATGGCCTACTAGTACCTTATTTATTTATAGGAGCTCATAGCCGCCACGCAGGCAAAGCAGATTGTGGGGTTTGAGAGCATTTCTAAATGGACTCCTAGTGCCCTCTCTATTTCTAGGAGTTCCAAGCCGCTACATAAGCAAAGAAGGGAGTTGGGTTTTAAAGTATTTACTAATGGACACCTAGTGTCCTCCACATAGGCAAAATAGGAAGTTGAGCTTTCACAATGAACTCCTTGTACCCTCCCTATTTCTAGGAGCACCTAGCCAAAATTTAGGCAAAGTAGGGAGTGGGTTTGAGAGCATCTTTCGATGAACATCTTGTGCGCACCCTATTTTTAGGAGCTCCTGGCCACCACATCGGAAAAGTAGGAAGTGAGGTTTGATAGCATCTCCAAACGGACAGCTAATGCCCTCCCTATTTCTAGGTGCTCTTAGCCGCCACATAGGCAAAGTAGAGAGAGGGGTTTGATAGTATCTTCCAACGGACTTCTAGTGCCCTCCCTATTTTTAAGAGATCATATCAGCCATGTAGGTAAAGTTGGGAGTGGGATATGAGAGCATCTCCCGAATAACTCCTAGTGCCCTCCCTATTTCTAGAAGCTCATAGTCGCCAATTATACAAAGTAGATTATTGGATTTTAGAGCATCTTTCGATGAACGTCTAGTGCAATCCCAATTTCTTGGAGCTCTTCACCGCCACGTAAGCAAAGTAGGGAGTTGAGTTTGAGAGCATCTCACGACGGATTCCTTGTGTCTTCCATATTTGGAGGAAATCCTAGCCGCTATATAGGCAAAGGAGGGAGTGGGTTAGAGAGCATCTCTTGACGGACTTCTGGTGCCCTACCTATTTTGAGAAGCTACTAGCTCTCACATCGGCAAAGTGGAAGTAGGGATTAAGAGCATCTCTCGATGGACTCCTAGTGCCCTTCCTATTTCTCAGAGCTCGTGGCCGCTACGCAGACAAAGTAGAGAGTGAGGTTTGAGAGCATCTTCCAACAGACTCCAGCCCTCCCTATTTTTAGGAGCTCTTAGATGACACATAGGCAAAGTAATATATGTGTTTGAAAGCGTCTCCTGATGGACTCCTAGTATCCTTTCTATTTCTAGAAGCTCCTAGTCGCTTTGTAGGCAAAGTACGGAGTGAGGTTTTTAAGCATCTCCTTACGGACTCCTAATACCCTCCCTATTTATAGGAGCTCCTAATCGCCACATAGGCAAAGTAAATAGTGGGGTTTGAGAGCGTCTCCCAATAGACTCTTAGTGCCCTCCCTATATCTAGGGGCTCCTAGCCTCCACATATATAAAATCGGGAGTATGGTTTGAGAGCATCTCCCGATGACTCCTACCGCCTTCCCTATTTCTATGAGCTCATAGCCGCCACGTAGGCAAAATAGGGAGTGGATTTAAGAGCATCTAGTAAAGTATGGAGTTTGAGTGCATCCTCCGATGGACTCCTAGTACGCTCCCTATTTCTAAGAGCTCCTAGGCACCTTTTAGGCAAAGTACAGAGTTAGGGTTAAGAGTATCTCCAAACGGACTCCTAGTACCCTCCTTATTTCTAGGAGCTCCTAGCCGCCACATATATAAAATAGAGAGTGGGGTTAAAGAGTATTTCACAACGGACTCCTAGTGCTCTCCCTATTTCTAGTCGCTCCTAGTCGCCTTGTATGTAAAGTCTGGAGTATGATTTAAGAGCATCTCCCGATGGACTCCGATTGCCCTTTCTAATTCTAGGAACTCCTAACCACCTTGTAGGCAAAGTAGGGAGTGTGATTTGATAGTATCTCCCGACAGACTTCTTGTGCCCTCCCTATTTTTAGGAGCTCCAAGTTGCTATGTAGGCAAAGTATGCAGTGGAGTTTGAGAGCATCTTCCAACGGTCTCTTAGTGCCCTCCCTATTTCAAGGAGCTTATAGCCGCCACGAAAGAAAAATAGGGAGTAGGGTTTGAGATCATATCCAGACGGACTCCTAGTGCCCTTCTTATTTCTAGGAGCTCCTTGCTGCCACGTAGACAAACTAGGGAGGGGCTTGAAAGAATCTTTCGATGGATTTATAGTGTGTCTTTTATTTCTAGGCGCTCCTAGTCGTTATGTACGACGGACTCCTAATGCCCTCTCTATTTCTAGGAGCTCCTACCCACAAATTAGGCAGAGTAGAGAGTTGGGTTTGATGGTATTTTCCGATGGACTCCTAGTTCCCCTTCTATTTCTAGGAGCTCATAGACATTATGTAAGCATTGTAGGGAGTGTGATTTGAGAGAATCTCTCGCCGAACTCTAAATACCCTCTATATTTCTAGGAGCTCATAGCCGTTATGTAAGAAAAGTGGAAACTTGAGTTTGAGAGCATCTATCAACGGACTTTGAGTGCCCTCCCTTTTTCTAGGAGCTCCTAGTCTTCACGTAGGCAAAGTAGGGTGTTGGGTTTGAGAGCATCACCGACGAACTCCTAGTGCCTTTCCTATTATAGAAGCTCTTAGCCGCTGGTAGGCAAAGTAGGGAGTGGGGTTTGAGATAATCTCTTTACGGACTTCTTGTACTTTCCCTAATTCTAAAAGCACCTAGCCACCATATAGTTAAAGTAGATAGTGGGGTTTGAGAGTATCACCTGACGGAATTCTAGTGCCCTTTATATTTCTAGGAGCTCCTAGTCACCACGTAGGCAAAGTAAGGAGTGGGTTTGAGTGTATCCTCCAATGGATACTTAGTGCCCCTTATTTCTATGAGCTCCTAGCCGCCATATAGGCAAAGTAGGGAGTGGGGTTTGAGAGCATCTCCCGAAGAACTTCTAGTTCCCTTCCTATTTTTAGGAGCTCATAACCACAATATAGACAAAGTAAGGATTGTGATTTAAGAGCATCTCCCGACGGAATCCTAATGCCCTCCCTATTTCTAGAAGCTCCTGACCACCATGTTTACAAAGTTGGGAGTGGAGTTTAAGATCATCTCCCGACGTAATCCTAGTGCCCTCCTTATTTCTAGGAGCTTCTACTTGTTACGTAGGCAAAGTAGGTAGTGAGATTTGAGGGCATCTCCCGACAGATTCGGAGTGCCCTTTCTATTTTAGCAGCTCATAGTCACCATATAGACAAAGTATGGAATGGGGTTTGGGTGCATCTTTTGGTAGCATCTCCCGACGTACTCCAAGTGGCCTCCCTATTACTGGGAGCTCTTAGCCACTACGTTGGTAAATTAGGGAGAGGGTTTTGAGAGTATCTTCCGATGGACTCCTACTACTCATCCTATTTCTAAGAGCTTGTACCCGTCACGTAGGCAAAGTAGGGAGTGAGGTTTGGTAGCATCTCACTATAGACTCTTAGCGCCTTCCTATTTATAGGAGCTCATAGCCGCCACATAGTTGAAGTAATGAGTAGGGTTTGAGAGTATCAACCAATCTTATTTCGAGAAGTTCCTTGCTACCAAGTAGGAAAGTAGTGAATGAGGTTTAAGAGTATCTCCCAATAGACTCCTTGTGCCCTCCCTATTTCTAGGATCTCGTAGTAGCCATAAAGGCAAAATAGGGAGTAGGCTTTGAGAGCATTTTTCGATGAACTCCTAGTGCCCTTCATATTTCTAGGAGCTCTTAATCGCCACATAGGCAAAGTACAGAGTTGGGTATGAGAGTATCTCCTAACGGACTTTTACTGCCCTCCCTATTTCTAGGAGCACCTAGACGCTCGTAGGAAAAGTAGGGAGTGGGGTTTGAGAGAATCTCCTGACGGACTTCAAGGGCCATCCATATTTCTATGAGATTTTAGCTGCCATATAGGCAAAGTCCGAGTTTGAGAGCATCTCCCGACGAACTCCGAATGTCCTTTGTATTTCTAGGAGATTCTAGTAGCCACATAAGGAATGGGGTTTGAGAGCATCTCACGATGGACTCCTTATGCCCTCCCTATTTCTAGGAGCTCCTAGCAGCCACGTAGACAAACTAAGTGAGGTTTGAGAGCATCTTACGATAGGCTCATAGTACCCTTCATATTTATAGAAGCTTCTTGACGCTATATAGGAAAGATAAGGAGTGGGGTTTGAGAGTGTCTCTCGACGAACTTCTATTACCCTTATTATTTCTAGGGGCTCCTAACCGCTACATAGGCCAAGTAGGAAGTGAGGTTTAAGAGAATCTCCAAATAAAATTCAAGTGCACTCCATATTTCTAGGAGCTCCTAGCCTCCACATAGGCACAAAAAAATAGTAGGGTTTTAAAGATCTTTTGACAGACTCCTAGTGTCCTCCTTATTTCTTGGAGCTCCAGGCCACCACATAGACAAAGTAGGGATCGGGGTTTGAGAGTATTTCCCGATGGACTACTAATACCCCACTCTATTTCTAGGAGCTCATAGGCACCAAATAGGCAAAATAGAGTGTGAGATTTGAAAGCATATCCCGACGGACTCCTATTGTCTACCTTATTTCTAAGAGCTTCTAGCCTGCCACATAGGCAAAGTAGAAAGTGAGGTTTGAGAGCATCTTTTGATGGACTCAGCGTGCTTTTCGTATTTCAAGGAGCTCCTAGCCGCCTCATAAACAAAGTAGGGAGTGTGGTTTGAGAGCATCTTCCAACGAACTTTTACTGCCATAAATATTTTATAAAGCTCCTAGTGCCCTCCTATTTCCAGGAGCACCTAACTACCACATAGGTAAAATCGAAATGTGGTTTGAGAGCATTTCTCAAAGGTCTCCTAGTGCTCTCCCGATTTCTAGAAGCTCGTTACCGTTACGTAGGCAAAGTAGGGAGTGGGTTTGAGAGCATATCCCGATGGACTCCAAGTGACCACTCTATTTCTAGGAGCTCCTAGATTCCATATAGGCAAAGTAGGGTATGGGGTTTTAAAGCATCCTCCGATGGACCCCTAGTACTATCCCTACTTTTAGGATCTCCTAACCACATCGTAGGCCAAGTATGGAGTGGGGTTTGAGAGTATCTCCCGACGGACTCCTAGTACCCTTTTTATGTCTAGGAGCTCCTAGACGCAACATAGGTAAACTAGGGAGTGGGAATTAAGAGCATGTCTCGACGTGCTCCTAATGCCCTCCCTATTTCTAGGAGCTCCTAGCTTCCACGCAAGCAAAGTAGGGAGTAGGGTTTGAGAGCATTTTTTGACCGACTCTAAGTACACTCCCTATTTCTAGGAGCTCCTAGATGCCACATAGGCAAAGTAGGGTATGTGGTTTGATAGCATCTCTTGATGGACTCCTAGTACCCTCCCTATTTTAGGAGCTCCTAGTCGCCTTTTAGGCAAAGTGTGGAGTATAGTTCGAGAGCATATCCCGACGGACTCCTAATGCCCTCCCTATTTCTAGGAGCTCCTACTCGTCACAATGGCAAAGTAGGGAGTGAGGTTTGAGAGCGTCTCCCGACGGACTCCTAGTGTCCTCCTTATTTCTAGGAGCTCCTAGCCGCCCATGTAGGTAAAATTAGAAGTGTGGTTTGAGAGTATCTCTCAACGGACTCCTACTGCCCTCCGAATTTCTACGAGCTCTTAGCCGCTACCAGATAAAATAAGAAGTGGGTTTGAGAGCATCTCCCGATGGACTCCATGTGCCCTCCCTATGTCTAGGAGCTCACAGCCGCCATATATGCAAAGTAGGGTATGGGGTTTGAGAGCATCCTTCGATGGACTCCAAGTACCCTCCATATTTCTAGGAGCGCCTAGCCGTCTCGTTTGCAAAGTACATAGAGGGGTTTGAGAGTATCCCCCGACGGACTCGTAGTTACTTTCTTATTTATGAGAGCTCCTAGTACGCTCACTATTTCTAGGAGCTACATGCCGCTACGTAGGAAAAGTAGAGAATGAGATTTGAGAGCATCTCCTGATGGACTACTAGTACCCTACCTATTTTAGGAGCTCATAGCCGTCACGTAGGCAAAGCATATTGTGGGGTTTGAGAGCATTTCTAAATGGACTTCTAGTGCCCTCTCTATTTTTAGGAGTTCCAAGCCGCTACGTAAGCAAAGAAGGGAGTTGGGTTTGAGAGTATTTATTGATGGACACCTAATATCCTCCACGTAGGCAAAGTAGAAAGTTGTGCTCTCACAATGAACTCCTTTTACCTTACATATTTCTAGGAGCACCTAGCCAAAATTTAGGCAAAGTAGGGAGTGGGTTTGAGAGCCTCTTTCGATGAACGTCTTGTGCCCACTCTATTATTAGGAGCTCCTGGCCGCCACATCGGCAAAGTAGAAAATGGGGTTTTATAGCATCTCCAAACGGACTCCTAGTGCCCTCCCTATTTCTATGTGCTCCTAGCCGCCACATAGGCAAAGTAGAGTGAGTGGTTTGATAGCATCTCCCAATGGACTCCTAGTGCCCTCCCTATTTCTAAGAGCTCATATCATGTAGGTAAAGTAGGGAGTGGGATATGATAGCATCTCCCGATGAACTCCTTGTGCCCTCCCTATTTCTAGAAGCACATAGCCGCTAATTAAACAAAATAGTTATGGGATTTTAGAGCATCTCTCGATGAACTCCTAATGCATTCCCAATTTTGAGGAGCTCATTACCACCACGTAAGCAAGTAAGGTGTTGGGTTTGAGAGCATCTCCCGACTGACTCCTTGTGGCCTTTCCATTTCTAGGAAATCCTAGCCGCTATATAGGCAAAGTAGTGAGTGGGTTAGAGAGCATCTCCCAACGGAATTCTTGTGCCCTACCTATTTCGAGGAGCTATTAGCCCCCACATCGGCAAAGTAGGGAGTATGGATTAAGAGCATTTCTCGACAGACTACTAGTGCCCTTCTTATTTCTAGGAGCTCATAGCCGCTACGCAGGCAAAGTAGAGAGTGAGGTTTGAGAGCATCTTCTGACAGACTCCAAGTGCCCTCCCTATTTATAGGAGCTCTTAGACGGCACATAGGCAAAGTAGGGTATGTGTTTGAGAGCTTCCCCCAATGGACCCCTAGTACGCTTCCTATTTCTCGGAGCTCCTAGTCGCTTCGTAGGGAAAGTACAGAGTGGGGTTTTTGAGCATCTCTTGATAGACTCTTAATGCCCTCCCTATTTCTAGGAGCTCCTAATTACCACATAGACACAGTAGAGAGTGGGGTTTGAGAGTGTCTTCCAACGAACTCTTAGTGCCCTCCCTATATTTAGGAGCTCCTAGCCTCCATATAGGTAAAATCAGGAGTATGGTTTGAGAGCATCTCCCGATAGACTCCTACCGCCTTCCCTATTTCTATGAGCTCCTAGCCGCCACATAGGCAAAATAGGGAGTGGGTTTGAGAGCATCTGCAAACAGACTCCAAGTGCATTCCCTATTTCTAGGAGCTCCAATCTTCCATATAGACAAAGTAGAGTATGGAGTTTGAGAGCATCCTCCGATGGACTCCCAATACCCTCATTTCTATGAGCTCCTAGGCACCTTGTAGGCAAAGTACGGAGTTGGGGTTGAGAGTATCTCCGGATGGACTCCTAGTACCCTCCTTATTTCTAGGAGCTTCTAGCCGCCACATATATAAAATATGGAGTGGGGTTAAAGAGCATCTCCCGACGGACTCCTAGTGCCCTCCCTATTTCTAGAAGCTCATAGCCGCCTTGTAGGTAAAGTCAGGAGTGTGATTTAAGAGCATCTCCCGACGGACTTCTATTTTCTTTTCTAATTCTGGTAACTTCTAACCACCTTGTAGGTAAAGTTGGGAGTGTGGTTTGATAGTATCTCCCAACTGACTTCTTGTGCCCTCCTTATTTTTATGAGCTCCAAGTTGCTACGTAGGCAAAGTATACAGTGGAGTTTGAGAGCATCTTCCGATGGACTCTTAGTGCCCTTCCTATTTCAAGGAGCTTATAGCTGCCAAGAAAGAAAAGTAGGGAGAGGGGTTTGAGATCATATCCCGACGGACTCCTAGTGCCCTTCTTATTTCTAGGAGCTTCTTGCTACCACGTAGACAAAATCGGGAGGGGCTTGAAAGAATCTTCCGACGGATTTATAGTGTGCCTTTTATTTCTAGGCACTCCTAGCCGTTATGTACGACTGACTCCTAATGCCCTAGCCTCTCCATTTCTAGGAGCTCCTACCCGCCACGTAGGCAAAGTAGAGAGTTGGGTTTGATGGTATCTTCCGATGGACTCCTAGTACCCCTTTTATGTTTAGGAGCTCGTAGACATTATGTAGGCATTATAGGGAGTGTGGTTTTAGAGAATTTCTCGATGAACACTAAATACCCTCCATATTTCTAGGAGCTCATAGCCGTCATGTAAAAAAACTGGAAACTTGAGTTTGAGAGCATCTATCAACGGACTCCGAGTGCCCTTCCTATTTCTAGGAGCTTCTAGTCGTCACGCAGGCAAAGTAGGGTGTTCGGTTTGAGAGCATCACCCGACGAACTCTTAGTGCCCTTCTTATTATAGAAGCTCTTAGCTGCTGGTAGGCAAAGTAGGGAGTGGGGTTTGAGAGGATCTCTTTATGGACTTCTTGTACTCTTCTTACTTCTAAAAACACCCAGCCACCACACAATTAAAGTGGAGAGTGGGGTTTGTGAGTTTTTTTCGACGGACTCCTTGTGACCTCTATATTTCTAGGAGCCCTTAACCGCCACGTAGGCAAAGTAAGAAGTGGGTTTGAGAGTATCTTCCAAAGGATACCTAGTGCCCCCTATTTCTAGGAGCTCCTAGCCGCCACATAGGCAAAGTAGGGAGTGAGATTTGAGAGCATCTCCCGAAGAACTCTTAGTGCCCTTCCTATTTTTAGGAGCTCATAACCACAATATAGACAAAGTAAGGAGTGTGATTTAAGAGCATCTTCTGACAGAATCCTAATGCCCTCCCTATTTCTAGAAGCTCCTGACCACCATGTTGGCAAAGTAGGGAGTGGGGTTTGAGATCATCTCCCGACGTAATCCTAGTGCCCTCCCTATTTCTAGGAGCTTCTAGTTGTTATGCAGGCAAAGTAGGTAGTGAGATTTGAGGGCATCTCCCGACAGACTTAGAGTGCCTTTCCTATTTCTAGGAGCTCATAGCCGCCATATAGACAACGTATGGAATGGGGTTTGGAAGCATCTTTATGTAGCATCTCCCGGCGTACTCCAAGTGGCCTCCCTATTTCTTGGAGCTCTTAACTACTACGTTGGCAAATTAGGGAAAGGGTTTTGAGAGCATCTCCTGACGGACTCCTCCTGCTCATCCTATTTCTAGGAGCTTGTAGCGGTCACGTAGGTAAAGTAGGAAGTGGGGTTTAGTAGCATCTCACGATAGACTCTTAGTGCCTCCCTATTTATAGGAGCTCCTAGCCGCCACATAGTTAAATTAATGAGTAGGGTTTGAGAGTATCTATCGACCTTATTTCTAGAAGTTCCTAGCTGCCACGTAGGAAAGTAGTGAGTGTGGTTTGAGAGTATCTCCCGACAGACTCCTAGTGCCCTCCTTATTTCTAGGATCTCGTAGTCGCCATATAGGCAAAATATATAGTAGGGTTTGAGAGCATTTTTCGATGAACTCTTAGTGCCCTCCATATTTCTGGGGCTCTTAATCGCCACATAGGCAAAGTACGGAGTTGGATATAAGAGTATCTCCTAACGGACTTCTACTGCCTTCCATATTTGTAGGAGCTTCTAGTTGCCTGTAGGATAAGTAGGGAGTGGGGTTTGTGAGAATCTCCTGACGGACTTCTAGGGCCATCCATATTTTTATGAGATTTTAGCCGCCATATAGGCAAAGTTGGGGGTGGAGTTTGAGAGCATCTCCCGACAAACTCCAAATGTCATCTTTATTTCTAGGAGTTCCTAGTAGCCACCTAATGAATGGGGTTTGAGAGCATCTCATGACGGACTTTGTGACGACCAAGATCCAATAGCCAAGAGCCAAGACTTCTGAGGCTGGAATGCCAAGATAGATAAGGTGAGGTGAGGTGAGGTGAGGTGTACAAGGCCATGAGTTAGCCCCACATCGCCTGGAGAGAAGGAGATCCTGAGCTACTTATATAATTTCCCCTTCAAACATAGAAGACGTGTTTTAAAATCGTGCACCGCTACGGATTTTGTAAGAACTTCGTAGTTAAGTGTGCTCGGGCGAGAGTAGTACTAGGATTGATGACCATCCTGGGAAGTTCTCGTGCGGGCACGGGCAAAGCGGACAATATCTGGTGTGTTTGGGACGGATGTTACAAAATGGTATCAAAGTTGGTTCTCCTCGTGATGGGGGGGTCTAACCCTACACGAGGACGTGTAGCCCTAAAGGGGATGGATTATGACAACCAAGATCCAATAGCCAAGAGCCAAAACTTCTGAGGCTGGAATACCAAGATGAATGAGGTGAGGTGAGGTGTACAAGACCATGAGTTATCCCACCATCGTCTGGAGAGAAGGAGATCCTAAGCTAGTTATATAATTTCTCCTCCCAAACATAGAAGGCGTGTTTTAAAACGTTGCGCCACTACGGACTTTGTAAGAACTCCGTAGTTAAGCGTGCTCGGGCGAGAGTAGTACTAGGATGGGTGACCACTTTGGGAAGTTCTCATGCGGGCATGGGCAAAGCGGATAATATCTTGTGTGTTTGGGGCAGATGTTACAGACTCCGTGTGCCCTCCTTATTTTAAGGAGATCCTAACCGCCATGTAGGCAAACTAAGTGGGGTTTGAGAGCATCTTAGATAGACTCTTAGTACCCTTCATATTTCTAGAAGCTCCTCGACGCTATATAGGAAAGATAGGGAGTGGGGTTTGAGAGTGTCTCTCGACGAACTCCTAGTGCACTTATTATTTCTAGGAGTTCCTAACCGCTACATAGGCCAAGTAGGAAGTGGGGTTTAAGAGTTCTCCCAACGAAATTCTAGTGTCCTCCTTATTTCTAAGAGCTCCTAGCCGCCACATAGGCACAAAAATAGTAGGGTTTTAAAAATCTCTTGACAGACTCCTAGTGTCCTCCCTATTTCTTGGAGCTCCAAGCTGCTACATAGACAAAGTAGGGATCAGGGTTTGAGAGTATTTCCCGATGGACTACTGATGCTCTCTCTCTTTCTAAAAGCTCATAGCCACCAAATAGGTAAAATAGGGTATGAGATTTGAGAGCATATCCCGACGGACTTCTAGTACCCTCCCTATTTCTAAGAGATTCTAGCCACCACATAGTCAAAGTAGAAGTGAGGTTTAAGAGCATCTTTCGATGGACTCCTAGTGCTTTTCATTTTTCAAAGAGCTCCTAGCCACCTCATAAACAAATAAGGGAGTGGGGTTTGAGAGCATCTTCCAACGAACTTTTACTGCCGTACATATTTTATTAAACTCCTAGTGCCCTCCCTATTTCCAGGAGCACCTAACCGTCATATAGGTAAAATTGAAAGTGTGGTTTGAGAGCATTTCTCGAAGGTCTCCTAGTGCTCTCCCGATTTCTAGAAGCTCCTTACCGCTACGTAGGAAAAATAGGGAGTGGGTTTGAGAGCATATTCCGATGGAGTCCAAGTGTCATCTCTATTTCTAGGAGCTCCTAGATGCCACATAGGCAAAATAGGCTATGGGGTTTTAAAGCATACCCCGATGGACCCCTAGTACCCTTCCTATTTCTAGGATCTCCTAGCCACCTCCTAGGCAGAGTATGAAGTGGGGTTTGAGAGTATCTCCCGATGGACTCCTGGCACCCTCTTATATCTAGGAACTCCTAGCCGCAACATAGGCAAAATAAGAAGTGGGGATTGATAGCATGTCCCGACGGACTTCTAGTGCCCTCCCTATTTCTAGGAGCTCTTAGCTTCCATATAGGCAAAGTAGGGAGTAGGGTTTGAGAGCATTTCCCAATGGACTCCAAGGACACTCCTTATTTCTAGGAGCTCCTAAATCCCATATAGGCAAAGTGGGGTATGGGGTTTGATAGCATCCCACGATGGACTCCTAGTACCCTCTCTATTTTAGGAGCTCCTTGCCGCCTTCTAGGCAAAGTGTGGAGTGGGGTTCAAGAGTATATCCCGATGGACTCCTAATGCCCTCCCTATTTCCAGGAGCTCATAGTCGTTACAATGACAAAGTAGGAAGTGAGGTTTGAGAGCATCTCCCGAACAGACTCCTAGTGCCATCCTTATTTCTAGGAGCTTCTAGCTGCCCATGTAGGTAAAATTAGAAGTGTGGTTTAAGAGCATCTCTCGACGAAAATCCTAGCCGCTATGTAGGCAAAGTAGGGAGTAGGTTAGAGAACATCTCCCAATGGACATCTTGTGTCATACCTATTTCGAGGAGCTACTAGCCCCCACATCGGCAAAGTAGGGAGTAGGGATTAAGAGCATCTTCCGACGGACTCCTATTGCCCTTCCTATTTCTAGGAGCTCGTAGCTGCTACGCAGGCAAAGTAGAGAGTGAGGTTTGAGAACATCTTCCTACCGACTCCAAGTGGCCTCCCTATTGTTAGAAGCTCTTAGATGGTACATAGGCAAAGTAGGGTATGTGTTTGAGAGCCTCCCCCGATGGGCTCTTAGTACCCTTCCTATTTCTAAGAGCTCCTAGCCGCTTCGTAGGCAAAGTACGGAGTGGGGTTTTTGAGCATTTTCTGATGGACTTCTAATGCCCTCCCTATTTCTAGGAGCTCATAATCGCCACATAGGTAAAGTAGAAAGTGGGGTTTGATAACGTCTCCCAACGGACTCTTAGTGCCCTCCTTATATCTAGGAGTTCCTAGCCTTCATATTGGTAAAATCGGGATTATGGTTTGAGAGCATCTCCCGATAGACTCCTACCGCCCTCCCTATTTCTATGAGCTCCTAGCTGCTACGTAGGCAAACTAGGGAGTGGGTTTGAGAGCATCTCCAGACGGACTCCAAGTGCCCTCCCTATTTCTAGGAGCTCCAATATGCAACATAGACAAAGTAGAGTATGGAGTTTGAGAGCATCCTCCGATGGACTCCTAGTACCCTTCATATTTTTAGGAGCTCCTAGGCACCTTGTTGGAAAAGTACAGAGTTGGGGTTGAGAGTATCTCCGGATGGACTCCTAGTACCCTCCTTATGTCTAGGAGCTTCTAGCCACCACATATATAAAATAGGGAGTGGGATTAAAGAGCATCTCCAGATGCATTCCTAGTGCCCTCCCTATTTCTAGGAGCTCCTAGCGGCCTTGTAGGTAAAGTCGGGAGTTTGATTTAAGAGTATCTCCCGACGGACTCCTATTGCCTTTTCTAATTCTAGGAACTCCTAACCACCTTGTAGGCAAAGTAGGCAGTGTGGGTTGATAGTATCTCCTGACAGACTTCTTGTGCCCTCTCTATTTCTAAGGAGCTCCAAGTCGCTACGTAGGCAAAGTATGCAGTGGAGTTTGAGAGCATCTTCCGACGGACTCCTAGTGCCCTTCATATTTCAAGGAGTTTATAGCCGCCATGAAAGAAGAGTAGGGAGTGGGGTTTGAGATCATATCCCGATGGACTACTAGTGCCCTTCTTATTTCTAGGAGCTCCTTGCTGCCACGTAGGCAAACTAGGGAGGGGCTTGAAAGAATCTTCCGCCGGACTTATAGTGTGCCTTTTATTTCTAGGCACTCATAGCCGTTATGTACGACGGACTCTTAATGCCCTCTCCATTTGTAGAAGCTCCTACCCGCCACGTAAGCAAAGTAGAGAGTTGGGTTTGATGGTATCTTCCGATGGACTCCTAGTACCCCTTCTATTTCTAGAAGCTCATAGATATTATGTATGCAATGTAGGGAGTGAGATTTGAGAAAATTTTCTGACGAACACTAAATACCCTCCATATTTCTAGGAGCTCTTCGCCGTCACGTAGGAAAAGTGAAAACTTGAGTTTGAGAGCATCTATCAACGAAGTTCGAGTGCCCACCCTATTTCTAGGAGCTCCTAGTCGTCAAGTAGGCAAAGTGGGGTGTTAGGTTTGAGAGCATCACCCGACAAAACTTGTAGTGCCCTTCCTATTATAGAAGCTCTTAGCTGCTGATAAGCAAAGTAGGGAGTGGGGTTTGAGAGGATCTCTTTACGGACTTCTTGTACTCTCCCTACTTCTAAAAGCACCTAGCCATCACATAGTTAAAGTAAAGAGTAGGGTTTGAGAGTATCTCCCGATGGACTCCTAGTGCCCTCTATATTATAGGAGCTCCTAGCCGCCATGTAGGCAAAGTAAGGAGTGGGTTTGAGAGTATCTTCCAATGGATACCTAGTGCCTCCTATTTCTAGGAGCTCATAGCCGCCACATAGGCAAAGTAGGGAGTTGGGTTTGAGAGTATTTCCCGAAGAACTCCTAGTGCCCATCCTATTTTTAGGAGCTCATAACCATAAGGAGTCCTAATGGTTTAAGAGCATCTCCCGACAGAGTCCTAATGCCCTCCCTATTTCTAGGAGCTCCTGACCACCATGTTGGCAAAGTAGGGAGTGGGGTTTGAGTTCATCTCCTAACGTAATCCTAGTGCCCTCCCTATTTCTAGGAGCTTCTAGTTGTTACGTAGGCAAAGTAGGTAATGAGATTTGAGGGCATCTCCCGACAGACTGGGAATGCCCTTCCTATTTCTAGCAGCTCATAGCCGCCATATAGATAAAGTATAAAATGAAGGTTTGGGAGTATCTTTTGGTAATATCTCCCGACGTACTCCAAGTGGCCTCCCTATTTCTATGATCTCCTAGCCACAACGTTGACAAATTAGGGAGAGGGTTTTGAGAGCATCTCCCGACGGACTCCTACTACTCATCCTATTTTTAAGAGCTTGTAGCCGTCACGTAGGCAAAGTAGGAAGTGGGGTTTGGTAGCATCTCATGATAGACTCTTAATACCTCCCTATTTATAGGAGCTCGTAGCCGCCACATAGTTAAATTAATGAGTAGGGTTTGAGAGTATCTACCGACCTTATTTCTAGAAGTTTTTAGCTACCACGCAGGAAAGTAGTGAGTAAGGTTTGAGAGTATCTCCTAATAGGCTCCTAGTGCCCTCCCTATTTCTAGGATCTTATAGTCGCCATATAGGCAAAATAGGGAGTTGGGTTTGAGAGCATTTTTCGACGAACTCCTAGTGCCCTCTATATTTCTAGGAGCTCTTAATCGCTATATAGGCAAAGTACAGAGTTGGGTATGAGAGTATCTTCTAATGGACTTCTACTGCCCTCCCTATTTCTAGGAGCTCTTAGCCGTCTGTAGGAAAAGTAGGGAGTGGGGTTTGAGAGAATCTCTTACGGACTTCAAGGGCCATCCATATTTCTATAAGATTTTAGCCGCCATGTAGGCAAAGTCGGGGTGGAGTTTGAGTGCATCTCCCGACGAACTCCGAATATCCTCTATATTTATAGAAGCTCCTAGTATCCACATAGGGAATGGGGTTTGAGAGCATCTCATGACGGAGTCCTTGTGCCCTCCCTATTTCTAGGAGATCTTAGCCGCCACATAGGCAAACTAAGTGGGGTTTGAGAGCATTTTACAATAGACTCTTAGTACCCTTTATATTTCTAAAGCTCCTTGACGCTATATAGGAAAGATAGGGAGTGGGGTTTGAGAGTGTTTCTCGATGAACTCCTAGTACCCTTATTATTTCTAGGAGTTCCTCACTGCTACATAGGCCAAGTAGGAAGTGGGGTTTAAGAGAATCTCCCAATGAAATTCTAGTGCCCTTCCTATTTCTAGGAGCTCCTAGCTGCCACATAGGCATAAAAAATAGTAGGGTTTTAAAATTCTCCTGACAGACTCCTAGTATCCTCCCTATTTTTTGAAGCTCTAAGCCGCCACATAGACAAAATAGGGTTCGGGGTTTGAGAGTATTTCCTGATGGACTACTAATGTTCTTTATATTTCTAGGAGCTCATAGCTACCAAATAGGCAAAATAGGTGTGAGATTTGGGAGTATATCCCGTCGAACTCCTAGTGCCCTCTCTATTTCTAAGAGCTTCTAGCCGCCACATAGGCAAAGTATAAAATGAGGTTTGAGAGCATCTTTCGATGGATTCCTAGTGATTTTCATATTTCAAAGAGCTCCTAGCCGCCTTATAAACAAAGTAGGGAGTGGGGTTTGAGAGCATCTTCCAACGAACTTTTACTGCCATATATATTTTATGAAGCTCCTAGTGCCCTCCCTATTTCCAGGAGCACCTAACCGCCACATAGGTAAAATCAAAAGTGTGGTTTGAGAGTATTTCTCAAAGGTCTTCTAGTGCTCTCCCGATTTCTAGGAGTTCCTTACCACTACATAGGCAAAGTAGGGAGTGGATTTGAGAGCTTATCCCGATGGACTCCAAGTGTCCTCTCTATTTCTAGGAGCTCATAGATGCCATATAGGCAAAGTAGGGTATGGGTTTTAAAGCATCCCCCGATGGACCCTTAGTACCCTCCCTATTTCTAGGATCTCCTAGCCACCTCGTAGGCAAAGTATGGAGTAGGGTTTGAGAGTATCTCCAGATGGACTTCTAGTACCCTCCTTATGGCTAGGAGCTCCTAGCCACAACATAGAAAACGTAGGGAGTAGGGATTGGGAGCATATCCCGACGAACTCCTAGTTCCCTCCTTGATGGACTCCTAGTTCCCTCCCTATTTCTACAAGCTCCTAGCTTCCACGTAGGCAAAATAGGGAGTGGGGTTTGAGAGTATTTTTCGACGGACTCCAAGTACACTCCCTATTTCTAGGAGCTCCTAGATGCCACATAGGCAAAGTAGGGTATGGGGTTTGATAGCATCTCTCAATAGACTCCTATACCCTCTCTTTTTTAGGAGCTCTAGCCGCCTTCTAGGCGAAGTATGGAGTGGGGTTCAAGAGCATATCTTGACAGACTCCTAATGCCCTCCCTATTTCTAGGAGCTCCTAGTCGTCATAATGGCAAAGTAGGGAGTGAGGTTTGAGAGCGTCTCCCGATGTACTCCTAGTGCCCTCCTTATTTCTAGGAGTTCCTAGCCGCCCATGTAGGTAAAATTAAAAGTGTTGTTTAAGAGCATCTCTCGACGGACTCCTACTGTCCTTTGAATTTCTAGGAGCTCCTAGCCACCACCTAGGTAAAATAAAAAGTGGGTTTGAGAGCATCTCCCGATGGACTCCATGTGCACTCCCTATTTCTAGGAGCTCATTACTGCCACATATGCAAAGTAGGGTATGGGGTTTGAGAGCATCCTTCGAAGGACTCCTAGTACCCTCCATATTTCTAGGAGCTCATAGCTGCCTCGTTTGCAAAGTACGTAGAGGGGTTTAATAGTATCCCCCGATGGACTCATAGTTACTTTCTTATTTATGGGAACCCATGTAAGCTCCCTATTACTAGGAGCTCCTAGCCGCTACGTAGGGAAAGTAGAGAATGAGATTTGAGAGCATCTCCCGATGGACTACTAGTACCCTACTTGTTTCTAGGAGCTCATAGCCACCACGTAGGCAAAGCAGATTGTGGGTTTTGAGAGCATTTCGTAATGGACTCCTAGTGCCCTCTTTATTTCTAGGAGTTCCAATCCACTACGTAAGCAAAGAAGGGAGTTGGGTTTGAGAGTATTTACTGATGGACACCTAGTATTCTCCACGTAGGCAAAGTAGGAAGTTGTGCTCTCATAATGAACTTCTTGTACCCTCCATATTTCTAGGAGCACCTACCCAAAATTTAGGCAAAGTAGGGAGTGGGTTTGAGAGCCTCTTTCGATGAATATCTTGTGCCCACCCTATTATTAGGAGCTCATGGCTGCCATATCAGCAAAGTTGGAAGTGGGGTTTTATAGCATATCCAAATGGACTCCTAGTGCCCTCCCTATTTCTAGGTGGTCCTAACCGCCACATAGGCAAAGTAGGGAGAAAGGTTTAATAGCATCTCCCAACGGACTCCTAGTGCCCTTCCTGTTTCTAAGAGCTCATATCAGCCATGTAGGTAAAGTAGGGAGTGGGATATGAGAGCATCTCCCGATGAACTCCTAATGCCCTCCCTATTTTTAGAAGCTCATAGCCGCCAATTAAACAAAGTAGATTATGGGATTTTAGAGCATCTCTCGATGAACTCTAAGTGCATTCCCAATTTCTAGGAGCCCATTACCGCCACGTTAGCAAAGTAGGGAGTTGGGTTTGAGAGCATCTCATGACGGACTCCTTGTGTCCTCCCTATTTCTAGAAAATCCTAGCCGCTATGTAGGCAAAGTAGGGAGTGGGTTAGAGAGCATTTCCTGACAGACTTCTTGTGCCCTACCTATTTTGAGGAACTACTAGCCCCCACATCGGCAAAGTAGGGAGTAAGGATTAAGAGCATCTCCCGATGGACTCCTAGTGCCCTTCCTATTTCTCGAAGCTCGTAGCCACTACGCAGGCAAAGTAGAGAGTGAGGTTTGAGAGTATCTTTCGACAGACTCTAAGTGCCCTCCCTATTTTTAGGAGCTTTTAGATGGCACATAGGCAAAGTAAGGTATGTGTTTGAGAGCGTCCCCCGATGGACTCCTAGTACCCTTCCTCTTTCTAGGAGCTCCTAGCCGCTTCATAGGGAAAGTACGGAGTGGGGTTTTTTAGCATTTCCTGACGGACTCCTAATGCACTCCCTATTTCTAGGAGCTCCTAATCGCCACATAGGCAAAGTAGAGAGTGGGGTTTACGAGCGTCTCCCAACAGACTTTTAGTGCCCTCCTTATTTCTAGGAGCTCCTAGCCTCCACATAGGTAAAATCGGGAGTATGGTTTGAGAGAATCTACAGACGGACTCCAAGTGCCCTCCCTATTTCTAGGAGCTCTAATCCGCCACATAGACAAAGTAGAGTATGGGGTTTGAGAGTATCCTCCAATGGACTCCTAGTACCCTCCATATTTCTAGGAGTTCCTAGACACCTTGTAGGCAAAGTACGGAGTTAGGGTTGAGAGTATCTCTGGATGGACTCCTAGTACTCTCCTTATTTCTAGGAGCTCCTAGTCGCCACATAGGCAAAGTAGGGTGTGAGGATTGAGAGCATGTCCCGACGGACTCCTAATGCCCTCCATATTTCTAGGAGCTCCTAGCTTCTACGTAGGCAAAGTAGGGAGTGAGGATTGAGAGCATTTTTCGACGGACTCCATGTACACTCCCTATTTCTAGGAGCTCCTAGATGCCACATAGGCAAAGTAGAGTATGGGGTTTGATAGAATCCCTCGATGGACTCCTAGTACCCTCCCTATTTTAGGAGCTTCTAGCCACCTTTTAGGTAAAGTGTGGAGTAAGGTTCGAGAGCATATCCCAGCAGACTCCTAAAGCCCTCCCTATTTCTAGGAGCTCCTAGTCGTTACAATGGCAAAGTAGGGAGTGAGGTTTGAGAGCATTTCTCAATGGACTCCTAGTTCCCTCCTTATTTCTAGGAGCTCCTAGCCGCCCATTTAGGTAAAGAATTTCTAGAAGCTCCTAGCCGCCACCTAGGTAAAATAAGAAGTGGGTTTGAGAGCTTCTCCCGATGAACTTCATGTGCCCTCCCTATTTTTAGGAGCTCACAGCCGCCACATATGCAAAGTAGGGTATGGGGTTTGAGAGCATCCTACGATAGACTCCTAGTACCCTCCATATTTCTAGGAGCGCCTAACTGCCTCGTTTGCAAAGTACGTAGAGGGGTTTGAGAGTTTCCCTCGAGGGACTCGTAGTTACTTTCTTATCTATGGGAGCTCCTAGTACGCTCACTATTTCTTGGAGCTCCATGTTGCTACGTAAGCAAAATAGAGAATGAGATTTAAGAGCATTTCCCGATTGACTACTAGTACCCAACCTATTTCTAGGAGCTCATAGCCGCCACATAGGCAAATCAGATTATGGGGTTTGAGTGCATTTTGAAATGGACTTCTAGTGCGCTCTCTATTTCTAGGAGTTCCAAGCCGCTACGTAAGCAACAAAGGGAGTTGGGTTTGAGAGTATTTACTGATGGACACCTAGTGCCCTCCATGTAGGCAAAGTAGGAAGTTATACTCTCCCTATTTCTAGGAGCACCTAGTCAAAATTTAGGCAAAGTAGGGAGTGGGTTTGAGAGCCTATTTCGATGAATATCTTGTGCCCACCCTATTATTAGGAGCTCATGGCCGCTATATAGGAAAGATAGGGAGTGTGGTTTGAAAGCATCTCTCAACGGACTCCTACTGCCCTATAATTTCTAGGAGCTCCTAGCTGCCACCTAGGTAAAATAATAAGTGGATTTGAGAGCATCTCCCGATGGACTCCATGTGCCCTCCCTATTTCTAGGAGCTCATTACCGTCACGTATGCAAAGTAGGGTATGGGGTTTGAGAGCACCCTCTGAAGGACTCCTAGTACGCTTCATATTTCTTGGAGCTCCTAGCCGACTTGTTTGCAAAGTACGTTGAGGGGTTTGAGAGTATCCCCCGACGGACTCGTAGTTACTTTCTTATTTATGGGAGCTCCTTGTACGCTCCCTATTTCTAGGAGCTCATAGCCACAACGTAGGCAAAGTAGAGAATGAGACTTGAGAGCATCTCCCGATGGACTACTAGTACCCTACCTATTTCTTGGAGCTCATAGCCGCCATGTAGGCAAAGCAGATTATGGGGTTTGAGAGCATTTCAAAATGGACTCTTAGTGCCCTCTCTATTTCTAGGAGTTCCAAGCCGCTATGTAAGTAAAGAAGGGAAGTGGGTTTGAGAGTATTTACTAATGGACACCTAGTGCCCTCCACGTAGGCAAAGTTGGAAGTTGTACTCTCACAATGAACTTCTTATACTCTCCCTATTTATATGAGCACCTAGCCAAACTTTAGGCAAAGTAGGGAGTCGGTTTGAGAGCATCTTTCGATTAACATCTTGTGCCCACCCTATTATTAGGAGCTCCTGGCCGCCACATCGGCAAAGTAGGAAGTGGGGTTTTATAGCATCTCCAAACGGACTCCTAGTGCCCTCCCTATTTTTAGGTGCTCCTAGCCGCCATATAGGCAAAGTAGGGAGAGGGGTTTGATAGCATCTCCCAACGGACTCCTAGTGCCCTTCCTATTTCTAAGAGATCATATCATCCACGTAGGTAAAGTAGGGAGTGGGATATGAGAGCATCTCCCGATGAATTCCTAGTGCCCTCCCTATTTCTAGAAGCTCATAGCCACTAATTAAACAAAGTAGATTATGGGATTTTAGAGCATCTCTCGATGAACTCTTAGTGCATTCCCAATTTCTAGGAGCTAATTACCGCCACGTACGCAAAGTAGGGAGTGGGTTAGAGAGCATTTTCTGACAGACTTCTTGTGCCCTACCTATTTCGAGGAACTACTAGCCCCCATATCGGTAAAGTAGGGAGTAGGGATTAAGAGCATCTCCCGAAGGACTCCTAGTGCCCTTTCTATTTCTAGGAGCTCGTAGCCGCTATGCAGGCAAAGTAAAGAGTGAGGTTTGAGAGAATCTTTCGATAGACTCCAAGTGCCCTCCTTATTTTTAGGAGCTCTTAGATGGCACATAGGCAAAGTAGGGTATGTGTTTGAGAGAATCCCCCGATGGACTCCTAGTACCCTTCCTATTTCTAGGAGCTCCTAGCCTCTTCATAGGAAAAGTACGGAGTGGGGTTTTTGAGCATCTCCCGACGGACTCCTAATGCCTGTCCTATTTCTAGGAGCTCCTAATCGCCACATAGGCAAAGTAGAGAGTGGGGTTTGAGAGCGTCTCCCAACGGACTCTTAGTGCCCTTATTATATCTAGGAGCTCCTAGTTTCCACATAGGTAAAATCAGGAGTATCTTTTGAGAGTATCTCCTGATAGACTCCTACTGCCCTCCCTATTTCTATGAGCTCCTAGCCGCCACGTAGGCAAATTAGGGAGTGGGTTTGAGAGCATCTGTAGATGGACTCCTAGTGCCCTCCCAATTTCTAGGAGCTCTAATCCGTCACATAGACAAAGTAGAGTATCGGGTTTGAGAGCATCCTCCAATGGACTCCTAGTACCCTTCCTATTTCTTGGAGTTCCTAGGCACCTTGTAGGCAAAGTATGGAGTTGGGGTTGAGAGTATCTCTGGATGGACTCCTAGTATCCTCCTTATTTCTAGGAGCTCCTAGCCACTATATATATAAAATAGGTAGTGGGATTAAAGGGCATCTTCCGACGGACTCCTAGTGCCTTTCTCTATTTCTAGGAGCTCCTAGCCGCCTTGTAGGTAAAGTTAGGAGTGTGATTTAAGAGCATCTCCCGATAGGCTTCTTGTGCCCTCCCTATTTTTAAGAGTTTCAAGTCGCTATGTAGGCAAAGTATGCAGTAGAGTTTGAGAGCATCTTTTGACGAACTCTTAGTGCCCTCCCTATTTCAAGGAGCTTATTGCCTTCATGAAAGAAAAGTTGGGAGTGGGGTTTGAGATCATATCCCGATGGGCTCTTAGTGCCCTTCTTATTTTTAGGAGCACCTTGCTGCCATGTAGACAAAGTTAGGAGGGGCTTGAAAGAATCTTTTGATAGATTTATAGTGTGCCTTTTATTTCTAGGCACTCCTAGCCGTTATGTACGACGGACTCCTAATTCCTTCTCCATTTTTAGGAGCTCATACCCGCCACGTAGGCAAAGTAGAGAGTTGGGTTTGATGGTATCTTCCGATGGACTCCTAGTGCCCCTTCTATTTCTAGGAGCTCGTAAACGTTATGTAGGCATTGTAGGGAGTGTGATTTTAGAGAATCTCTTGATGAACACTAAATACCCTCCATATTTCTTGGAGCTCGTAGTCGTCATATAGGAAAAGTGGAAACTTGAGTTTAAAAGCATCTATCAACGGACTCCGAGTACCCTCCCTATTTCTATGAGCTCCTAGTCATCACGTAGGCAAAGTAGGGTGTTGGGTTTGAGAGCATCACCCGATGAACTCCTAGTTCCCTTCCTATTATAGAAGCTCTTAGCTGCTGGTAGGAAAAGTAGGGAGTAGGGTTTAAGAGGATCTCTTTATGGACTTCTTGTACTCTCTCTACTTCTAAAAGCACCTAGCCACCACACAATTAAAGTAGAGAGTGGGGTTTGAAAGTATCTCCCGACGGACTCCTAGTGCCCTCTATATTTCTAGGATATCCTAGCCGCCATGTAGGTAAAGTAAGGAGTGGGTTTGAGAGTATCTTCCAATGGATACCTAGTGCCCCCTATTTCTAGGAGCTTCTAAACACCACAATGGCAAAGTAGGGAGTAAGGTTTGAAAGCATCTCCCAAAGAACTCCTAGTGCTCTTCATATTTTTAGGAGCTCATAACCACAATATAGACAAAGTAAGGAATGTGATTTAAGAGCATCTCCCGACGAAATCTTAATACCCTCCCTATTTCTAGGAGCTCCTGACCACCATGTTGGCAAAGTTGGGAGTTGGGTTTGACATCATCTCTCGACATAATCCTAGTGCCTTCCCTATTTCTAGAAGCTTCAAGTTGTTACGTAGGCAAAGTAGGTAGTGAGATTTGAAGGCATCTCCCAACCTTATTTCTAGAAGTTCCTTGCTGTCACGTAGGAAAGTAGTGAGTGAGGTTTGAGAGTTTCTCCCAACAGACTCCTAGTGCCCTCCCTATTTCTAGGATCTCGTAGTCGCCATATAGGCAAAATAGGGAGTAGGGTTTGAGAGCATTTTTTGATGAACTCCTTGTGCCCTCCATATTTCTAGGAGCTTTTAATCGCCACATTGGCAAAGTACGGAGTTGGGTATGAGCATGGAACAAAAAATCGATATATTTCGTGAAATATCGCGAAATATATCGGAAAAATGAAACCCCGATACAAAATATTACCTGCAATCTCGAGCATAATTGAAAATGTCAAAATATCGAGCAATTTCGCGAAATATCGCGATATTTCCACGAAATATTTCCATCTCCACGAAATATCGCGATATTTCCACGAAATATTTCCATCTCCACGAAATATCGCGATATTTTATCGAAATTTTGCAAAAATTTTGAAAAATTTTGCAAAATTTATCCGAAATTCTGTGACTGACTGGTTATAAAAGGGGACTGGGGGGCCTGGTTTAAGTAAATGTCGTTTTACTTAATTTTTATTTTCTCCATTTACTTTAAGTTATTATATGTAAATAAGCAAATACCTCCCCATTTGATTTCAATAAAAATATCAAAAAAATCAAAAAACAAAGGAATCAAAAAGTAAACTTTCAATTTTAGTAGGAGAAAACAGTTTTTATGGATTTTTATAAAATCTACATGGTGAGAAAAGTGATTAAATCAACTCCTTTTTAGCTCAAAAAATTCCACAAGATGTAGAAGTACGAGTACATCTAGAAAACCATGGTCCGTCTTAGGAAATTTTGAATGTATAAAAACTTTTCTATATAAAAACTCGTTTTTTCAGACTTAGTAAAAAAACAGTGTTTCACATTTCAGCATAATTTTTGCACAATTTCAAATTTGCATAACTTTCTTGTTTTAAGTCCGCTTTCAAAATCGTTTGAAACATTATTTTAACAATCAACTAATCTTTATTTCAAAAATATTTTTATCCAAAAAAAGGATTAAAAAATATTTGAAAAATATATATCAAAACCGAACTAAATAAGATTGCACAACACTCACAAACTTAATACATTGAATACATGTTATGTGAAGCTCTACACCCCTTGATAGGGTACACATATTATGTGAGTGTTCCAAAGTGTGTATCTATACTTGGTTTATGACTATCCGGAGTTTTATTAAAAAATTCCATCAAAAAATCAATATTTCCACCATTTCTACAAAATTGCAATATTTCCACACTGTCGAAATATTTCCACGAAATATTTCCATATCCAGAAGGTCAAAATTTCCACCGAAATGGAGATTTCGAACCTTGGGTATAAGAGTATATCCTAATGGACTTCTACTGTCATCCCTATTTCTAGGAGCTCCTAGCCACCGTAGGAAAAGTAGGGAGTGGGGTTTGAGAGAATCTCCTGACGGACTTCTAGGGGCAACGATATTTCTATAAGATTTTAGCCGCTATGTAGGCAAAGGCGGGGTGGAGTTTGAGAGCATCTCCCGACGAACTCCGAATGTCCTCTATATTTCTACGAGTTCGTAGTAGCCACGTAGGGAATGGGGTCTGAGAGCATCTCATGATGGACACCTTGTGCCCTCCTTATTTCTAGGAGCTCCTAGCCACGACGTAGGCAAACTAAGTGGGGTTTGAGAGCATCTTACGATAGAAGCTCCTCGACGCTATATAGGAAAGATAGGGAGTGGGGTTTGAGAATGTCTTTCGAGGAACTCCTAGTGCCCTCATTATTTCTAGGAGCTCCTAACCGCTACATAGGCCAAGTAGGAAGTGGGGTTTTAGAGAATCTCCCAACAAAATTCTAGTGCCCTCCTTATTTCTAGAAGCTAGTCGCCATATAGGCACAAAAAATAGTTGGGTTTTAAAGATCTCCTGACAGACTCCTAATGTCCTCCCTATTTCTTGGAGCTCCAAGCCGCCATATAGACAAAGTAGGGATCGGGGTTTGAGAGTATTTCCCGATGGACTACTAATGGACTCCCTATTTCTAGGAGCACATAGCTACCAAATAGGCAAAATAGGGTGTGATATTTGAGAGCATATCCCGACGGACTCCTAGTGCCCTCCCTATTTCTAAGAGCTTCTAGCCGCCACATAGGAAAAGTAGAAAGTGAGATTTGAGAGCATATTTCAATGGACTTCTGGTACTTTTCGTATTTCAAGGAGCTCTTAGCCACCTCATAAACAAAGTAGGGAGTGGGGTTTGAGAGCATCTTCCAATGAACTTTTACTGCCATACATATTTTATGAAGTTCCTAGTGCTCTCCCTATTTCCAGGAGCACATAACCACCACATAGGTAAAATTGAAAGTATGGTTTGAGAGTATTTCTCGAAGGTCTCCTAGAGCTCTCCCAATTTCTAGGAGCTCCTTAGAGCTCCATAGGCAAAGTAGGGAGTTGGTTTGAGAGCATATCCCAATAGACTCCAAGTTACTTCTCTATTTCTAGGAGCTCCTAGATGCCACATAGGCAAATTAGGGTATGAGGTTTTAAAGCATCCCCCGATGGACCCCTATTACCCTCCCTATTTCTAAGATCTCCTAGCCACCTCGTAGGCAAAGTATGGAGTGAGGTTTGAGAGTATCTCCCGACGAACACCTAGTACCCTCCTTATGTCTAGGAGCTCCTAGCCGCAACATAGGCAAAGTAGGGAGTAGGGATTGAGAGCATGTCCTGACGGACTCCTACTGTCCTCCCTATTTTTAGGAGCTCCTAGCTTCCATGTAGGCAAAGTAGGAAGTGGGGTTTGAGAGCATTTTTCGACGGACTCCAAGTACACTCACTATTTCTAGGAGCTTCTAGATGTCACATAGGCAAAGTAAGGTATGGGGTTTGATAGCATCCCTCGATGGGCTCCTAGTACCCTCCCTATTTTAGGAACTCCTAGCCGCCTACTAGGCAAAGTGTGGAGTGGGGTTTGAGAGAATATCCCGACGGACTCCTAAGGCCCTCCCTATTTCTAGGAGCTCCTAGTCATCACAATGGCAAAGTAGGGCGTGAGGTTTGAGAGTATCTCCCAACGGACTCCTAATGCCCTCCATATTTCTAGGAGCTCCTAGCCGCCCATATAGGTAAAATTAAAACTATGGTTTGAGAGCATCTCTCGATGGACTCCTACTGCCCTCTGAATTTCTAGAAGCTCATAGCCGCCACCTAGGTAAAATAAGAAGTGGGTTTGAGAGCATCTCCCGATGGACTCCATGTGTCGTCCCTATTTCTAGGAGCTTATAGCCGCCACATATACAAAGTAGGGTATGGGGTTTGAGAGCATCCTCCGATAGACTACTAGTACCCTCCATATTTCTAGGAGCTCCTAACCGCCTCATTTGCAAAGTGCATAGAGGGGTTTGAGAGTATCCCCCGACGGACTCGTAGTTACTTTCTTATTTATGGGAGCTCCTAGTATGCTCCCTGTTTCTAAGAGCTCCAAGCCGCTACGTAAGCAAAGTAGAGAATGAGATTTAAGAGCATCTCTCGATGGACTACTAGTACCTTACTTATTTCTAGGAGCTCATAGCCGCCACATAGGCAAAGCAGATTGTGGGGTTTGAGAGCATTTCTAAATGGACTCCTAGTGCCCTCTTTATTTCTAGGAGTTCCAAGCCGCTACGTAAGCAAAGAAGGGAGTTGGGTTTGAGAGTATTTACTGATGGACACCTAGTGCCTTCCACATAGGCAAAGTAGGAAGTTGTGCTCTCACAATGAACTCCTTGTACCCTCCTTATTTCTAGGAGCACCTTGTCAAAATTTAGGCAAAATAGGAAGTGGGTTTGAGACCTCTTTCGATGAACATCTTGTGCCCACCCTATTATTAGGAGCTCCTGGCCGCTACATCGGCAAAGTAGGAAGTAGGGTTTTATAGCATCTCCAAATGAACTCCTAGTACCCTCCCTATTTCTAGGTGCTCCTAGTCGCCACATAGGCAAAGTAGGGAGAGGGGTTTGATAGCATCTCCCAACGAACTCCTAGTGCCCTCCCTATTTCTAAGAGCTTATATCAGCCACATAGGTAAAGTAGGGAGTGGGATATGAGAGCATCTTTCAATGAACTCCTAGTGCCCTCCCTATTTTTAAAAGCTTATAGCCACCAATTAAACAAAGTAGATTATGAGATTTTAGAGCATCTCTCGATGAACTCTAAGTGCATTTCCAATTTCTAGGAGCTCATTACCGCCCCGTAAGAAAAGTAGGGAGTTGGGTTTGAGAGCATCTCACGACGGACTCCTTGTATCCTCCCTATTTCTAAGAAATCCTAGTCGCTATGTAGGCAAAGTAGGGAGTGGGTTAGAGAGCATCTCCCGACGGACTTGCTTTGCCCTACCTATTTTGAGGAGCTACTAGACCCCACATCGGCAAAGTAGGGAGTATGGATTAAGATCATCTCTCGACGGACTCCTAGTGCCCTTACTATTTCTAAGAGCTCATAGCCGCTACGCAGGCAAAGCAGAGAGTGAGGTTTGAGAGCATCTTCCGACAGACTCCAAGTGCCCTCCCTATTTTTAGGAGCTCTCAGATAGCACATAGGCAAATTAGGGTATGTGTTTAAGAGCATCCCCCGATTGATTCCTAGTACCCTTCCTATTTCTAGGAGCACCTAGTCGCTTTGTACGAAAAATACAAAGTAGGGTTTTTGAGCATCTCTTGACAGACTCCTAATGCCCTTCCTATTTTTAGGAGCTCCTAATCGCCACATAGGGAAAGTAGAGAGGGGTTGAGAGCGTCTCCCAATGGACTTTTAGTGCCCTCCCTATATCTAGGAGCTCCTAGCCTCCATATAGGTAAAATCAGGAGTATGGTTTGAGAGCATCTCCCGATAGACTCCTACTGCCCTCCTTATTTCTATGATCTCCTAGTCGCCACATAGGCAAAATAGGGAGTGGGTTTGATAGCATCTGCAGATAGACTCCAAGTGCCCTCCCTATTTCTAGGAGCTCCAATCCGCCACATAGGCAAAGTAGAGTATGAGGTTTGAGAGCATCCTCCAATGGACTCCTAGTACCCTCCCTATTTCTAGGAGTTCCTAGGCACCTTGTAGGCAAAGTACGAAGTTGGGGTTGAGAGTATCTCCGGACGGACTCCTAGTACCCTCTTTATTTCTAAGAGCTCCTAGCCGCCACATATATAAAATAGGGAGTGGGGTTAAAGAGCATCTCTTGACAGACACCTTGTGCTCTCCCTATTTCTAGGAGCTCCTAGCCGCCTTGTAGGTAAAGTCGGAAGTGTGATTTAAGAGCATCTCCCGACGAACTCCTATTGCCTTTTTTAATTCTAGGAACTCCTAACCACCTTGTAGGCAAAGTAGGGAGTGTGGTTTGATAGTATAATCTGATAGACTTCTTGTGCCCTCTCTATTTTTAGGAGCTCCAAGTCGCTACGTTGGCAAAGTATATAGTGAAGTTTGAGAGCATTTTCCGATGGACTCCTAGTGCCCTCCCTATTTCAAGGAGCTTATAGCTGCCACGAAAGAAAAGCAAGGAGTGGGGTTTGAGATTATATCCCGACGGACTCCTAATGCCCTTCTTATTTCTAGGAGCTCATTGCTGCCATATAGACAAACTAGGGAGGGGCTTGAAAGAATCTTTCGATAGATTTATAGTGTGCCTTTTATTTCTAGACACTCCTAGCCGTTATGTACGATGGACTCCTAATGCCCTCTCCATTTCTAGAAGCTCCTATCATCTCCCGACGTAATACTAGTGCCCTCCTTATTTCTAGGAGCTTCTAGTTATTACATAGGCAAAGTAGGTAGTGAAATTTGAGGGCATCTCCCAACAGACTCGGAGTGCCCTTCCTATTTCTAGGAGCTCATAACCGCCATATAGACAAAGTATGGAATGGGGTTTGGGAGCATCTTTTGGTAGCATCTCCCGACATACTCCAAGTGGCCTCCCTATTTCTAGGAACTCCTAGCCACTACGTTGGCAAATTAGAGAGAGAGTTTTGAGAGTATCTCCTGATGGACTCCTACTGCTCATCCTATTTCTAGGAGCTTGTAGATGTCACATAGGCAAAGTAAGGAGTGGGGTTTGGTAGCATCTCATGATAGACTCTTAGTGCCTCCCTATTTATAGGTGCTCCTAGCCGCCACATAGTTAAAGTAATGAGCAGGGTTTGAGAGTATTTACCGACCTTATTTCTAGAAGTTCCTAACTTTCACGTAGGAAAGTAGTGAGTGAGGTTTGAGAGTATTTCCCGATAGACTCCTAGTGCCCTTCCTATTTCTAGGATCTCGTAGTTGCCATATAGGCAAAATAGGGAGTAGGGTTTGAGAGCATTTTTTGATGACCTCCTAGTTCCCTCTATATTTCTAGGAGCTCTTAATCGCCACATAGGCAAAGTACGGAGTTGGGTATGAGAGTATCTATCTCCTAACAGACTTCTACTACCCTTCCTATTTCTAGAAGCTCCTAGCTGCTCATAGGTAGGGAGTGGGGTTTGAGAGAATCTCCTGGCCAACTTCTAGGGCCATCCATATTTTTATGAGATTTTAGCCGCCATGTAGGCAAAGTTGGGGGTGGAGTTTGAGAGCATCTCCCGATGAACTCTGAATGTCCTCTCTATTTCAAAGAGCTCCTAGTAGCCACGTAGGGAATGGGGTTTGAGAGCATCTCATGACGGACTCCTTGTGCCCTCCTTATTTCTAGGAGCTCCTGGCCGCTACGTAGGCAAACTAAGTGGGGTATGAGAGCATTTTATGATAGACTTTTAGTACCCTTCATATTTCTAGAAGCTTCACGACGCTATATAGGAAAGATAGGGAGTGGGCTTTGAGAGTGTCTCTCGACGAACTCCTAGTGCCCTCATTATTTCTAGGAGCTTCTAACCACTATATAGGCCAAGTAGGAATTGGGGTTTAAGAGAATCTCCCAACGAAATTCATGTGCCCTTCATATTTCTAGGAGCTCTTAGCCGCCACATAGGCACAAAAAATAGTAGGGTTTTAAAGATCTCCTGACAGACTGCTAATGTCCTCCCTATTTCTTGGAGCTCGAAGCCGCTATATATCCAAAATAGGGCTCGGGGTTTGAGAGTATTTTCCGATGGACTACTAATGTCCTCTCTATTTCTAAGAGCTTATAGCCACCAAATAGGCAAAATAGGATGTGAGATTTGAAAGCATATCCCGACGGATTCCTAGTGTCCTTCCTATTTCTAAGAGCTTTTAGCCACCACATAGGTAAAGTAGAAAGTGAGGTTAGAGAGCATCTTTCGATGGACTCCTAGTACTTTTCGTATTTTAAGGAGCTCATAGCATCTTCATTAACAAAGTAGGGAGTGGGGTTTGAGAGCATCTTCCAACGAACTTTTACTTCTATAAATATTTTATGAAGCTCCTAGTGCCCTCCCTATTTCCAGGAGCGCCTAACCACCACATAGGTAAAATCGATAGTGTGGTTTGAGAGCATTTCTCGAAGGTCTCCTAGTGCTCTCCCAATTTCTAGGAGCTCCTTACCGCTACGTAGGTAAAGTAGGGAGTGGGTTTGAGAGCATATCTCGATAGATTCAAAGTGTCTTCTTTATTTTTAAGAGCTCCTAGATGCCACCTAGGCAAAGTAGGGTATGGGGTTTTAAAGCATCCCCCGATGGACCCCTAGTACCCTCCCTATTTCTAGGATCTCCTAGCCACCTCGTAGGCAAAGTATGGAGTGGGGTTTGAGAGTATCTCCCGACGGAATGGTAGTACCCTCCTTATGTCTAGGAGCTATTAGCCGCAACATAAGCAAAGTAGGGAGTGGGGATTAAGAGTATGTCCCGACGGACTCCTAATTCCCTCCCTATTTATAGGAGCTCCTAACTTCCACATAGGCAGGGAGTGGGGTTTGAGAGCATATTCCGATAGACTCCAAGTACACTCCCTCTTTCTAGGAGCTCCTAGATGCCACATAGGCAGGGTTTGATAGCATCCCTCGATGGACTCCTAGTACCCTCCCTATTTTAGGAGCTCCTAGCCGCCTTCTAGGCAAAGTGTGGAGAGCATATCCTGAAGGACTCCTAATGCCCTCTCTATTTCTAGGAGCTCCTAGTCATCACAATGGCAAAGTAGGGAGTAACGTTTGAGAACATCTCCCAACGGACTCCTAGTGCCCTCCATATTTCTAGGAGCTCCTAGCCGCCCATGTAGGTAAAATTAGAAGTGTGATTTGAGAGCATCTCTCGACAGAGTCCTACTGCCCTCCGAATTTCTAGGTGCTCCTAGCCACTACCTAGGTAAAATAAGAAGTGGGTTCTAAAGCATCTCTCGATGGACTCCATGCGCCCTCCCTATTTCTAGGAGCTCATAGCCGCCACATATGCAAAGTAGGGTATGGGGTTTGAGAGCATCCTCTGATGGACTAGTACCCTCCATATTTCTAGGAGCTCCTCGCCACCTCGTTTACAAATTATGTCGAGGGGTTTGAGAGTATCCCCCGACGGACTCGTAGTTACTTTCTTATTTATGGGAGCTCCTAGTACGCTCCCTATTTCTAGGAGCTCCAAGCCGCTACATAGGTAAAGTAGAGAATAAGATTTGAGAGCATCTCCCGATGCACTACTAGTATCCTACCTATTTCTAGGAGCTCATAGCCGCCACGTAGGCAAAGCAGAATATGGGGTTTGAGAGCATTTCTAAATGGACTCATAGTGTCCTCTCTATTTCTAAGAGTTCCAAACCGCTACGTAAGCAAAGAATGGAGTTGGGTTTGAGAGTATTTACCGATGGACACCTAGTGCTCTCCACGTAGGCAAAGTAGGAAGTTGTGCTCTTTCAATAAACTCCTTGTACCTTCCCTATTTCTAGGAGCACATAGCCAAAATTTAGGCAAAGTAGGGGGTTTGAGAGCTTCTTTTGATGAACATCTTGTGCCCACCCTATTATTAGCAGTTCCTAGTCATCATATTTGCAAAGTAGGAAGTGGGGTTTTATACATCTCCAAACGGACTTCTAGTACCCTCCCTATTTCTAGGTGCACCTAGCCACCATATAGGCAAAGTAGGGAGAGGGGTTTGATAGCATCTCCCAATGGACTCCTAGTGCCCTCCTTATTTCTAAGAGCTCATATCAGCCACGTAGGTAAATTACGTAGGGAGTGGGATATAAGAGCATCTCTCAATGAACTCCTAGTGCCCTCCCTATGTCTAGAAGCTTATAGTCGCCTTTTTAACAAAGTAGATTATGGGATTTTAGAGCATCTCTCAATGAACTTCTAGTGCATTCCTAATTTCTAGAAGCTCATTACCGCCATGTAAGCAAAGTAGGGAGATGGGTTTCAGAGCATCTCACGACGGATTCCTTGTGTCCTCCATATTTCTAGAAAAACCTAGCCATGTAAGCAAAGTAGGAAGATGGGATTAAGAGCATCTCCTGACGGACTCCTAGTGCCTTTCCTATTTCTAGGAGCTCGTAGCTGCTACGTAGGCAAAGTAGAGAGTGAGGTTTGAGAGCATCTTCCGACAGACTACACGTGCCCTCCCTATTTTTAGGAGCTCTTAGATAGCACATAGGCAAAGTAGGGTATGTGTTTGAGAGCATCTCCCGATGGGCTCCTAGTACCCTTTCTATTTCTAGGAGCTCCTAGTCGTTTCGTAGACAAAGTACGGAGTAGAGTTTTTAAGCATCTCCCAACGGACTCCTAATTCCCTCTCTATTTCTATGAGCTCCTAATTGCCACATAGGCAAAGTAGAGAGTGGGGTTTGAGAGCGTCTCCCAACGGACTCTTAGTGCCCTCCCTATATCTTGGAGCTCCTGGCCTCCACGTAGGTAAAATCGGGAGTATGGTTTGAGAGCATCTCCTGATAGACTCCTACCGCCCTCCCATTTCTATGAGCTTCTAGTCGCCACGAAGGCAAAATAGGGAGTGGGTTTGAGAGCATCTACAGACGGACTCCAAGTGCCCTCCCTATTTCTAGGAGCTCCAATCCGCCACATAGACAAAGTATAGTATGGGGTTTGAGAGCATCCTCCAATAGACTCCTAGTTCTCTCCCTATTTCTAGAAGCTCCTAGGCACCTTGTAGGCAAAGTATGGAGTTGGGGTTGAGAGTATCTCCGGACGGATTCCTAGTACCTTCCTTATTTCTAGGATCTCCTAGCCGCCACATATATAAAATAGGGAGTGGGGTTAAAGAGCATCTCCCGATGAACTCCTAGTGCCCTCCCTATTTCTAGAAGCTCCTAGCCGCCTTGTAGGTAAATCCAGGAGCATGATTTAAGAACCTCTCCCGATGGACTCCTATTGCCTTTTCTAATTCTAGGAACCTCTAACCACCTTGTAGGCAAAGTAGGGAGTGTGGTTTGATAGTATCTCCCGACAGACTTCTTGTGCCCTCCCTATTTTTAGGAGCTCCAAGTTGCTACGTGGGCAAAGTATGTAGTGGAGTTTGAGAGCATCTTCCGACGGACTCTTAGTGCCCTCTCTATTTCAAGGAGCTTATAACCGCTATGAAAGAAAAGTAGGGAGTGGGGTTTAAGATCATATCCCGACGGACTCCTAGTGCCCTTCTTATTTCTAGGAGCTCCTTGCTGCCACGTAGACAAACTAGGGAGGGGCTTGAAAGAATCTTCTGACGGATTTATAGAGTGCCTTTTATTTCTAGGCACTCCTAGACGTTATGTACGACAGACTCCTAATGCCCTCTCCATTTCTAGGAGCTCCCACCCGCCACGTAGGCAAAGTAGAGACTTGGGTTTGATGGTTCCGATGGACTCCTAGTGCCACTTCTATTTCTAGGAGCTCATAGACGTTATGTAGGCATTGTAGGGAGTGTGATTTGAGAGAATCTCCAGATGAACACTAAATACCCTCCATATATCTAGGAGCTCGTAGCCGTCATATAGAAAAAAGTGGAAACTTGAGTTTGAGAGCATTTATCAATGGCCTACGAGTGCCCTTCCTATTTCTAGGAGCTTTTAGTTGTCACGTAGGCAAAGTACGGTGTTGGGTTTGAGACCATCACCCGACGAACTCCTAGTGCCCTTCCTATTATAGAAGCTCTTAGGCAAAGTAGAGAGTGGGGTTTGAGAGGATCTCTTTATGGACTTCTTGTACTCTCCCTGCTTCTAAAAGCACCTAGCCACCATATAGTTAAAGTAGAGAGTGGGGTTTGAGAGTATCTCCCAACAGACTCCTAATGCCCTCTATATTGCTAGGAGCTCCTAGCACCATGTAGGCAAAGTAAGGAGTGGGTTTGAGAGTATCTTCCAATGGATACCTAGTGCCCCTTATTTCTAGGAGCTCCTAGCCGCTAACATAGGCAAAGTAGGGAGTGGGGTTTGAGAGCATCTCCTGAAGAACTCCTAGTGCCCTTCCTATTTTTAAGAGCTCATAATCACAATATAGACAAAGTAAGGAGTGTGATTTAAGAGCATCTCCCGACGAAATCCTAATGCCCTCCCTATTTCTAGGAGCTCCTAACCACCATGTTGGCAAAGTTGGGAGTGGAGTTTGAGATCATCTCTCGACGTAATCCTAGTGCCCTCCTTAATTCTAGGAACTTCTAGTTGTTACGTAGGGAAAGTAGGTGGTGATATTTGAGGGCATCTCCCGACAGACTCGGAGTGCCCTTCCTATTTCTAGCAGCTCATAACCGCCATATAGACAAAGTATGAAATGGGGTTTGGGAGCATCTTTTGGTAGCATCTCCCGACGTACTCTAAGTGGCCTCCCTATTTTTAGGAGCTCCTTGCCACTACGTTGGCAAATTAGGGAGAGGGTTTTGAGAGTATCAGCCGATGGATGCCTACTGCTCATCCTATTTCTAAGAGCTTGTAACTGCCACGTAGGCAAAGTAGGGAGTGGGATTTGGTAGCATCTCACGCTAGACTCTTAGTGCCTCCCTATTTATTGGAGCTCCTAGCCGCCACATAATTAAAGTAGTGAATAGGGTTTGAGAGTATCTACTGACCTTATTTCTAGAAGTTCCTAGCTGCCACGTAGGAAAGTAGTGAGTGAGGTTTGAGAGTATCTCCCGACAGACTCCTAGTGCCCTCCCTATTTCTAGGATCTTGTAGTCGCCATATAGGCAAAATATGGAGTAGGGTTTGAGAGCATTTTTCTATGAACTCCTGGTGCCCTCCATATTTCTAGGAGTTCTTAATCGCCACATAAGCAAAGTACGAAGTTGGGTATGAGAGTATCTCCTAACGGCCTTCTACTACCCTCCCTATTTCTAGGAGCTCCTAGCCGCCTGTAGGAAAAGTATGGAGTGGGGTTTGAGAGAATCTCTTGACGGACTTCTAGGGCCATCCATATTTCTATGAGATTTTAACCGTCATGTAGGCAAAGTCGGGGGTGAAGTTTGAAAGCATCTCCCGACGAACTCCGTATGTCCTCTTTATTTCTAGGAGCTTCTAGTAGCCACGTAGGGAATGGGGTTTGAGAGCATCTCATGATGGACTCCTTGTGCCCTCCTTATTTCTAGAAGCTTCTATCCACCACGTAGGCAAACTAAGTGGGGTTTGAGAGCATCTTATGATAGACTCTTAGTACCCTTCATATTTCTAGAAGCTCCTCGACGCTATATAGGAAAGATTGGGAGTAGGGTTTGAAAGTGTCTCTCGACGAACTCCTAGTGCCTTTATTATTTCTAGAAGTTCCTAACCGCTACATATGCCAAGTAGGAAGTGGGGTTTAAGAGAACCTCCCAATGAAATTCTAGTGCCCTCTATATTTCTAGGAGCTCCTAGCCACCACATAGGCACAAAAAATAGTAGGCTTTTAAAGATCTCTTGACAGAGTCCTAGTGTCCTCCTTATTTCTTGGAGCTCCAAGTCGCCACATAGACAAAGTAGGGATTAGGGATTTAGAGTATTTTCCGATGGACTACTAATGCCCTCTTTATTTCTAGGAGCTCATAGCCACCAAATAGGCAAAATAGGGTGTGAGATTTGAGAGCATATCCCGACAGACTCGTAGTGCCCTCCCTATTTCTAAGAGCTTCTAGCCGCCATAAAGGCAAAGTAGAAAATGAGGTTTGAGAGCATCATTCGATTGACTCCTAGTGCTTTTCATATTTCAAGGAGCTTTTAGCCGCCTCATAAATAAAGTAGGGAGTGGGGTTTGAGTGCATCTTCCAACGAACTCTTACTGCCATACATATTTATGAAGCTCCTAGTCGCCATGTAGGTATAATAAGGAGTGGGGTTTGAGAGGATCTCCCAACGGACTCCTCGTGCCTTTCCTATTTTTAAGAGCTTATAGCTGCCACGTAGGCAAAGTAGGGAGTGAGGCTTGATAGCATCTCACGATGGACTCCTAGTGCCCTCCTTATTTATAGAACCTCCTAACTGCCACGTAGGTAATATAAGGAGAGTGATTTGAGAGAATCTTCCGATGGACTTCTTGTGCCCTCCATATTTCTAAAAGCTTCTAGCCGCCACGTAGACATAGCAGGGAGTGGGGTTTGATAACATCTCACGACGGACTCCTAGTGCCTTCCATAGTTTTAGAAGCTCCTAGTCACCACATAAGCAATATAGGTTGTGAGGTTTGAGAGCATCTCCCAATGAGCTTAGTGTCGTCCCTATTTCTAGGAGCTCCTCGCCACCATATTAGCAAAGTGGGATATGGGGTTTGAGAGCTTCTCCCAACGGATTATTACGGCCCTCCCTATATCTAGGAGCTTCTAGCCGTCGAGTAGGCAAAGTAAGGAGTAGGGTTTGCGAGCATCTTCCAATGGACTCCTAGTGCCCTCCCTATTTCTAGGAGCTCATAACCGCCACATAGGCAAGGTTGGGAGTTGGGATTGAGAGCAACTCCCGATGGACTCCTAGTGCCCTTCCTATTGCTTTGAGCTTCTAGTCGCCACGTAGACAAAGTAGGGAGTGAGGATTGATAGTATCTTCCGACGGACTCCTAGTGCTATCCCTATTTCTAGGAGCTCCTAGCTGTTATATATGACTCACTCCTAATGCCCCCATTATTTCTAGAAGCTTCTAGCTGCCACATAGGCAAAGTAGGGAGTGGGTTTGATGGTATCTCCTGATGGACTCCTAGTATCTTACTATATCTAGGATCTCCTAACCGTCACTTATTCAAAAAAGAGAGTGGGGCTTGAGTGTAACATCCGCCCCAAACACACAAGATAATGTCCGCTTTTTCCATGCCCGCACGAGAACTTCCCAGGAAGGTCACCCATCCTAGTACTATTCTTGCTCGAGTACACTTAACTACGGAGTTCTTATGAAATCCGTAGCGGCGCACGGTTTTTAAAACACATCTTCTATGTTTGGGAGGAAAAATTATATAAGTACCTCAGGATCTCCTTCTCTCTAGGCGATGTGGGGCTAACTCGTGGTCTTGTACACCTCACCTCATTCATCTTGGCATCCCAACCTTAGGAGTCTTGGCTATTGGCTATTGGATCTCGGTCGTCACAATCCACCCCCCTTAGGGCTATACGTCCTCGTGTAAGGTTAGGCCCCCCCATCCCGAGGAGAACCGGCTCTGATACCATTTTGTAACATCTACCCCAAACACATAAGATACTGTCCGCTTTGCCCGTGCCCGCACGGGAACTTCCCAGGGAGGTCACCCATCATGGTACTATTCTCACTCGAGCACGATTAACTACGAAGTTCTTACAAAATCCTTAGCGGCGCATAGTTTTTAAAACACGTCTTCTATGTTTGGGAGGGAAAATTATATAAGTAGCTCATGATCTCCTTCTCTCCAGGCGATGTGGGGCTTACTCGTGGCCTTGTACACCTCACCTCACCTCATCCATCTTGGCATCTCATCTCAGGAGTCTTGGCTCTTGGCTATTGGCTATTGGATCTCGGTCATCACATTGAGAGTATCTCCCGACGGCCAACTAGTGTCATATATATTTCTAGGAGCTTATATCAGCCACATAGGCAAAGTAGATTGTGGGGTTTAGAAAAATCTCTCGATGGACTCCCAGTCCCCTTTCTATTTCTAGGAGCTCCTAGCCGCCACCCACGTAAGCAAAGAAAGGAGTTGGGTTGAGAGTATTTCCTGATGGACTCCTAATGTCCTTTCTATTTTTAGGAGCTTCTAGTTGCCACATAGGTATAGTATGGAGTTGGACTTGAGAGCATCTCACGACGAACTCCTTATGCCCTCCTAGGAGCACTTAGTTGCTATTTAGGCAAAGTCAGGAGTGGGTTTGAGAGCATCTCCCGATGGACTTCTTGTATCATCACATAGGCAAAGTAAGGAGTAGGGTTTGATAGTATCTCTCGACGAACTCGTGTGCTCTTCCTATTTTTAGGAGCTCCTAGCTGCTACATAGGTAAAGTAGGGAGCATGGTTTTATAGCATCTCTCAATGGACTCCTAGTACCCTCTCTATTTCTATGTGCTCCTAGAAGTCACATAGGCAAAGTAGGGAGGGGTTTTAGAGAATCTCCCGACGAGCTTCTGTGCCCTTCCTATTTCTATAAACTCATAGCTGCTACATACGCAAAGTATATTTTGGGATTTGAGAGCATCTCTCGATGGACTCCTAGTGCACTCCCTATTTCTAGGAGCTCCTAGCCGACACGAAAATAAAGTAGAGAGTTGAGTTTGGGAGCATTTTTTGACGGACTCCTAGTGCCCTCTCTTTTCTAGGTGCTATTAACTATCACGTATGCAAATTAAGGAGTTGGGTTTGAGAGCAACTCACAACAGACACCTTGTGCCCTCCATATTTCTAGGATATCATAGCCGCTATGTTGGCAAAGTAGCGAGTGAGTTAAAAAATATTACCTGGCGAACTTCTTGTGCCGTACATACTTCGAAGGACTTGTAGTACCCTTTTTGTTTTTAGGAGCTTCTAGCCAACATATAAGTAAAATCGAGAGTGTGGTTTGAGAGCATCTCCAGATGGACTCCTACTGCCCTCCCTATTTTTAGGAACTCCTAGCCGCCTCGTAGGTAAAGTTCGGAGTGGGGTTGGAGAACATCTCCCGACGGAGTTCGTGTCTCTTCCTATTTTTATAAGAGGTGCTAGCTGCCACATAGGTAAAATCGGGAGTGTAGTTTGAGAGCAACACCTAATAGACTCCTAATGTCTTCCCTATTTCAAGGAGCTTATAGCTGCCACATAGAAAAAATAGGGAGTGGGTTTGAGAGTATCTCCTGATGGACTCCAAGTGCCCTCCCTATTTCTACGAGCTCCTAGGTGCCACCGAGGCAAAGTAGGGTATGGGGTTTGTGTAACATCTCATCACAGTTTGAGAGCATCCTCTGATGGACTCCTAATACCCTTTATATTTCTAGGAGCTCCTAGTCACCACATAGGCAAAGTAGGGAGTGGGGTTTCATAGCGTCTCCTGATAGACTCCCAGTGCCTTCACTATTTTTAGGAACTCCTAGCCATCACATAGGTAAAATTAGGAGTGTGGTTTAAGAGTATCTCCTGACAGACTCCTACTAACCTACCTATTATGGGTGTAAATTTTGACCAAGTGCTTCACACACCACGGGACCCACCAGCCTTGCCTGAGGGTCCACGAAGGCCACCACAGGGCCTACCAGCCCTGCCTAGAGGGCCCACAGGGACAACCGCGGGACCCACCAGCCCTGCCTAGGGAGCCCACAGAGACTACCGCAGGACCACCAGCCCTGCCTGGGGGGCCCACGGAGACTACCGCAGGACCCACCAGCCCTGCCTGGGGGGCCCACGGAGACTACCATGGGACCCACCAGCCCTGCCTAGGGGGCCCACAGAGATTACCGCGGGACCCACCTGCCCTGCCTGACAGATCCCCGGAGATGACTATAGGACTCACCAGCCCTGCCTGGCGGATCCCTGGATACAACAGCGGGACCCACCAGCCCTATTTGGGGAATCCTCGGATACGATGGCAAAAACTGCCATTTGCCCCGGATTTCCTCCCAAAGATTTCTATAAATAGCAGCCTCTTCAAATGTAAAAGGATCGAATTCTGAAATCCAGAACCAGAATCCAAAAACCCAGAGCTCTGACTTTGATATTCCATCTCCTTCGATCTTCTTTACGAAGAGAGATCAGTGACACTCGGCCTGTCGAGGTCACTTCGACTAAAGCGTTAGTGAATTCGGGTTGCACCCTATAGCACGGAGATGTAGGCTTCGGCTAAACTCCGAGATCACACCCTGTGTCAACCTCTTTTCTGTTTGCATATCGAAAGTATTAGTTTAGTTACCACGGTATCGACCTTCGAACCTACTTTCTAGTCAATAGATCGATCAAGGACCTTCAACTCAGCTTCAATTGACTAGTTGGGCGGAGTCTTCGGATCGGCACGAAAATCATCCCCCACACCTATTTCTAGTAGATCATAGCCACCATATAGGCAAAATAGATAAAGTATAGAGTGGGGTTTGAGAGCATCTCTCGACGGATTTTGGATGCCCTTCCTATTTCTAGAAGTTCCTAGTTGCTAGATAGGAAACATAGGGAGTAGGGTTTGATAGCGTCTCCTGATAGACTCCTAGTGCACTCCCTATTTCTAGAAACTCCTAGTTGTTGCGTAGATAAAATCGAGAGTGTGGTTTGATAGCATCTCCTGACGGACTCCTACTGCCCTTCCTATTTCTAGGAGCTCCTAGCCGCCACGTTGGCAAAATAGGGAGAGGGTTTGAGAGCATCTCCCAATGAACTCCAAGGGCCCTCCTTATTTCTAGGAGCTCCTAGCCACCATATAGGCAAAGTAGGGTATGAGGTTGAAGAGCATCCTTCGATGGACTCCTAGTACCCTCCCTATTTCTAGGAGCTCCTAGCTACCTCGCAGGCAAAGTATGGAGTGAGGTTTAAAAGCGTCTCCCGACAAAATCCTAGTGCCTTCCCTATTTCTAGGAGTTTCTAATCGCCAAGTATGTAAAATCAAAAGTGTTGTATGATAGAATCTCCCGACGAACTCCTAATGCCCTCCATATTTCTAGGAGCTCCTAGCCCCTACGTATGCAAAGTAGGGAGTAGGGATTAAGAGCATATCCCAACAAACTTCAAGTGCCTTCCCTATTTCTAGGAGCTTCTAGAAGCCACAAAGGCAAAGTAGGGTATGGGGTTTGAGAGTATCTACCAATGTACTCCATGTACCCTCCCTATTTCTAGGAGCTCCTAGCCGTCTCGTAGGCAAAGTACATAGTGGGTTTGAGAGTATCTCCCGACGGACTCTTAGTCGCAACATAGGTAAAGTAGGGAGTAGGGATAGAGAGCATTTCTCGACGGACTCCTAGTGTCCTTTCTATTTCTAGGAACTCCTAGCCACCACGTAGGCAAAGTTGGGAGTGGGGTTTAACAGCATCTCCTGACGGACTCGAAGTACCCCCTATTTTTAGGAGCTCCTAGATCCCACATAGGCAATATAGTCTATAGGGTTTGAGAGCATCTCCCGATGGACTCCTAGTACCCTCCTTATTTCTAGGAGCTCCTAGTTGCCTCGTAGGCAAAGTACGAAATAGGATTTGAGAGCATCTCCCGAGGGACTCCTAATGCCTTCCCTATTTCTAGGAGCTCCTAGTTTCCACATAGACAAAGTAGGGAGTGGGGTTTGAGAGCATCTTCTATCGGACACTTAGTGTCCTCCCTATTTCTAGGAGCTCATAACCGTCATGTAGGTAAAATCGGGAGTGTGATTTAAGAGCATCACCCAACGAACTCATATTGTCGTCCCTATTTCTAGGAATTCATAGCCGCCACATAGGCAAAATAGAAAGTTGCTTTGAGAGCTTCTCCCGATGGACACCAAGTGCCCTGCATATTTTTAGGACGTCCTAAATGCTACATAGGCAAAGTAGGGTATGGATTTGAGAGCATCCTTCGATGGACTCCTAGTACCTTCCCTATTTCTAGGAGCTCCTAGCCGTCTCATAGGTAAAGTACGGTATGGGGTTTGAGAGTATCTCTCGACGGACTCATAGTACCCTCCTTATTTCTAGGAGCTTCTAATACCATCTCTATTGTTAGGAGCTCCTAGCCACCACGTAGGCAAAGTAGAGAGTGGGGTTTGAGAGCATCTCTCAACGGACTACTAGTACACTACCTATTTCTAGGAGCTCATATCCGCCACGTAGGCAAAGTAGATTGTGGGGTTTGATAGCATCTCTCGACTGACTCTAAGTGCCCTATCTATTTCTAGAAGTTCCTAGCCACCACGTAAGCAAAGAAGATAGTTGGGTTTGAAAGTATTTCCTGATGGACTCCTAGTGCCCTCCCTATTTTTAGGAGCTCCTTATCACCACCACATAGGCAAAGTAGGGACTTGGGTTTATGAGCATCTCACGACGACCTCCTTGTGCCCCCCTAATTTCTAGGAGTACCTAGCCGCCAGTTAGGCAAAATAGGGAGTGGGTTTGAGAGCATCTCATGAATGACTTCATATGCCCACCCTATTATAAAGAGTTCCTGGCCGCCATATAGGCAAAGTAGATAGTGTGGCTTGATAGCATCTCCCGATGGACTACCATTGTCCTCTCTATTTTTAGGGGCTCCTAGCCATCATGTAGGCAAAGTAGGGAGTGGGATTTGATAGCATCTTTCGACGGCCTCCCAGTGCCCTCCCTATTTCTAGGAGCTCCTAGCAACCATGTAAGAAAAGTAGGGAGTAGGATTTGAGAGCATCACCCGACGAACTTCTAGTGCCCTCTTTATTTCTAGAAGCATATAGTCGCCATGTAGCCAAAGTAGATTATGGGATTTGAGAGTATCTCTCGACGGACTCCAAGTTCACTCCCTAATTCTAGGAGCTCCTAGCTGTCACATAAGCAAAGTAAGAAGTTGGGTTTGAGAGCATTTTTCGCTAGACTAATAATGCCCTCATTATTTCTTGAAGCTCTTAGCCGCCACGCAGACAAAGTAGGGAGTGGGGTTTGATGGTATCTTCCGAATGACACCTAGTACCCTCCCTATTTCTAGGAGCTCCTAGCCACCACATAGGCAAAGTAGATAGTGGAGTTTGAGAGCATCTTCCGATGGACAACTAGTGCCCTACCTATTTATAAGAGATCATAACCGCCAAGTAGGCAAAGTAGATTATGAGATTTGAGAGCATTTCTCGACGGACTCCTAGTGCCCTCTCTATTTCTAGGAGCTTATAGTCGCCACATAAGTAAAGAAGAGAGTTTTAGAGCATTTCCTGATAGACTCCTAGTGCCCTCCCCATTTTTATGAGATCCTAGTTGCCATGTAGGTATAGTAGGGAGTTGGATTTGAGTGCTTCTTACGACGGACTCCTTGTGCCTTTCCTATTTTTTGGAGCACCTAGTGCCATTTAGGCAAAGTACCCACTTCGTGTGCAGTCCCTATTATTAGGAGCTCCTAGCCGCCATATAGGCAAAGTAGAGAGTGGGGTTTGATAGCATCTCCCGACAGACTTCTAGTGCCCTCCCTATTTCTAGGAGCTCCTAGTCGCCGCATAGACAAAGAAAAAAGTAGGGTTTGATAGCATCTCACGATGGATTCTTAGTGCCCTCCCTATTTCTAGTAGCTCCTAGCAGCCATGTAGGCAAATAAATGAGTGGGGTTTTAAAGCATCTTTCGACGAACTCCTAATCATAGTTGTCAAGGTGTCAAGGCGAGGCTAGGTGCCCGGAGGGAGCCTAGGCATGCCTAGGCGTGGCCTCATGTGCAGAAGCGTAACCTTATGTGCATAGGCATCCTCCAGGCACGGGTACATATGTATAATCTATACTTGCAAGTATATATGTAATAGGCCACAATATAACACTTTACTGATATGAAATTGAACATATTCTAGTCAAATGCATTCAACACAATGACACATACATAGTATAAAGAAGTAAGCAACAAAAGGAACAAATAGAATACAAACACTTGCTAGCATAAAATTGAGCATATTCTAATCAAATGCATGCAACACAATGAACACATAGTATAAACAAGTATACAACAACAAAATGAACAAAGAAGATGGGGGCGGGTTGGGTTTTACTTAAAAAAACTAAAAATCGAAGCCTAAAACGAAGCGTGTGCCTAGCCTAGGTGCGCCTAGGCCACCGCTTAGTATTGTTCACCTAGGCGCACTAGGGCCTAGCTGTCTCCGGGCGCCTAGCGTGTCTAGGCGCGCGCATTGACAACAATGCTCCTAATGCCCTCCCTCTTTATATAAGCTCGTAGCCGCCACGTAGGTAAAGCAAATTATGGTGATTGAGAGCATCTCATGATGAACTCCTAGTGCACTCCCTATTTCTAGGTGCTCCTAGCTGGCACTTAAGAAAAGTAAGGAGTTGGGTTTGAGAGCTATTAGCCACCATGTAGACAAAGTACGAAGTCGGGTTTGAGAGCATCTCACGACAGACTCCTTTTGCCCTTCCTATTTTTAGGTGATCCTTGCCACTATGTAGGCCAAGTATGGAGTGAGTTAGAGAGTATCTCCCGATGAACTTCTTGTGCTCTACCTACTTTGACGGAGCACTATTTCTAGAAATTTTATTCGCCATATAGGTAAAATCGGGAGTGTGATTTGAGAGCATCTCCTAACGGACTCTTAATGGCCTTCTTATTTTTAGGAGCTCCTAGCCGCCTTGTAGGCAAAGTATGGAGTAGGGTTTGAGTGCATCTCCTGATAGACTCCTAATGCCTTTCCTATTTCTAGGAGCTCGTAGCCGCCACGTAGGTAAAATTGGGTGTGTGGTTTGAGAGCATCTCCCGACGGACTCCTACTGCCCTTCCTATTTCAAAGAGCTTGTAGTTATCATGTAGGCAAAATAGGGAGTGAGTTTGAGAGCATCGCCCGACGAACTCCAAGTGCCCTCTATATTTCCACGAGCTTCAAGCCGCCACATAGGGAAAGTAGGCTATGGAGTTTGAGAGCATCATCCGATGGACTCCTAATGCCCTCCCTATTTCTAGAAGCTCATAGTCGTCACATAAACAAAGTAGGGAGTGGGGTTTAAGAGCGTCTCCCAATGAACTCCTAATGCCCTCTATATTTTTAAGAGCTTCTAGCCGCCACGTAGGTAAAATCGAGATTGTGGTTTGGGAGCATCTCTCGAAAGACTCCTACTACCCACCTTATTTCTATGAGCTCCTAGCCACCACGTTGGCAAAGTACGGAGTGGGGTTTGAGAGCATCTCCCAATGGACTCTCAATGCCCTCTTAATTTCTAGGAGCTCCTAGTCGCCACATAGGCAAAGTAGGTAGTGGGGTTTAAGAGCGTTTCCCCACACACTCGTAGTACCCTCCCTTTTTCTAGAAGATCCTAGCTGCTATATAAGTAAAACTGGGAGTGTGGTTTGAGAGCATCTCCCGACACACTCTTATTGTCCTCCCTATTTCTAGGAGCTCCTGGCCACCAAGTATGCAAAATAGGGAGTTGGTTTGAGAGCATCTCCCGATGGACTCCAAGTACCCTCCCTATTTCTAGGAGATACTAGTAGCCACATAGGCAAAGTAGGGTATGGGGTTTGAGAGCATCCTCCATTAGATTCCTAGTACCCTTCCTATTTCTTGGAGCTCCTAGCCACGTTGTAGGAAAAGTACAGAGTGGGGTTTAAGAGCATATCCCGACAGACTCCTAGTGCCCTCCTATTTCTAGGATCTCTTAGCCGCCATGTAGGTAATATCGAATGTGTTGTTTGAGAGCATCTTCCAATGGACTCCTAGTGCCCTCTCGATTTCTAGAAGCTCCTAGCTGCCACGTAGGAAAAGTAGGGAGTGGGGTTTGTGACCATATCCCGACGGACTCCAAGTGCCCCCTCCCTATTTCTAGGAGCTCCTAGAAGCCACATAGACAAATTAGGGTATGGGGTTTGAGAGCATCCCCCGATGGACTGCTAGTACCCTCCATATTTCTAGGAGCTTCTAGACACATTGCAGGAAAAGTATAGAGTGGAGTTTAAGAGTATCTCCCGATGGACTCCTAGTGCCATCCTTACTTTTAGGGGCTCTTAGCTGCAACATAGGCAAAATAGGTAGTTGGGATTGAGTGCATATCCCGACGAACTCCTAGTGCCTCCCAATTTCTAGGAGCTTCTAGCCTCCTCGTAGGCAAAGTACGGAGTGGGGTTTCAGATCATCTTCCGATGGACTCTAAATGCCCTCTCTATTTCTAAAAGCTCATAGGTGTCACATAGGCAATGTAGGGAGTGGGGTTTGAGAGGGTCTCCCGACGGATTTCTAGTGCCCTCTCTATTTCTAAGAGCTCATAGCTGCCACGTAGGTAAAATCAAAAGTGTGGTTTGAGAGAATCTCCTGATGGACTCCTAATACCCTCTATATTTCTAGGAGCTCCTAGCCGCCATCTAGGTAAATTAGGGAGTTGGTTTGAGAGCCGCTCTCGATGGACTCCAAGTGCCCTCCGTATTTCTAGAAGCTCATAACCTCCATATAGGAAAAGTAGGGTATGGGGTTTGAGATCATCCTCCGATGGACTCCTTGTACCCTCTCTATTTCTAGGAGCTCCTAGCAGCCTCATAGGAAAAATACGAAGTGGGGTTTGAGAGTATCTCCCGACAAACTCTCAGTGCCTTCCTTATTTCTATGAGCTCCTAGTACCTTGCCTATTTCTAGGAGCTCCTAACCATCACGTAAGCAAAGTAGAGAGTGGGGTTTGAGAGCATCTCCCGACGGACTACCAGTATCCTACCTATTTCTAGGAGCTCATAGCTGCGACATAGGCAAAGTAGATTGTGGGGTTTGAGATCATCTCTCAAGGTACTCATAGTGCCCTCTCTATTTCTAGGTGTTCCTAGCCGCCACATAAACAAAGGAGGAAGCTGGGTTTGAGAGAATTTGCTGATGGACTTGTAGTGCCCTCCCAATTTCTAGAAGCTCTTAGCCGCCATGTAGGCAAAGTAGGAAGTTGTGTTTGAGAGCATCTTCCGACAAACTCTTTATGCCCTCCCTATTTCTAGGTGCACCTAGCCGTCATTTAGGCAAAATAGGGAGTGGCTTTGAAATCATCTCCCGACAAACTTCTTAAGCCCACGCTATTATTAGGAGCCCTAACCGCCATATAGGCAAGTAGGGAGTGGGGTTTGATAGTATTTCTCGACGAACTTCTAGTGCCCTCCCTATGAATGGGTGCTCCTACAGCCATGTAGGCAAATTAGACAAGGGTTTGATAGCATCTCCCGATGACTCCTAGTGTCCTCTGTATTTCTAGGAGCTCCTAACAGCTACATAGGCAAAGTAGGGTGAGGGGTTTAAGAGCATCTCCCAAGGAGCTCCTAGTGCCCTCCTTATTTCTAGAAGTTTATAGCCACCACAAAAGAAAATTAGATTACTAGATTTTAGAGCATCTTTTGACGGATTTCTAGTGCACTCCCTATTTCAAGGAGCTCCTAGCCACCACGTAAGCAAAGTAGGGAGTTGGATTTGAGAGCATTTTCCGACAGACTCATAGTGCCCTCCCTATTTTTAGGAGCTATTTGTCACCACGTAGGCAATGTAGGAAGTTGAGTTTGAGAGCATCTTACAACAGACTCCTTGTGCCCTCCCTATTTCTAAAAGATCCTAGCCGCTATGTAGGCAAAGTAGGGAGGGTTAGAAAGCAACTCTCGACAGACTTCTTGTACCCTACCTATTTCGAGGAACTCATATGCCCCACATTGGCAAAGTAAGGAGTGGGGATTAAGAGCATCTCCCGATGGACACCTTGTGCCATTCCTATTTTTAGAAGCTCCTATCCGTCACACAGGAAAAAAAGAGAGTGAGGTTTGAGTGCATCTCCCAACGAACTCCATGTGCCCTCCCTATTTCTAGGAGCTCGTAGATGCCACATAGGCAAAGTAGGGTATGGGGTTTGAGAACATCCCCTGTCGGACTCCTAGTTCCCTCCATTTTTTTAGGAGCTCCTATATGCCTTATAGGTAAAGTACGGAGTGGGGTTTGAGAGCATCTCCCGACGGACTCCTAATGCCCTCCATACTTCTAGGTGCTCATATTCGCCATATAGGAAAAGTAGGGAGTGAGCATCTCCCGACAGACTCCTAATGTCCTCCTTATTTCTAGAAGCTCCTAGCCACTACGTAGGTAAAATCGAGAATGTGGTTTGAGAGTATTTTTCGATGGACTCCTTATGCCTTCCCTATTTTTAGGAGTTTCTAGTTATCACGTAAGCAAAGTAGGGAGTGGGGTTTGATAACATCTCACGACAGATTCCTAGTGTCCTTCTTATTTATAGGAGCTCCTAGCCACCATGTAAGCAATAAAGGGAGAGGGATTTGAGAGAATCTCTCGACGGACTCCAAATGTCCTTCATTATTTTTAGGATCTTCTAGCCACTATGTAGGCAAAGTAGGGAGTGGGATTTGATAACATCTCATGATGGGCTCCTAGTGCCCTCTATATTTTTGGAAATTCATAGTCGCCACGCAGGCAATGCAGGGAGTGGGATTTGAAAGCATTTCCTGATGGACTCCTAGTGCCCTTCCTATTTTTAGTTGCACCTCGCCACCACATTGGCAGAATAGGGAGTGGGGTTTGATAACATCTCCCAATGGACTCCTAATGGCCTCTCTATATCTAGGAGCTCCTAGCTACCGCGTAGGCAAAGTAAGGAGTAGGGTTTGTGAGTATCTCCTGACAGACTCCTAGTGCCCTCCCTATTTCTAGAAGCTTCTAGTCACCACATAGGCAAAGTAAGGAGTTGGGATTGAGAGCAACTGTCAATGGACTACTAGTTCTCTCCCTATTACTTGGAGCTCCTAGACGTAGACAAAGTAGGGAGTGGGGATTGATTGCATCTTCTGACCGACTCCTAGTTCGCTCCTAGCCGCAGTGTATGATGGACTCCTTATGCCCTCATTGTTTATGGAAGCTCCTAGCCACCACGTAAGCAAAGTAGAGAGTGGGATTTGATGGTATCTCCCGATAAACTCCTAGTACCCTTCCTATTTCTAGGAGCTCTTAGCCGCCACATAGGCAAAGTATAGAGTGGGGTTTGAGAGTATCTTCCTACATAGTACTAGTGCCATACGTATTTCTAGGGAGTTATAGCCACCACGTAGGCAAAGTAGATTGTGGGTTTGACTCCTAGTGCCCTCTTTATTTCTAGAAGCTCCTGGCCACCACAGAAGCAAAGAAGGGAGTTGGGTTTGACAGCATTTTCTGATGGACTCCTAGTGTCCTTCCAATTTTTATGAGCTCTTAGCCTCAACGTGGGTATAGTAGGGAGTTGAATTTGAGAGCATCTCACGACGGACTCCTTGTACCCTCTCTATTTCTAGGAGCACCTAGCTGCCATTTAGGCAAAGTAGGGAGTGGGGTTGTGAGCATCTCCCAACGGACTCCCAGTACCCTCCCTATTTTTAGAAGCTCCTAGTAGCCACACATGCAAATTAGTACAACTCTCGACGAACTCCTAGTACCCTCCCTATTTCTATAAGCTCGTATCTGCCACGTAGACAAAGTAGATTATAGGGTTTGAGAGCATCTCTCGACGGACTCCTTATGCACTCCCTATTTCTAAGAGCTCATAGTCGGTACATAAGTAAAGTAGGTAGTTGGGCTTGAGAGCATTTTCTGACGAATTCCTACTGCCCTCTCTATTTCTAGAAGCCATTAGTTGCCACATAGGCAAAGTACGGAGTTGGGTTCAAGAGCATGTTACGACGTACTCTTTGTGCCCTCCCTACTTCTAGGAGATCCTAGCCGCTATGTATAGGAATGGCAATGGGCGGGTTTGGAAATTGATTTTTAGGATTTTTGAATAGGCCCATCCTGAACCCGCCCCGTTTACAAAAGGAATTTAAAACCCGAACCCGACCCATTGCCATCCCTAGCTATGTAGGTAAAGTAGGAAGTGAGTTAGAGAGCATCTCCGGACAGACTTCTTGTGCTTACCTACTCCGACGAAGTAATATTTCTTGGAGCTCCTAGCTGCCACTTAGGTAAAATCGGGAGTGTGGTTTTAGAGCATTTCCTGACGGACTTCTACTGCCCTCTCTATTCTTAGGAGGTCTTAGCCGCCTTGTAGGCAAAGTGCAGAGTGGGTTTGAGAGAGTCTCCCGACGAACTCCTACTGCTCTCTTCTAGGATCTCCTAGCCGCCACGTAGGTAAAATCGGGAGTGTAGTTTGAGAGCATCTCCCGACGGACCCCTAAATATCCTCCCTATTTCAAGGAGCTCGTAGCAGCCACATAGGGAGTGGGTTTGAGAGCATCGCCCGACGGACTCCAATTTTCCTCCGTATTTCTACGAGCTCCAAGACGCCATATAGGTGGTGAGGATGCTGGAAGGCAATGGCCTAGCAGAGAATTGGGAGGCGTTGCAGAAGATCGACACACCAAAGTTCTGGTCCTCCGAGCTGCCGCCTTCGAGTTACTTCGACTTTGTGGAGGAGTCGTCGCTTGTTGTCGAAGCAACCGAGCTCTCCGGCCCTAGATGACACAGGTTTATGTGTTCCAATTGCTATATTTTCTTGTTATACTTATGGGTTACTTTGACTTTGCCCCCCAAATTTTACCTTGAATTAGATTTTACCCCTCATATTTCACTAATTAGACTTTACCCTCCAAAACTAACTGTTCTGTCAGCTCAACATCTAAGAGAAAGGGTGAGCTGACGGAAAAGAAAAAAAGTTTTGGGGGGTGAGCTGACGGAACAGTTAGTTTTGGGGGGTGAAGTCTAATTAATGAAAATATGGAAGGTAAATTCTAATTCAAGGCAAAATTTGGAATGCAAAGACAAAATAACCCTATACTTATTTATCATACAAATGGACAGTACTAAATCTGCTATATTTTCTAAGCATTTGATATGTTATTGAATAAAATGGAACATCGCTTTGATCGTCATGATTCAAATCATTCAAATCTCAATCTCTCTCTCATCTTTGTGACGGGTTTATCTGCACATCTGTGTGGCAATGTTACACGCAAAAGGTTTGGTTCAAAACGGACCGTGAGTGAGGTCATCAAACCCCCCCCCCCCCCCCCCCCTCTAAAATTTATAAAGGCACATAGCATAAAATTGGGAAATGGTTAATGTGCCAACAAGGTCCTCCGGTAATGATAAGGCCACAGACACCGCACAGACACCTCCGCCAATGCCCGTGCTACCTACCTTCTTCACCCCCTACCTCTTCTTCCTTCCTCTGCCTCCCTCTGTCGGAGCCAAGAATGTGATAGGCGATGGTGTAGGGGGAGGAGGAAAGCGAGAGGACGGTAGAGACTGCGGCATCTGATCACAGCGGAGAGAAGGGGGGCGGGAGGACAATGAGGGGGAGGTTGTGTGAGATTCCGCCTACCTATTTTTCAAATTGGGCTAGGTGCCCGCTCGGTTATATGGGTGCAAATAACATCATCCTCTACAGAAAAAGGGCTAATGAGCGTAGGTTCCGAACAGGCAAGAGATCGGTTTAGCCTAAGATCCCAAGTCCAACAGATCCATTCTATGTGAAGGACCGAACATATCACCGAAACCGCAAAATGCCCTCACCTTACAACTCTTCCTCCCGTATCTCGAGCAGGTTGGCAGAGGCAAGCACGAGTAGCCGTGCAGAGGCGGCCACGAGCAGCAAAAGGTGACGGCCGATGGTTGTATCAAGCACGAGCAGAGATTTCTAAGTTTAGGGTTCATGCCATAGCCACTAGAACAAACATAACAACTTAGAACCATAGTTTATAGTTCATCTCACATTCTCACAGACCTTATTTATGCTTCTTGTTCCACAACATGGAGGAAATAAAACATATTATTAACGGGCCCTACAGATTCGTCTGCATCATTCGCTTCCATAACTATACAGCACATCAATCTAGTGTGCCGGGATTCACAAGTTCTCTTCAATGGCGGCGGATGCGCCGCGCAGACTTTCGGATTGCCTCATTGCCCTTTGAAGGACTGTAACAAACAAAAAAAAATAAATTAAAAATTAAAATTTTCGAAAAATGATGGGAGAAGAATAGAAACACAGACAGCAGAGTAAAGAAAAATGCTAATCTGAAAGCAGTCATTACGTCGAACGTTTTGGATGCATCCTTCATGTGTTCAGGTAGTTAAGGTTAGGGCTGGCAATTTCGGACCCGATACGGCAGACCCGACACGAAGTTAGCGGGTCAGGGCTAAACGGGTTCGGGTCGTAAACGGGTCGACACGATAGACCCGTTTAATAAACGGTTCGGGTCTGGGTTTAGGGTCTGGACACAGTAGACCTGGGAAGACCCGTTTAATATTTAACGGGTCGTGTTGGGTCGGGTCGGGTCTATCCGCAATCCGATACTGTAATATATAGTATCAGCGGGTCTACCGGGTTAGGTCAGGTCGAGTCGGATCATGTCAACTGAATAACCCCGTGTGCTAAACAGGTCTTATCGGGTCTACCCGTTTATAAATGGGTCAGGTGCGGGTTTAGGAACTAGACACGATTAGTTAAACGGGTCTGGTCCGGGTCTAGGGGTTTTGGGCACGACCCGAAACTAGACATGACACGAACTCGACCCGACACGACCCATTGCCACCCCTAGTTAAGGTCTTTGTTATCAAAAACTTCGATTTTTTGAATATGTCTCGATAAAATATTAAAACACGACTTATTCAGTAAGCGTTCACTATGTGATTCTTTCTCGGTTTTTTGAAAAAGTCACGATTTTATAAAAAAAAATTACTATTTTAATGTTTTAATCTCGTCTTAATTCTGATTAATTGCTTTTAATTCCGTCATGTATTGCTCAAAAACTTATTATAAAATCTATATATAAATATGTTCTAAAATCATACAACAAAGATACTCGGCACGCATCATGCCTTTGGCCTTAGTTGGACATGGCCAACGTCACCACATAAGATTTTCTTGACATCCACAGTATGAAACAAGCCCTTAGAATGCATTGGCCTTTGGTCTTTGTTATCAAAAACTTCGATTTTTTTAATATGTCTCGATTAAATATTAAAACACGACTTATTCAGTAAGCGTTCACTATGTGATTCTTTCTCGGTTTTTTAAAAAAGTCACGATTTTATAAAAAAATTTACTATTTTAATGTTTTAATCTCGTCTTAATTCTGATTAATTGGTTTTAATTCCGTTATGTATTGCTCAAAAAACTTATTATAAAATCTATATATAAATATGTTCTAAAATCATACAACAAAGATACTTGGCACGCATCATGCCTTTGGCCTTAGTTGGACATGGCCAACGTCACCACATAAGATTTTCTTGGCATCCACAGTATGAAACAAGCCCTTAGAATGCATTGACCTTTGGTCTTTGTTATCAAAAACTTTGATTTTTTTAATATGTCTCGATTAAATATTAAAACACGACTTATTCAGTAAGCGTTCACTATGTGATTCTTTCTCGGTTTTTTGAAAAAGTCACGATTTTATAAAAAAATTTACTATTTTAATGTTTTAATCTCGTCTTAATTCTGATTAATTGCTTTTAATTCCGTCATGTATTGCTCAAAAAACTTATTATAAAATCTATATATAAATATGTTCTAAAATCATACAACAAAGATACTCGGCACACATCATGCCTTCGGCCTTAGTTGGACATGGCCAACGTCTCCACATAAGATTTTCTTGATATCCACAGTATGAAACAAGCCCTTAGAATGCATTGACCTTTGGTCTTTGTTATCAAAAACTTCGATTTTTTGAATATGTCTCGATTAAATATTAAAACACGACTTATTCAGTAAGCGTTCACTATGTGATTCTTTCTCGGTTTTTTAAAAAAGTCACGATTTTATAAAAAAAATTACTATTTTAATGTTTTAATCTCATCTTAATTCTGATTAATTGGTTTTAATTCCGTCATGTATTGCTCAAAAAACTTAATATAAAATCTATATATAAATATGTTCTAAAATCATACAACAAAGATACTTGGCACGCATCATGCCTTTGGCCTTAGTTGGACATGGCCAACGTCACCACATAAAATTTTCTTGGCATCCACAATATGAAACAAGCCCTTAGAATGCATTGACCTTTGGTCTTTGTTATCAAAAACTTTGATTTTTTGAATATGTCTCGATTAAATATTAAAACACGACTTATTCAGTAAGCGTTCACTATGTGATTCTTTCTCGGTTTTTTTAAAAAGTCACGATTTTATAAATTTTTTTACTATTTAAATGTTTTAATCTCGTCTTAATTCTGATTAATTGCTTTTAATTCCGTCATGTATTGCTCAAAAAACTTATTATAAAATCTATATATAAATATGTTCTAAAATCATACAACAAAGATACTTAGCACGCATCATGCCTTTGGCCTTAGTTGGACATGGCCAACGTCACCAAATAAGATTTTCTTGGCATCCACAGTATGAAACAAGCCCTTAGAATGCATTGACCATTGGTATTTGTTATCAAAAACTTCAATTTTTTGAATATGTCTCGATTAAATATTAAAACACGACTTATTCAGTAAGCGTTCACTATGTGATTCTTTCTCGATTTTTTGAAAAAGTCACGATTTTATAAAAAAAATTACTATTTTAATGTTTTAATCTCGTCTTAATTCTGATTAATTGCTTTTAATTCCGTCATGTATTGCTCAAAAAACTTATTATAAAATCTATATATAAATATGTTCTAAAATCATACAACAAAGATACTCGGCACGCATCATGCCTTTGGCCTTAGTTGGGCATGGCCAACGTCACCACATAAGATTTTCTTGGCATCCACAGTATGAAACAAGCCCTTAGAATGCATTGACCTTTGGTCGAGATACCTTCTAAGGTCTTTGACGCTCGCACTGCAAATCTTTGGAATGAAACCATTATTGCTCCGATCGGGAAAGCAGATATCAAAATCTGTATTAAATAAGTCAAAATGAAACCATTATCGATTTACTCGAACTTACGAACCGAATGTGAATCGGAGCATATTTTGGGTTCGGGGGTTATTTGATTGGGTCAGTCTCCAAAACGGTTCGGTTCCAATTAGAACCCTCGAATCGTACGCTTTTTTAAGACGGATGCCCGACATAATAGCTACTCATTATTTTTGTTTGTCAAAACTCTTGATCCCTTCAGTGCTTGCCCATTTTAGTAGTTCGGGTTGCCCAATTTGCAAAATAATGGGCGGGTTCCCCAGTTAGAAATGCTTGTGAACATAAATGAAAAAAAAAACCAACAGATTTTTGAATTGCATAAAAATAATCTTTGATTTGCAGAACGAAAACATAAAGTCCAACCCATATCCTCACATATTTCAAACGAATTCTTCGCATTCAACATCAAACAGACAGTCTTTGATTTCCATAAAAAAAAAACTACCAAAGCATTCAACCTTAGTGTGTCACTTTCTCGGGTTTCTCGGGTTGGGAAGATCGGTGCCCAAACCCGTCCAAATTGAAATCAGGTTGATCTTTTTTTGTCCAAACCCGTCCAAATTTTTAACCAGCTCTGCCCATGTTTGTCCATTGTTCGGGTTGGGCGGATCGGGTTCGGGTCAGACCCGTCCAAGTCCCACCCCTATCTTACAAGGTGGCAATCACTTGATTTGAGATGTTTTCTCAGTCTCAGAGACTGAGATAGCATCCGTTGAAGTTAAAGAAACAAGAATTGAGCAAAATAGGAGTGCACCGGTGGTGGACGGGAGATACTCATTTGGCTCTGCCACAGTCTTCCAAGCCTAGGATCCTTTCCTAGGCATTGGCTAGTTCCATAATTTACCAAGCCCACAATACTTGGCACAACAATAGGAGGCCCACAAGGAATCCTATTAGGGATGCGGTCGATAACTTCCTCACTTATAAGATTTTAGGGATCAACTGAAAAAGTCAAATCTCCTTATGCTCAGACCAACCCTGGTCACACTATAGAGTCCCATAGTTACCAAGTTTGAAGTAGGAAAAAAACGACTAGGGGAGACGTCGGAAAAAAATGAGAAAACAAACAATAGAATTTTAGAATATATATATATATATATATATATATATATATATATATATATATATATATATATATATATATATATATATATGTGTGTGTGTGTGTGTGTGTGTGTGTGTGTGTGTGTGTGTGTGTGTGTTACAATAGAATTTTTTAGCAATACAAAACGGGATTAAAACACAATTAATTGGGTTTAAAACGTAAAAATCATGATTTTTATAAAATCGTGATTAAAAAAAAAAATCAGGAAAGAGTCACGTAGCGAACGTTTACTGAATAAGTCGTGTTTTAACCGAGATTTATTCAAAAAAATCAAAGTTTTTGGTAACAGAACTGTTGGAATTGGATCCGCTTATCAGAGTCGCAGCGGAAGCAAAAGATAGATCCGAAAATCATACGGTGTATGTTTTATTACAATTAATTCTACAAAACAATCTATATGCAATCTATGATCTTAGCATATGTGCGGACACCCTAGAGGCATACTACGATCTACGGAAGACATGCATGCATCTAATTAGGTGTTTAGAATCATTATAACTTGTGGATCTATGATCCGGAGAGAACGGAACGATGATGAACCGCACGTGAATCGCAAGGAAAACTGTCGGATAGCACCTTGTTCTTTTGCGAATTGAGGAATCCTCGAAGTCCTACCTCTAAGTGCAAGGACTACAAGCCGACAGAGGAATTCGTTGTGAAGACGATGGCTAGCCGTGAGATCTCCTCCTCCTCTTTCTCTCTTCTTCCTTCTCCTTCCTTCCTCCTTCTTCTTCCTTCTTCTTCCTCTTTCTTCCTTGACCGAAACCACAAAGAGAGGGAGAGAGGGAGAGGTTCGGGTTTTCTGGAGAGGGAAGACACATAAGGCCGGCCCCTCCCCCTCTATTCTTCATATAGGGCCGGTCTCCTAGTGCAATGCGCAATCTAGGGCCGGTCCTAATAAGATTAGGATGAGCAGAGGTCGGTTTTAGGGTTTCCAAGTGTCTATCGTGAAGCCTGGACAAAAACGCCCTTCACGAAAAGTGAAAAACTGAAAGAGAGATTGAGTGAGGTGCGCTACTCGGAATCGAGTTCCATCAGCGCTTATGAGCTCCTGGAATTATTCCGCTTATTCTAAGATCCATATTCAATATGTTCTGAGCCATATTTCAATATTTACCCAAATACCCCTACGGCCCCTAACATATGTGAATTAGGTTCTTAGGCTCCGGGCTTGCGCTCCATCGCGCTACTTCGCATCCAATACATCCAACCAGGTCGGGGAACAATTCATATACGCAACGACATGATGAAACCTTAAGGGTTCGGGATCTCTAGCTTTAACCGGATCCCTGATTAACTGTTCCGGTGACACACCGAAAGTTTCGTTAGTCAGCCCTAATCCGATTAACCCGCATAGCCACCCAGAGTGCGATGCGAGTTGAACTCTAGTGATCCTAAACTTATGTTACTCCCTTGTAACTCTGTTCTCTACTATACTCTGATAATCCTTAGTCCCTCCTATTACTGGTGTCATGATACGACTCGGGCGGTGGGGAACACCGTCAGATCCCGATCGATCATCTGACTAGGAATTGATTACTTGTCATCTATAACACCACACACCTTCTGGTGCTATGCCTAGCATCCGGAACATCGTCAGTCATACTGACAACCACCATGCTTGGGTTAACTGTGTGGACAGATTGACTCATCAAAACGCACCCATCCAATACTGGACGTCGGATAACCTGTAGGGATTACATGTCACTCAAGAGCCAGCCGGGTAACCCAATGTACCGTGGTATTGGACTATGGAAGGTCCGCACACGTTGGCACATCAAAGCACCACACAACTTGTTGGCCCAGTGTACATGGTCCCTCAGGGTTAAGGATAGATTATCTATAGTAGCAAGACGGTTTATGCACCAGTGTCTGAATCACTGAACTGTGCACCTTCTTGGTTCCTGTTCAACACGATCATCGTGCTTGGTCAGGTGAATGGGAATCCCACGTTTCCGTGGTGGAGACTTCACCACATCCTCTACCTGCCAACAGCTTGTTCTCGGTGAAGCGACCGGCATCACTTAAGCTGTGAACTAGTTCTAGGTCTACACATAACTGGTCTACTGGGTCTCCCAAGCATGGATCCACCATGCGCCTCAATGGCCTACTGTGTTCCCTAGGGTCCTTTATTATATGTATATTAACATATATCATAGTAGTATTCTAATTAAAGCAATAACCAAAGGCATCTTTATTAATGTTAATACAGAAAATCCACGCTAAGGACATACGAGCTACAACAATCTCCCACTTGGCCCAGCGGGGAACAACAGTCTTAACTCCCATGGCATCCATGTGCTTCTCAAAAGCCTTAGTAGATAACGCCTTTATGAAAGGGTCCGTCATGTTATTTGCAGATGCCACCTGAGTCACTGCAACCTCCCCTCGCTTCTGCAAGTCCTGGATAATGTAGTATTTCCGCTCGATATGCTTGCTTTTCTGGTGATATCTTGGCTCCTTGGATTGTGCTACCGCTCCACTATTGTCACAGTAAAGGACAATAGGATCTTGAGCTCCCGGTACACATCCTAAGTCCGTGAGAAACTTCTTGAGCCACACCGCCTCCTTAGCTGCTTCGTACGCCGCAACGTACTCAACCTCTGTCGTCGAATCTGCGATGCATCCCTGCTTCACGCTCCTCCAACTGACAGCTCCTCCTCCTAATAAAAACACAAACCCTGACGTCGATCTTCTGGATTCCGAATCTGACACAAAGTCAGAATCCGTATATCCAATCGGCATCAGTTTCTGTGAAGAGTAAACTAACTCATAATCTCTCGTCCTACGGAGATACTTGAGTATACTTTTCACAGCAGTCCAGTGCCCTGGACCCGGATTTGACTGATACTTGCCTATCATGCCTACTGCATAGCATATATCTGGTCTCGTGCACTGCATAGCATACATCAGACTCCCTACAGCCGAAGCATAAGGTATCTTCTGCATCCCTGCCCTCTCCTCAGGAGTCTTTGGACCCTGATCCTTGGACAATTTCATTCCATGTCTGAATGGAACCAGTCCCTTCTTAGAATTGTGCATACTGAATCTGACCAAGATAGTATCTATATAGGCTGACTGTGACAGCGAGAGAGTCTTGTTCTGGCGATCTCGAGTTATCTTGATCCCCAGAACATAACTCGCTTCACCCAAGTCTTTCATGTCAAATTGAGAGGATAACCACACCTTCACTGTAGACAACGTTCCAATATCGTTTCCAATGAGCAGGATATCGTCTACATAAAGCACTAGAAAAACTACGGCAGTCTTATCGCTCCTTTTATAAACACATGGTTCATCCACGTTCTGCTCAAATCCATAAGACTGAATAGCCTAATCAAAACGCATGTTCCAACTTCTGGATGCTTGTTTCAGTTCATAAATGGACCTTTGCAACTTGTACACCAGACTTTCCTAACCTTTTGCGACAAAGCCTGGAGGCTGAGACATATAGATGTCTTCTTCCAAATCCCCATTGAGGAATAAAGTCTTGACGTCCATTTGTCAGATCTCCCAATCATAATGGGCTGCAATGGACAAGAGAATCCGGATAGACTTAAGCATAACCACTGGCGAAAAGGTTTCGTCATAGTCGATCCCTTCTCGCTGGGTATAACCCTTAGCGACTACTCTAGCTTTATAAGTCTCAACGGTACCATCCGGACCTCTTTTTCTTTTGTACACCCACTTACACCCAACAGGTTTAATGATGTGAGACGGTATTACAAATGTCCAGACCGAGTTTTGGGACATCGATGTCAGTTCTGCCTCCATGGCTTTCTGTCATGCTGCATGGTTAGAGGATACCATCACTTCGTCATAGTTCAGAGGATCATCCTCCTGAAACTCTGGATCCACCATAAAGGCTTCTCCAATGTATCTATCAGGAGCACTTGTGGTCCTTCCACTGCGACGAGCCTGCGGTGGTTCCATAGGATCGATTCTACAGTATCGTTTATCTTAGTGGTATCGGCTCCCACTACGTTTTCTGTCCGCGTACTCCCATCAGTACCAAGCAATTCTTCAAGAACTACTTTACTGGTGGGCTTATGGTCTATTAAATAATCCTGCTCGAGGAATACGGCGTTCATCGAGACGACAACCTTTCTATCCTCAGGATCATAAAATAAACCACTCTTTGTCCCTTTTGGATACCCAACGAACAGACATACCTTAGTCTTTGACTCCATCTTATCTCTCTTGTCCTTCCGCACATGTGCTGGACAACCCCAAATCCTAAAGTGTTATAGGCTTGGCTGTCGCTTCAACCACAGCTCCCAAGGAGTTAGAGGTACTGACTTTGATAGAACAAAGTTTAAAGTATATACTGTCGTCTCTATGGCATATCCCCAAAAACTAGGTGACAATGCTGCATAACTCATCATAGTCCGAACCATGTCTAACAAAGTTTGGTTTCTCCTTTAAGATACACCGTTTTGTTGCGGTATCCCTGGTGCAGTCAACTGGGATACGATCCCATGCTCACGCAGGTACCCAATAAATTCATCCGATAGGTATTCGTCTCCTCGATCTGATCGAAGAGACTTGATACTTTTATCCGTCTGCTTTTCTGCTTCAGCTCTGAACTCCTTGAATTTATCAAATGATTCAAACTTCCGCCGCATTAGGTATATGTATCCAAACCTCGAGTGATCATCCGTGAAGGTGATGAAATACTCAAAGCTCCTATGGCACGGACACTTATGGGCCCACATACATCAGTGTACCAACTCTAATACCTCCTGAGATCTGCTACCTTTGGCTCGGAAAGATCGTTTAGTCATCTTGCCTTCCAGGCAAGACTCACACGTCGGTAGGCTTTCTGAAATATTTGGACTTAAAAGTCCTACCTTAACCAACCTGTGAATCCTGTCTGAGGCTATGTGTCCAAGCCTTAGATGTCAAAGGAGTGTTGGATTATCTGAGAGATTTTTCCTTTTAGATGAATTAACCACACATGCTTCATTTATGTTATCCTGCTTATGATTGGAGTTAATTACATAGAGATCATTCTGTATCTTCCCTTTACAAACAAAGGAAACATTCAATTTAATTGACACACCAGAAGTATCAAATAAAACTGAAAAACCTTCATTATTCAATAAGAAAACAAAAATAAAGTTTCGTCTCAAGGATGTTACATAAAATATGTCTCTAAGTAATAAACTTCTTCCATCAAGAAACTGCAAGATGACATCTCCAACTGCTTCAGCCTCTGCCACGGCCTCAGTTCCCATGCTTAGGATTATCTCCCCATCACCCAGTTTTCTTGTCTCCTTGAACCCCTGCAAATTATTGCAAGCATGGTTAGTGGAACCAGAATCCACAATCCATGAGACTGGAGAACAACTGGATGCTACTAGGGATTCCACTATGTGGATTTAAGATATACCTGTCTTAGCCTTCTTGGGAGCTGCGCGGCAGTCGCCCTTCCAGTGCCCCTTCTTGCCGCATCGGAAATATTTTCCTTTGGGCTTCGCCGGACCATCCTGCTTAGGAACCTGTGACTGCACCTGGCCATCTTCACGGGCTTCTTAGACTTTCTTTTCTGAAACTTGCCTTTAGCTTTCAGAGAAGACTTCCGCTCTACGTTCAGGGATTGGGAGCCTGCCTTCATCCCGTCCTCTGCCGCCTGGAGTGCCGCTAGGAGCTCTGCGTTAGATATCTCCAACCGGTTAAGGTTGAAGTTGGTAACGAAGCCCTCGAACGTTCCTGACAGAGATGCGAGGAAAATGTCAGTCTGGATCTCTGCATCCAAGATATATCGAAGGAACCAAGTTCATTCACATAGACAAACAATTTCAGCATATGATCCCGAACTAAAGTCCCCTCTACCATCTTCGTGGACACCAATTTCTTGATAGTCAGGTAACGAGTTACCCGACTACGACCCTCGAACATTTCCTTTAAATAGAGTATCATGTCTGAAGTGAAAGCCATGTCTTCGACTTACTTCTGAAGGACAGTCTGCAAGGATGCCACTATGTAGCACTTGCACATCTCATCAGCATCTAGCCAGTCTTTCCATTCCTTTAACTGGGCCTCAGTAGCACTTGGTCCCGGCATGGCCGGTTGAGGGGTATTTAGGGTAATTATGTGTTTGTCAACCCTTAGGACGAGCATCAGGTTACGCTTCCAGTCCTCGTAGTTTGGTCCCGTAAGTTTGTTATCATTAAGGATGGAGGCAAGGGGATCGAGCTTGGTCATGATTTCTATAAACAATGGTTCAAAACAAAATTAGGGTTTACTACAATCTATTTCATGGAATTTAGAAATAGATAATGTCTACTCCAGCCGCTATGTCTTCACTACCTCAAGTGGAGACATCCAGGAATCTAAATTCCTTGGGATCGAGCACTGAGACTATCGGCCTTGAATTGGAGACAGCATCTCGGTGAGAGCATGCAACCGCTTCTGCCAATGGGGTTTTTACGACCCAGTCTTCATCAGAATTATCCATAGCAAACTGAAAGACCTCCCAGTCTTCTTTTGGCCAGCTTTATGTGACCCGCGTACGCAGCAACGGCGGCTTCACACAAGCTTTCGAATGCTTCACACAAATCTAGGTGGTGTCGGCAGGTGGATTCATAGACTCCCGCGGTACAGGAAAAAACCATCACCCACTGCCACCGACATCCTCCATGTCTTGTAGGAAACCACTAGGCGAACCAACATGGAAGGAAACACAGCTCTCACCCGGTGGGAATATCGAACTGCGTACCTCCCACCCAGACCCTTAGCCGGTTGATTGTGAAGGCCAGGGGCTCCCATTTGGAGGGAACCTCTTACACATCCCTTCTTTATGAGGTTTTATGCATATCTAGAAAGGTCACGACCTCCTAGACTTAGACCCTGGTCTCCTACGCTCCCACTAGAATTACAAACCTTCCTACAAAGTATTAGTGTCCTCGAAAAATATCATAGTCCCTACCTTAAATACTCAGCTTTCGCCTTTCTTGCAAAGATCACATTACATAGATTCCAAGGATCCCGATACTACACTAGTTTGCCCATAATCCTAAGATCTGGAGCCTAGCCTAAGGTCAACGTGGAAAGGATTCCCACTAGAATGACACCTCGTTCATAATTTGATGCCTGATGTCATAGTAGACCTCATCTCATTATAGGTTTCGATGCTGGCCAAATAGGGACATCCGACAACCTCCGCCGGACCTCAACCTAATGGTGCCATAACCAAATCGTGATGAGTTCATACTACCCTCAAACGTCATCTAGAAACGGGTATCACACAATGAAATCCGAACCTAACTTGGTCGCTAGGACCACGTGGGGAAAGGGCATCCCATTAAGGTTATCATACTTCTTATGGAGATATTAGTTATCTCTAAACAAATCTAACATTGCGTCTATCTCGGTGCACAATACTTGGCTACCTGAACTACCACGAGGGCGGTTACCACCTTTCCTTTTAGCTAGCCACCGGATTCGCACGTGTTAGAACCATATAAAGACACCGATAAATCCATAAACTTAGTACTAATCCTAAGCCTGATCTAGAGACAAACTCACAAGCAAGATAGATAATCACATTATCGGGGTTCTCTAAACACGAAGAAAAGATAATCAACAGAAATATCATCCAAACTGAATCAAGTCCAGGGTCCGACCTCTGAACCTGAATAGCACAGCCAAGATATCCTGCTTTACCATTCTGCACGATCTTTGACGACGATCCATATCATCGCCAACGTGCACGCTTTCGTCGGGTCTTTGCACGCCATGGTACCGCTTGCCCGAACCGTGAATGTATTATCATCTCTTTCTTCCTGTGACCGAAAAACTAACACGCTCCGAGCAAGTGCTCGTTCGTGTACAATTTTGCTAGAAAGAAAAGGAAACAATCCTAGAAACATGGCCAGGGAACCGAGGGTGGTCAACCTCTACCCTCGCCCATCTAGAGCCTTAAAACCCACAAGCACAATAATAATCAATACAAAATTAAATCCGAGGTCCGACCCCCGGAGGCATGCAATCACATATTACTATTCAGCGCGGCACCTGCAAAAAGACGATACATAGCACAATTCATATGCATGATCTACGCCGAACCCCGACGAAAACATATGACATCATATATTCACATGATGTTTTCACGAATTCATGCAAACGTGCTCTGATACCAATTGTTGGAATTTGATTCGCTTATCAGAGTCGCAGCGGAAGCAAAAGATAGATCCAAAGATCATACGGTGTATGTTTCATTACAATTAATTCTACAAAACAATCTACATGCAAATCTATGATCTTAGCATATGTGCGGACACCCTAGAGGCATACTACGATCTACGGAAGACATGCATGCATCTTGTTAGGTGTTTAGAATCATCATACATTGTGGATCTATGATCCGGAGAGAACGAAACGATGATGAACCGCACGTGAATCGCAAGGGAAACTGTCGGATAGCACCTTGTCCTTTTGCGAATTGAGGAATCCTCGAAGTCCTACCTCTGAGTGCAAGGACTACGAGCCGACGGAGGAATTCATTGCGAAGACGATGGCTAGCCGCGAGATCTTCTCCTCCCCTTTCTCTTTTCTTCCTTCTCCTTCCTTTCTCCTTCTTCTTCCTTCTTCTTCCTCTTTCTTCCTTGGCCGAAACCACAAAGAGAGGGAGAGAGGGAGAGGTTCGGATTTTCTGGAGAGGGGAGACACATAAGGTCGGCCCCACCCCCTCCATTCTTCATATAGGGTCGGTCTCCTAATGCCATGCACAAGCTAGGGCCGGCCCTAATAAGATTAGGATGAGGGGGGTCGGTTTTAGGGTTTCCAAGTGTCATCGTGAAGCCTGGACAAAAACGCCCTTCACGAAAAGTGAAAAACTGAAAGAGAGATTGAGTGAGGTGCGCTACTCGGAATCGAGTTCCGTCATCGCCTATGAGCTCCTGGAATTATTCTGCTCATTCTAAAATTCATATTCAATATGTTCTAAGCTATATTTCAATATTTATCAAAATACCCCTACGGCCCCTAACACATGTGAATTAGGTTCTTAGGCTCCGGGCTTGCGCTCCATCGCGCTACTTCGCATCCAACGTATCCAACCAGATCGGGGACAATTCCTATACGCAACGACAGGGTGGAACCTTCAGGGTTCGGGATCTCTAGCTCCAACCGGATCCCTGATTAACTATTCCGGTGACACACCGAAAGTTCCGTTAATCAGCCCTAATCCGATTAACCCGCATAGCCACCCAGAGTGCGACACGAGTTGAACTCTAGTGATCCTAAACATATGTTACTCCCTCGTAACCCTGTTCTCTACTATACTCTGATAATCCTTAGTCCCTCATATTACTAGTGCCATGATACGACTCGGGCGGTGGGGAGCACCGTCAGATCCCGATTGATCATCTGACTAGGAATTGATGACTTATCATCTATAACACCACACACCTTTCGGTGCTATGCCTAGCATCCGGAACATCGTCAGTCATACTGAAAACCACCAGGTCTGGGTTAACTGTGTGGACAGATTGACTCATCAAAATGCACTCATCTAACACTGGACGTCGAATAACCTGTAGGGATTACATGTCACTCAAGCGCCAGCCGGGTAACCCAACGTACCGTGGTATTGGACTATGGAAGGTCCGCACACGTTGGCACATAAAAGCACCACACAACTGGTTAGCCCAGTGTACATGGTCCCTTAGGGTTAAAACAGATTATTTATAGTAGCAAGACGGTTTATGCACTAGTGTCTGAATCACTGAACTGTGCACCGTCTTGGTTCTTGTTCAACACGATCATCGTGCTTGGTCAGTTGAATGGGAATCCCACGTTCCCGTGGTGGAGACTTCACCACATTCTCTACCTGCCAACAACTTGTTCTCGGTGAAACGACCAGCATCACCTAAACTGTGAACTAGTTCTAGGTCTACACATAACTGATCCACTGGGTCTCACAAGCATGGATCCACCATGCGCCTCAGTGGCCTACTGTGTTCCCTAGGATCCTTTATTATATGTATATTAACATATACCATAGTAGTATTCTAATTAAAGCAATAACCAAATGCATCTTTATTAATGTTAATACAGAAAATCCACGCTAGGGACATACGAGCTACAACAAGAACTACATATATCCTCACATTTAACTAAGTGAATTCCTTTACTCGACTTAGCCTTAGCAATAAAAAATGACGTAACCCCACCTTTCAGGTTGCATCGAGGCAAGATTGATTTCACAAATGTGTGCCCGAGAGAAAACTAGCCTTCCACTTGCCAATCTATAAGCGGCCCGATTAGATATAGCCACATCATTAGACATGATATGATTATTGCCCGACGCCATCACTCCAATATATCTAAAGGGGTCGATACCTCTCTCAATGCTAAGGCCCCTCGGTGTTGGTAATGCACATGTTTACAATAGATGACTAACAGCAAAGAATTCAATTAAAAAGCTATCTGCGTGGATATCTAAAGGGGTCAATACCTCCCTTTTTGCCTCTATTTGATTAATTATAAGGATAATAATAATAATAATAATAATAATAAAAGCATTATATCGATTCGGGTCAAAAATATGAACTTTGATTGACCAAAGGGTCGTACTTGTTTTCGGTAAACAAACCGGGAAGATGATATTTCACAACAAATCGGGTTTCATTCGACGAACGAATCAAATTTGTTCGACGAATGATTCGAAAGGGAAAAGGAAAGAGGAAGAGAAAGATCGGAGGGTTTATTTGTTCGCAAGGACTTCCACGACGATTTCGTTGATGACGTAACCGATGACTCAGCTCAAGAAATTGTCGCCGGCCATTCTCTCCGGCGAGATCGATCCTCGGAGCCAAAGACAAAACCTTAGAGAAGAAAAGTTTTCTTTTTTCGTGAACGAAGGGGGCCGCACCTGCGCGAGAAGCTTATCCGGTCCGATGAGGCGGACTTCGAAAAGACCGGGTCTGTGGAAGTGGATGGAACACAGTTCTAAAACCCGGACCCATACTGAACTGGACCGATCCAACCCTTGCTTTTAAAGGTTGAACTGATTAAATAGCCCTAAAAGTAATTATAATAGCCCATAGACGATCAAATCTTATCCAAGATCAAGGTTAAGTCTAGGATAGTCTGTGCCCGCACGATCTTAAAGCAGTAGGCAAAGTAGGTCCACATTTGAGGTTTCCCGCTGCACCTGTAACTCTGTAAGTGACGCATCCGGCAGCCCCGATTTGCAAGAAAATCCGCAACCTAATTGGCCTCCCTATAAACATGACGGATCCTCCCATAAGGAAGAATCTCGAAAAGAGCTCGACACTCCCAAAGAGCAAGATCACTCGGATCCGTTCCAAGTAGAGTTTGGACGACCACCTAAGAATCTCCCTCTATCCAAAGCGGATAAGGAGATAAATGTCTGTGATAATAGATAGGGCCATAAAGTAGAGCGAGTTTCTCTGCAACAAATGACCAAGATATATGAAGAGGACCACAGCCCGCAAGCAGAAAAGCTCCATGCCTATCACAAAAAGCAAAACCAAATCCAGCTCTAGATGAGCTTAGATGAATCGAGCCGTCAAAATTTAGTAGTATGACTCCAGCCGGAGGCGATTGCCAAGTGACCCCAATAATAATGTATTGTCGCAGCCCCTGAGAACGACACCTCCCCCCGGAATTCCTCAAAAGTGTGGAAGATCTTATTGGTAACTGCGCCTACCACTTTTTCCACACCTTCAAAAACTAGCTTATTACGATTCTTCCAAATGCTCCATAATGTGGTTAATAACAAACCATGAAACCGGCTAATCGAGCAAATATTTCCTCATCCCAAAGAACAAACAAGCCAAAGGAGAGTATCCAACGATGACAGAGTTTTTTTTTTTTTGGCGAGAAAAAAAAAAAAAAAAAAAAAAAACCTAACGCCAAATCGGCCTTGAAGTATTACAAGAAAACAAAGCATGATTAATAGTCTCAATCACAATTGGACATCGAGGGCAAGCAAGTGGAACTGGATTTCCAAGTCAATGTAAATACCCCCTCATAGGAGCTCTGCCATGAAAAGGTTTCTACCCGAAACAGAATGCACGTGGGGAAGCATCAGCCTTCCATAGTGCCAACCAAGATCGCTCCATCATCATCAGGGACCAGACTATCAGTAGATTGAATCACCCCATATGCCTCTCTACTAGACATAGTTGCTTTACCAGAAGAGTCCCATACAAAGAGCTCTATCAGGGGATTGGTGAGGATCATGGTAGAGAGGTTAATATGGCTCCAATATTTCAGGGGAGACAACATGGACCAAAACCCAATTCCATCCACTACCCTCAACCATCAACACAGATATAGACACTAAACCTACCGCCAAGTCGACACAAAAGTTATGGGAATAAAGATAAAAAGGATAGGACTCGCCCACGCCACAATCCAAATATTAAAAGAAGTTGTCCTACACTAATGACAGAGCATGAGATTTGAGAACCGACAAACCAATTCTTAAAGCCCTCCAGATCTAAGAGCTTTGCTTTGTGCAAGGCCACTCCCACCAATTAGTAGAAAGTCCATACTTGTCGAAACATAACATTCTCCATAATCCAGTAGAAGAGTTGAGCACCTCAAAAATTCTTTTGAGCATTGAAGCACGTCAGACTCGGGACAAGCCCCTGATCCCCAATCCACCAGACGAAACTGGAAGGCAAACTGTCGCCCAACTAACTAGATGCAAACCTTTAGTTATAGAGGATTTGAGCTAGAGAAATCACATGATTTCTTTTTCGATGATCGAAATAATCGACACTAAAACCCAAGTATTAGCCAAGGAATAAATTGAAATGGCTGTTAAAATGGACTTAACCAAAGTAACTCAATCCGGAAAAGATAGAGACTTGGGCTTCCAGCTAGCCAGCTTAGCAAGGACATTTGACACATTGACCACCTGATCACGTGCAAGGATCCGTTTCCCCGAAATGGGGAGTCCCAAATATGTAAGAGGGCTAACATTTTCCTCAATCCCATAGCGAGAAACAATTATGTGCCTGTGAGCTAAGAAAACTTTCCTCTCACAAATCATAGAAGACTTAGCAATGGGCTAGGCCTAGGTTGGAGTCAACTAAGCTAGGTCTAGCCTTTTTTTGTTTTTACTTGGGCTCAAGGCTGGACGAATTTTGTATTAGGATTTGAATACAAGGACCAAGTCCAAGCCTGTATCAATGATTCGAAACAGGGTCTGATCCAAAAATCTTCAATGACCAACTTTCTTCGATGGAGTTATTTGGCATTGGTCGAGCTTGCTACAATCTTTTTCTTAGCAACTTCGAGGCTTTTTGCCCGTTGGTGGCTGATGTTGTATTACCCTTCCATTGGCGGTGGGTCTCTGTGCTGTGCCGGCATGTGGTGCCTCCGGGGGTCCATTTGTGACCTTCCTCCGTCCCATGAATACCAAAAAAAAAAAAAAAAAAAGCCCATCCTGGATATGTAGGGTACACTTGATCCCAACTATGAAAGTGGGCCAAGTTTGGGCCAGACCTATGCAAGCCTAGGCCTGGCCCATTTCGACCCAAACCACAAGCCCACGCCTAAGCCCATATATAATGCTTGGGGTAGAAGTCCAAATCCGTTTCAAATGGGTCAGGCTCATTTGGGCCTGAGCCCGACTTGGATTCATTGCCAGCCCTAAAATTCCAAAAATATACGAGGGCTGTGATGCTGCTTGATGCATTGAATCTTGCTCCTCATTTTTTAAAGAGAGAGAGAGAGAGTAAAAAGATGGGGAAATGGGAGCTCCTCATTTTAGAGAGAGAGAGAGAGAGAGAGAGAGAGAGAGAGAGAGAGAGAGAAGTAAAGAGAAGGAGAAATGGGAGACTGATTGGCATTGAATCCAGAGGGCTGCAAGCCTGCAACTTAGGCGGGTTGAACCGGACCCAACCTGACTCTGGGTCAAGTTAAGGTTCATTTTATTAAAGAACGAGTTGGATTTGGCTTGGAAATAGTCAACCCAAACAGAGTTTTGGTTGGGCTTGCCCGACCCAACCCAGTCTCAAGTTTGAGTGTAACTTGCCTTCTTATAGGCTCCATGAATCTTATTTCTAGAAATACATCTATACTATAATATAAGCCGGGGGACCTAATGTTGCATCCCCCGCTGATAAGAAAACCCCATCTCTCTTATCCATCTCTAGAAATCACATGGCAACCTCACTCTCACTGAAACCGCGCTCCCGGACCTTGCCCAGGGGTTCACACTAGTGGATCAATCATATTCCAAACACAAAGAGCCACAAACCATTAGATGTGGAGGTAAGGGACGCCTTAATGTCATGATATTTTGCTCTTTAAAGCTCAAACTTTTGGACCTAACACGCACAGCCACGATCCAACCCACCAGCTTGCGCTGATCTGAGTTAACCCTAGTTTGAAATTATTTCTCAGATTGGGTTGGTTAGGGAATGAACATTCTACAACTCAAGTTGGGCTTGGGTTGACCTCCAACCTGTCCAAGTTGCAACCTTACTCCCCTGGGTGTGAGTTGAGTTGAGACAGATTGGGAAATCGAAAGACGGACACGTGGCACAGCCAAATATTTTCTCCTATTAGAGATGCAGTCGACAACTTCCTTATTCTAAAGGCCTCACTGATCAGGTCGAATCAACTTACGGTCAGACCACTCTTGGCCATAAAAAACAACACATCTCGGCTAAGCCATGTATGGTCCCATGGGTTAACCCGGTTAAAGTGGGCATCAGCGAGGACTGATTCAGTAAGGGTGAGCCTAAAAGAAAATTAGCCCATTTTAGAAAGGGAAATTTTATTCATACCCCAAAAATCTGTAATTAGCCCCCGTATCCCTAGCATTTCTCAATAACTTACTCAACGATCCTTTAATACCAACAATGCCCTATTTTTTATACCCCAAACCCCAAAGCCCCTGCTCAGCGTCTTTTGTACCCCCAACCCAACCCAATGTTTGTTTAAACTTAGCCCACGCCCAACCCGTCGGGTTGTGCGGGGTGGGTTCGGGTTAACCCGCCCAAAGTCGGGTTGGGTTCGGATTGGCCCGCCCAAAGTCGGGTTGCAGCTAGGGGTGGCAATGAGTCGTGTCGTGTCGGGTTCGTGTCGGGTTTAGTTTCGTGTCCAAAACCCCTAGACCCGGACCCGACCCGTTTAACTAATCGTGTCTAGATCCTAAACCCGTACCCGACTCGCTAATAAACAGGTAGACACGATAAGACCTGTTTACCACCCGGATCTATTCAATTGACCCAATCCGACCCAATCCGACTTGACCCGAAAGACCCACTGGTATTATATATTATAGTATCAAATTGCTGGTAGACCCGACCCGACCCAACATGACCTATTGAATACTAAACGGGTCTTCCTGGGTCTACCGTGTCCAGACCCTAAACCCGGACCCGACCCGTTTAATAAATGGGTCTATCGTGTCGACCCGTTTACAACCCGAACCCGTTTAGCCTGGACCCAGACCCGCTAACTTCGTGTCGGGTCGAGGAGAAATAATTCGGGTTGGGCTCGGATTAGCCCGCCCAAATTCGGGTTGGGTTCGGGTTGGACTCGGGTTGGGTTCAGGTTGGCCCGCCCAAGTTGCAGCTCTACTTGTGCCTTCAAGTATCAGCCAACTGCATGGGGTTTATTTAAGAGTGGGATGTATTCAAAAGTGCATATAATTGGGGTATATTTAAGGGGGTATGTGTTTGATTGGGGTATATTTAAGGGGGTATGTGTTTGATTGGGGTATAATCAAGTTGGGGCGGGCCAGGGGTGACTTGAAGGTGGGGTGTAAGGGGGAAGGGTATTTTTGGGATAGGAATGGGGTATGAAAAACAAAAAATGGGGTGTGTTCAAGTTTGTTAGAAATGGGGGCTCATTACAGATTTATGGGGTATGAATAAAATTTCCCTTTAGAAATGGCCCAATTAGGGATAGCACATCATTTGACATGATATACTTAACAGAGAGGGTGATGTGCAAATATGCGAGGACAGAATGGGTAAAAATTAAGCGCCGCATCAAACTATGGACGCAGGTTAGAGTTAGGGTAAAGGATTGGGAGCTCCCAAGGCCTGCTGGGAGCAGCCATTTCCTCAAAACTTTCGCCGTCCCAGCACCAGCAGATAATCTACCAAGTGAGCATAGGTCCAATGTATTCGATATCTACGAGTTTCTGCCCCACCAGCTTCGAAGCCATGCCCACCGAATCTGCATCCTATTCATCATGTTATCAATGCTGGCGTAAGTCGCGACAAGCGACTTCGCAATCTACTAGCCAAAGGGGCAGGCAAGGCTTCCGCCTGATTGATTGGTGGTGCCCTTATAAAAGGGATACCTAAAATCAATTTTAGGTCCATATCGATCAGTGGGTGCAAATAACAACACACCAATAAAGGAAGGAGGACACGGAACATACTAAGGGGTAAGCTTTAGGCGGGTTGCTCTTATCCACTGGTGCCTGCATCAACTGAAAACAACAACGAGAAGAGGAAAATCTCTGCAATATAAAAAGAATTGGGGTTAAGGCTGAAACCTATCTGTGCTGCCCCTAAAATTCCAAAATAATATTAAACATTGAAAATTTCTACCACTAAATGCTGGACCAATGTACACCAACCCACTCAGAATTGGGCTGCCCCTAGAACTGGGCTCCTTTTTTTTATATGTACTAGCATCAGGTAATCCCTCGGAAATGTGCACCAACCCACTCAGAAGTTTCACTACGCACTCCTGGGTAACTAAGAAGGGTGGGGGGATTGAACCCACAACCTCCTCACCAAAGCATCACAGTTGCTTACCAATTAACTAATCCTTTTGAGTATATGTAAAACAAGCAGACAAGCATAGAACTCAAGAATAAAAAACATCATTACCCTCTCTTGTTGAAGAAAGAGATGCAGCAACAAAATTGTTCACTTGAAGTTCTAACTGGAGTAACTGGAATCTTCAAAGGTAGGGCAGCAAAGGGATAGAAAGACAAAACATGCATAAATGCTCTAATCCAACTATACAGGTTTTATCCACAGCAATTTTTTTATATAATAGAGCAAATTATTCCAAAAAAAATCAAAGGTCTGTAAGCACAATTGGCCCTAATGATCCCATTCAGGGATGCAGCATATATACAGATCATATGATACAGTAAGGGGCAGTTGGGTTCAAGGAATAAAGACGAATTCTGCAAACCTGAAATTACCCATATATGTATACCCGGGTCGAGCCCGAGCTCACGAATCGAATAACAAGATCCGTTGAACAACCATGTGGCTTAACCCAATGAACTAACCATTGGTACCAACAGCTAATGCAAACCTTAATAACTATCGCACAACAATTATTTTTTGCATGTAATATAATTTATTGGCAAAGGATAATACCGTCCAAAACATAAGATTATGTGAATTTTTTGAGATTATCAGTAACTTCGAAGGAAGAGGAGACCACTGGAAATGCCAATTTCTACTCTTCCTCAAATGTTGAGGTGGTTGTACTTGATCTCCTGAATTATACTTTGAGGATAAGAAGACCTGGACTTCAATGTTCTTAGTAACTTTGAAGTATGAAAGGAGTTAACTCATGCAGTACCTAACAACTATACAGGCAGTATCAGCATGTAGTTCCCCAACGCCCAGATGCATCAAAAGAGAGCCGCATTGGGTAGCGAGGGTGTTAGATACCCTCACGCCCCAGAACCCGGGTTGTAAGGGGAGGTCCACAGCGGGTATATTAAGCAGGTGATAGGTGCCTCCCTTACCAATGTGGGACTATCCGTTAACACTCCCCCTCACGCAGAGCATCCATGACAAGGGTCCTCCCACACGGAGCACGCATGGCAAGGCACGATCGGTGGGGAGCACCCGGAGCAAGAGCAGGAAACGGGCTTCCGAAGTGCTGGAGGGGCTGCTAGAGGGGGGAATCAGGTGTAGGAGGGTGCTGGAGGGGGCCGAGGGGCTGCCGGAGGGGGGAATCGGGTGCAGGAGGGAGCTGGAGGGGCTGCCGGTGCGGGTGAGAAGGGAATCGGGTGCAGGAGGGACTGCCGGAGGGGGGAATCGGGTGCTGGAGGGGCGGCGGGGGCTGCAGGAGAGGGTGACGGGGGCTTCCGGAGTGCTGGAGCAGCTGCCGGAGGGGGGAATCGAGTGCAAGAGGGTGCTGGAGGGGCTGCTGGAGGGGCTGCCGGATGGGGGAATCGGGTGCAGGAGGGGGCTGGAGGGGCTGCCGAAGTGCTGGAGGGGATGCCGGGTGCTGGAGGGGCTGCCGGAGGGGGTAATCGGGTGTAGGAGGGTGCTGGAGGGGCTGTCGGAGGAGTCACCTTCACCGCGGAGGAACCCTAGAGCTCTGATACCATGTTAGATACCCTCATGCCCCAAAACCCGGGTTGTAAGGAGAGGTCCACAGCGGGTATATTAAGCGGGTGATGGGTGCCTCCCTTACCGATGTGGGACTATCCATTAACAGAGGGGAACATTTTTCTTGCTTCAGTTGCTTAGGGCCCATAAAATAATTCCAATCTAAAGGCCGCAAAAGTGATAGCATGAAGCAGTGCGGACTATCAATTAATTATCAAATATTTTAATCAAATCAACAAGTATAAACCACAAGAAGTAAATAGGGAACATAAGATTGTGCAAGGGGCTTGATGTCCAGTTACAGTCATCTTCCCTGAAATCATTATAAGTCACATGGCAACCTCCCAATTCCCCCTCTTAACTTAGGGATTTCCAAGGTAATAAGTTCCTCTTCTATAAATCTCACCATTTTGAGAATCTCTCTCCAATGCCCGTTTGAATCAATACGACTCTATAAGGCTCTTCTTCTGAATGACCTTCAATGGATTCGTGTGTGTGTGTGTGTGTGTGTGCAGGATTTGGTACTGGATGTGCAATCCGATCGATGGTGGATCATATACACAACAATTATTCAGTTAAACCACACAAATCTAAAATTGAATCATCACAATTACTTGGGAGAGATTCCCCCCCACTATAATCACGACAAGCACAATACCCTACAAGAAACAATAACTAATAGGGCCGTTCACATGTTCATGTTTATGACCACGTTTGAACGAACTTCTATAGAAACAAAACTCTTCTTAGAGCAACTCTAGCGGTCTCCTCATCTTCAAAGTACAGTTGAGGAGAACTAGTGGTCTCCTCATCTTCAAAGTACAGTTGAGGAGACCAAGTATAGAAACTTCAGTATTTGAGGAAGAGGAGAAATGAACATTTACACCTGTTTTATCCTCCAAAATTATTAAATAACACCCAAATATTTACTTAATTCAAGATCTGTTTCGGACGACATTGCCCCTCTTCCCAATAAATGGTATTACATGTCAAAAATGATTTTTTTTTTTTTTTTCAAACATGAGTGTTTTGATGCAATTATTGAAATTTAGACTAGTTGTTGGTGCCAATGGCTAGTTCGACGGGTCTCTCCAATAGGTTGTTCAACATATCTCTCCTCATTCGAATCGTGGGTGTTGGATTGATTGAACACTTTATAAACTGTGTGGGGTTAACCACGAGGGTGCGAAAGGAGAAGAGAAGCTTTATGGCTTCATCACTTTTAAGGGAGGAGAAAAGGACGTTTTGTGGTTCCAATGTGGTCTCGACTTGGAAGAGGAAGCCGAAGGACACTGCGCTTTAGGTTTTGCTTCTCAAACCGTACAGTTGAGGAGACCGTTGGTGTTGCTCTTAGTAGTTACTCTTCCTAGGATAAACTTCATGTAGTAGTAGATTTTACTTCACAAAAAAAAGAAAAAAGAAATGGCTTCCTTTGAATAAAACTAACTTTTGTTGATCTAGAGGCAACGGTGAATGATTTAATTTGCATACAAAGTAATTACAATTAAAGTAATTAATTTAATCACTAAATATTTAAAAAAAAATATCGTTAAAGTAAGAAAAAAATCAAACTAGAGCACACAAAACACCAAAAAACAAAGTTATCTACTAAAAACTTGCAAGTCTTTTAGCATTTTTTTAGTGTAGTTTGTCTAACTTAAATGGTTAGTAACTCAGCAAGTACGTTTAACTCGTCATCGGAGATGATAGACTTGGTAGTGGCACATGCTAGGGCGGCGGCGTCATGCAAGGTCTACTCGTGCGGTGCAACATCACCACCCCATGAATCTCACCGACCAGCCAACCAACGGAATTGGCAGCAATGTACTTGGCCCCATGACGGGTCGACTATGCCGCACGGCTCTTATAGCAATCGGTCGAATATGCCAATTTATTGTACAACTGCAACATGGCCAGCGTGCTGGGGGGCACATGTCGTGCGGCGTTGATCGCCACTGGCTCTCATTGCCAATCAATGAGGGTCAGGGCGAGGGTTTTTAGTTTTAACCCTAAAGTCATATAAATTACATTTTGCCCCACCCCTATAATTTAACCCAGTTTGCCTCTTAAACCCAGTTTGACTCGTATACATTACATTTTGCCCCACACCTATAATTTAACCTAGTTTGACTCTTAAGATATTCAAACACACAAAATTCGAACCCTTATTCCGAGCTCATTAATTATTCAATTTTGCCCATGAATAGTAGAATTGTAGCTCTTCGTAAGACGGGTAAATTGACCTACAATACAAGCACTAATTGGGTAAATTTTTTTGGTGATTGTTATGACTTTAATATTGTATGTTTGAGTTAAGATTGTGACGACTTTAATAGTAGAATTGTAGCTCTTCGTAAGACGGGTAATTTGACCTACAATACAAGCACTAATGGGTATTCTTCTATGCTAATGTGTTAATATAAAATTTGGTCTCGTATGTTTTGGATCCATGAAAAGATCCAGAATCAAGATATGAACAACCTTTATTACAAAATGAAAAATTTTGACATGTGTTTGATGAAAACTTCCGCATACAATGACAAGAATAATAAACAATTTGATTATATAACATACCAAGAAAGAGAATGGATGGTATTGGATTTCCATATCTTAATAATTCTTCAAATTATAGTACAGATTTTCAAAATTGTTTCCAATTATAAAAGTTGATTCTAAAAAATATATAAACGATTAACGAATTTAAATTGAGAGTTGTGTACAAAAATCAGTATATAATGTGGATAATTGTCATAACACATACGATAAAAATCCAAAATCTATTATCATCCTTGATATACTATATTGACACGACTGCGTATCATTCTCATCATTCTATGTATTAGTTTTTATCATGCATATGTCGCCAACTTTCTCCATGTTGTGCTAAAGGTCTTTTGCACTACCTTTAACAACACACATCCATTACGAGGAAGCTCAAAAATCCCGCTCCAACAAAGACCTCATAATCCCCAATTATGGGGTGGGCGGGTGTGGGGTGGGCGTGTGTGTGTGTGTGTGTGGTGGTGTGGCCTCATCTTTGGGGGTCAAAAGATGCCAAGTCAGTTTATAGGACTTGCACCTAATAAAGTTTTTCCAACAGGCTATCATCGTCATTTGACCAATAAAGTTGCAAACCCGCCCTTTGGCTAATCTGAAACGTTAACCAAAGGAGCAAACGTTTATGACGGTTCGATCTTGAGAACCGTCGCTTATACATGTGTACCAACCAACAAAGTAAGGTATATGTTTCTCATTTAAAACTAGCAATGAATTTCACAAGTAAGATGTATGTTTCCTGTTGAAAACATATTTCCAAACAGTAACCACGCACACACGCCACTAGCGACAATCTACGAAATTGATCTACACAAGTTTAACTATAGATAATCGGTTAGATGGTTATACATGCGTCCGGATTTTTTAACCGGAAAACCTAAACTGATTTCGAGGTCGCCTCAAATGTGAGACGTTTGGTAGAATTGTAATCATTTTTTCTCCAAAAGTCGAATTGTCGCGAAATTTTTCAGGATTGTAAAGAATTTCGTTACCAAAAACCTCGAACAAGAACTAGGTTGATCGAAGTTCTTGATCTCCAAGAATAATTCTCAAACTGTTAGCTAGTCTAACAAAAACTGGGCAAAGCTTGTTGATTGAAGAATTTTATGAAGGCAATTTTCGAGTAGACGGACGAAGGATACAGCCGGATAGTGTCTAGTCCTTTATGAAGGGAGGACCCCTCGAGGATCTATCTATGAGTGCAAGATCCACATGTCAACCTTCATGAGCTGAGTCGCGAGAAAGGAGTCGTTGCATACAGGAATCGTATACTCGTTTCACTGGTCATGTTGAGTGTGAGGTCACACGATGGATTGTAAGCCCAAAAAAGTTTATATCTTAGTATCTATACATTGTTGGCTTGTAAGGATATTTTGGTAAATAACGAAAAAAATAGGGGCTATCCATATATCGAATATGGATCACATTTGAATTAAGATAAAACCCTGGATTCAAAGATAAGGTCAAATCCTAATTAATAAGGGTTATTCTCACTCATGTAGTAGTTGCACTCTACTGGGGCCTTTTGCTTCGAGGTTTAGCACACTGCTAGAGGGAGTTGTCGCCCTCATCTTGCCTTCACTTATATGACACCCCCTATGGGGTTTAATTTGGCCATACCCTATTGGGGGGTGGCCATATGAGATGCATGCATGAGAGTGGTCACCCCGTAATTGCAATCCAAACCCTAGTCGTGACCCTCTTGAGGATAGGAAAAAAGAGACGGTTCTCGATTTGTGACACCTCTGTCTCGGCTCGTGAAAATGGGCTCGCAGATCTTTCACTCACATGTTGATTTTCGTGGGTCTTCCGTTCGCAAAGGACTAGGTGATGTTCGACATTATCCTCCATCTGTCTTCTCGAATATCATTTTCGTGAAGTTCTTCTATCAGCAAATTCACATCAGCCAGAACTCCAAGACCTTGTTCAAGTTTGAAAATTTTAATAACGAAATTCTCTAGAATAATCTAAATTTCAAGACAATCCAACTAATGGAAAAAACCAATTACAATTCTACCAAACACCACACCTTCGAGACTAACTCGAAATCTACCTAAGAAATCTTCTCGGTTAAAAGATCTGAATGAAGGTATAACTATGAACTATCTAATCCCCTAGTAGCTTCGCATGCAATCTATATTTAATTTCATAGTTCGTAGATTGTCACTAGGGATTCCATACATTTACGTGTGAATGGTTATTGTATATTATTAGTGTTAAATGGGAAGCATACACCTTATTTGTGCAATGTTCACCGATAGCTTCCACTATCCCACTCCGATACACGAATTCAATTCCATTAAGTAACCATGAATCAAAGGTTTGACAAACTCTTTCACAAATGCGTTACCGACCAAGACTTTGAGACACTCGTAAATATCATGGGAGTTGAGACTGCTTTTCCTCTTAACGTGGTTTTTTTGTATTAGCATTAATATGACAGCATGATGAGTTTGTTAGGAGATGACGGCTAGGGTTTGGAGAGGAATGGAATGCTCTCTATTGAGGGACTCAAGCCCAATATATATGTACATGTATGACCATACAACCCGACCCGACTGTACATGTAACCCGACCCATCTCTATACATTAACACTCCCCCTCAAACTCACGGTGGATCATGAACCGAGAGTTTGCCGATAAAATGCCGGAAGCGAGCAATCGTAAGGGGCTCCGTCAGAAAATCAGCAGTCTGCTCCGATGATGGAATGAATAGCAAGAAGATTGTATGGTCGAGAAACTCTTGGCGAACGTAGTGACAATCAACCTCAATGTGTTTTGTGCGCGCGTGGAAGATCGGGTTGCTAGCAATCTGAATAGCACTCCGGTTGTCACAGAAGAGAGGCGTGGGCTCGGATATCACAACTCCCAAGTCGAGCAGAAGGCGGCTAAGCCAGACAATCTCTGCGGTGGTGGAAGCCATAGCCCTGTATTCGGCTTCGGTGCTGGAGCGAGCAATAGACTCCTGTTTCTTGCTGCGCCACGAAATAAGAGAATCACCAAGAAACACACAGTATCCGGTAGTAGAGCGGCGAGTGGCTACATCTCCTGCCCAATCTGCATCGGAGTAGGCACGCAGCACCAACGGAGAGGTGGAGAGAAACAGTAGTGAACGGGTGACGGTGCCTCCGAGGTAGCGGATAATCCGAAGGACAGCTGCATAATGAACTGAACGTGAAGTCTGAACAAACTGACTGACAATGCCAACAGCATGGGCAATGTCTGGCCGGGTCATAGTAAGATAGACGAGCATCCCAACCAGCCTCTGGTAGCGGGAGACATCCTGGAGCGGCTCACCATCTGTAGCTAGAAGCTTTAAATTGAGCTCCATGGGTGTATCAGCAGTGCGAGAGTCAGTAAGAGCAACATCAGTAAAGATGCCGGAGATGTACTTTTGCTGGGAGACCAACAGACCACGACTTTTGCTGGGAGACCAACAGACCACGAGCTGACCGGACAATCTCGAGACCCAAAAAGTAGCGAAGAGAGCCCAGATCTTTCATCTCAAACTGACTCTGGAGGTGACGCTGAAGGGATGCTATGGTGGCACTGTCATCCCCAGTGATGATCATATCATCCACATAGAGAAGAAAAACTGCAATACCCTGACTAGAGGAGCGAGTGAACAGGGCATAGCCAGAGTGGCGCTCAACAAACCCGGCAGCCAGGACTGCACTGTGGAATCGCTCAAACCAAGCACGAGGGGCCTGCTTAAGCCCATAGATGGCTCGGCGCAAACGACACACGTGCCCTGGAGGAACTGAAACGCCCGGAGGAGGAGCCATGTAGATTTCCTCGGAGAGGTCACCGTGGAGGAACGCATTGGTGACATCCATCTGATGGAGAGGCCACCCTCGAGCAACTGCCACAGCTAAGAGGGTGCGCATAATAGTCATCCGAGCAACTGGAGCAAACATCTCCTCGTAATCAATCCCATACTCCTGGGAGAAGCCACGAGCAACGAGACGGGCCTTGTGCCGCTCAATGGATTCGTCAGGTCGAGTCTTGACCTTGAATATCCACTTGCAGCTAACAGGCACCACACCTGAGGGACAAGGCACCAAATCCCATGTCTGGGTCCGCTGAAAAGCCTCAAGCTCTACTGACATGGCCTGCCGTCACTCTGGGTGTAAAGCTGCCTCACGGTACGACTGGGGCTCCCGGTGGGTGTGAAGTGCGGTAAGAAAAGCCTGATAAGCTGGAGAATAGGAGGCAATGACAGAGTAGCCAGAGGAGTCAGGAGAGTCAAAGGTAAAGGCAGAGTAGCCAAACCTGTTCGGAGAGTAGTCATATCTGTCAGGAGGGTGATGTTCGCGCGCCGGATAGCGCCGAACAGGAGCAGGATCCACGACCAGTGAGGAGGGAGCAGCAGCATCAGGTGAGGGAGTACCAGTGTGAACCGACTCTGGAGGAGGAGCTGCAGACCGACGAACATAGACACGAGTAATAGGTGGTGGTGGTGGTGGAGGTGACGGGGGAGAGGGAGGTGGCGGGGGAGGTGGTGGAGACGAGGGAGGTGGTGGTGGAGGTGGAAGTGGTGGAGGCTCAACCGGGAAGGTGGGCGTAGGAGCAGGATACGGAGGTAGGAAGGGGATGGTAAGAGGGGGGGACGACGTAGAAGATGACGTAAGTAGTGAGGGAAGATCCCGGGACTTAGTGGAAAAGTATGGAACATCCTCTACAAAGGAGACGTGGCGAGAGACACGGATCCGGCGAGCCAAGGGATCGTAGCACCGATAACCCTTGTGCTCCCGACTGAGTCCTAAGTGAACACACCTAACAGACCTAGCACAGAGTTTGGTGCGCTTATGGGAAGGGAGGAGGACGAAACACGTGCACCCAAAGGTACGAAGAAGATAGTAGTCAGGAGATGTGGAGTAAAGCCGCTCGTACGGGGAAACACCAGAGAGGGATGAGGACAGAGTGATGTTGATGAGATGAACAGCGGTCAAGACAGCTTCAGCCTAGTAGGAATGTGGAACAGAAGCAGACAGAAGTAGAGCTCGTGCTGTCTCGAGGACATGACGAAGTTTGCGCTCGGCGACTCCGTTTTGTTCATCGGTGTGGGGACACGACTGTTGGTGAAGAGTGCCGTGAGTCTGAAGGATCTCACGCATCTCAGAGGAGAGATACTCCTGGGCACAATCAGACCGAAAAGTCTTAATGCGCCGACCAAACTAGGTGTGAAGCATAGTAGTGAAGGTCCTGTAAATATAAGGAATCTCGAAGCGGCGACGCATGAGATAAACCCAGGTGCAGCGGGAGTAATCATCTATGAAGCTCACATAATACAAAAAACCAGTAAAAGAGGCAACTGGAGCTGGACCCCACACGTCAAAGTGCACGAGATCAAAAGGGGCGCTGGAACGGGAGATACTAGTAGAAAAATGAAGAGCAAAGTGCTTTGCTAATCGACACCCAGTGTAGACAGAAAGAGGGGAGGACATCCGACCCAAAGCGTCAAAGCGAAAAACGCTTTGGAGTCGATCACTGGATATGTGACCTAACCTTCTGTGCCACAAATCGGCATCAGAGGTAACAAACAGAGCTGACGGAGTGAAAGTGGGAACCTGGAGGTAATCCAACTGATAGAGTCCCCCTGCTCGACGACCCAGCCCAACTCTCTGACCCGTCTGCAGATCCTGCACAGAACAAGAAGAAGTAAATGTAACGATAAGGCCCGAGTCACAAAAAGAACTAACAGATATTAAGTTAATTTTTAAAAGGATAGCAAGATGAACACGAGGTAAGGTTAGGCGACCAGTGGGATCGGAGGCAGGGGTGATGGATCCACACTGCGTAATGGGTACATGAGTCCCATCAGCAGTGTGGATCCCCATATGGGTAGGAGCAGGGCTACAATCCGTGAGGACAGAAGGGTCGGAGGTAAGGTGGCAGGAGGCACCCGAGTCGAAGATCCATGGAGCAGTAATACCAGGAGTGGCAGAGAGACTGTGAGTTGTCGAAGAGCTGGTGGAGGCGAGGTATCGCAACAGTAACTCCTCAAAGCGCTGGAGGCGGTCGGAGTAAGACCGAGACTGAGCAAAAGTACCCGGAGTGGCAGAGAGACTGTGATCTGTCGAAGAGCTGGTGAAGGAGAGGTATCGCAACAGTAACTCCTCAAAGCGCTGGAGGCAGTCGGAATAAGACCGAGACGGAGCAGGAGTGGTGGCAGGCGGTGCTGGAGTAGAGAGATCAGCAGCAGCAGCAGCAGTCTCGCCATCATGGCGGAGGGGACCCTGACAACGTCCACAGTTGACTGACGTAGTGGAGGGACGTGGCCCGAGAATACCATCAAAACGAGGAGACGGAGGGACTCGACGATCAGCGACGGTGTGCAGGCAGTATGGGAGCCGAGAGATGCTGTAGGAAGCCATACCCCTAAAGTACAGGGGCGAGCCGGCACAAGGAAGGTCTAAGGCAGTCCGTACAGAGGAGACGGGCAGTTCGGGACAGAGGAGAAGGGGGGCGATGGGGCTTCAGGGGGTGCAGGAGGGGGTGGGGGTGCAGGGGAGGGTGGAGGAGGGCGGGGGGGGGGGGGTCGGCGAGGTGCAGAGGAGGAGACGGGGAGGCCGGACGGGTGGTGCGGGGGGGCCGGACGGCGGAGTGAAGGTGCGAGGAGGGGTCGGGGGGTCCTTGTGGGCGGAGGAGAGAGGCCAGGGGGGGTGGGTGAGCTGAGTTAAGGGGGTGGGAGGGTGGAGGGCTGAGGTAAGGAGCGGGGGGGGGGGGGTCGGGTGGAGGAGGGGGGGGGGGGGGGGTCGGGGGGGTGGAGGGCTGAGGTAAGGAGCGGGGGTGGGGGGTGGGGGGGCGGTCGGGTGGAGAATGGGGGGTCGGGGGGTACGGGGGGTACGGGGGGCTGCTGGCGGGTGAGGAGCGGCGGGGGGCTGCCGGCGGGTGAGGAGGAGGGGCGGGGGGCTGTCGGCGGGTGAGGAGTGGTGGTGGGCTGCCGGCGGGTGAGGAGGAGGGGCGGGGGGGCTGCCGAGCGGGTGAGGGGAGACCGGAGGGGAGGAGCTTGCCGGAAGGGGAGACCGTCGTCGTCGTCGTCGCGCAGGAGAACCCTAGAACTCTGATACCATGTTAGGAGATGACGGCTAGGGTTTGAAGAGGAATGAAATGCTCTCTATTGAGGGACTCAAGCCCAATATATATGTGCATGTATGACCATACAACCCGACTTGACTGTACATGTAACCCGACCCATCTCTATACATTAACAGAGTTCATGCTTGGGCGACTCAATAGACAGCCCTATGTAGAACTAAAATCAGTTCAGAGCTTTGATGATGTCGCTACAACGGGAGTAAGATTTAGGAAAGTTTTAGGCATATTGTTAGATCCACATTTATCTTGTCAAACACGATAAACATATTAAAAAAAAACCATGACAGTGCACAGATTAGTAGCTTAGACACTATTGCATTAACCGTCTTACCGCTTTATGACCATTATGCTATAACCAGCTGTGTGGTTCTTTGATGCACCAACATATAAAGACCCTTCACAGTCCAATACCACAATGCGTCAACCAGAGATTGACGGGTGTGTTCCGTTGAGTCTAATCATCCACACATTAAATTCAGGTCATATGGTTGTTAGTTTGAATGACTGTACTCCGAACACTAGGAGTAGCATCGAAGGTGTGGTGCTATGATTGACAAGTCAAGAAAAAGTACTCATGTTGGGGGAGCAGAACATGTTCTCAAGATTGAACTAACACAAAAGTTTACTCTTCGTCACAAATGTTTGCTCCTTCGATTAGCGCTCCATATTACTCAGGGGACGAGTTTGAAAATATATTGGTCAAATGGGATAGGTGAGAGTTGAAAAAGTTTTGTTGAATGCAAGCCATATAAGATGAGTTAGCAGCTTTTGACACCCAAAGATAAGAACAAGGTGAGGAGCTGTGATATAATCTGCTTTTCCATTTTAATAAAAAACAATATGAACACAATGGCTTAAATCAGAAAAAACACAATGCGCAATCACAAGTGTTCCAATTCAAGAAAATCAACGATGGATCAGACCAAGAGGTGTAAAAATAACCTGTAGTCCAGAGCCTGGCCTGAAAGTCGACGGTCCAAGCCCGACCCGGCCCGCTCAACAGCCCGACCCAAGTACTCTGTGGGCCGGGCTCAAGCATACCTTGAGCCTGAGGCCCGACCTAGACCAGCCCGACCCGAAATAAAGCCCGATAACCCGACCCGAAATCCATAATCGATAGCCCAACTCGAAAGCTCTTTTTTTGAATTCAAGCCAGATTTTTTTGAAATAAAAAGGGTTTTTAGTTACTTTTTTTAATATACCCTCTTTCAAAATGGCTATTATACCCATGACCAACAACTCTATTAAAGATATAATTTGATATTTTTATACCTGAATTATTTTTATAAATTGGATCAAATTTTCATCCATTCTCCTCACTCAAGGTCACCAAAACTACCCGACATAATACCCGGTTCAAACGAGCCTAGCTCGAAACAACCCGGCCTAAACCACCCCGACCCGACCGGCCCAACCTAGAAGCCCGAAATGTGTACACACGTGCCGGGCCCGAACTTGGAGGGTTGACCCCAAATTTATCCTTGTCGTACCGTGTATCCTAGTTTTTCAAATATCCACATATCACCGTTTTCGTATCCTTGTAACTGTATCCCCGTATCCGTATCAGTGCTGTCTAGGTTTTAATAAAAAACAATTTTAAAGAATGATAGGTAGGCTAGAACACAGAACCTGATAGAAATTTTCAAGCACTCTAACCGATGTACTGCATTTCCTTAATGTTAAAAGTAGTAGTCTAAATATATACCAAATCTAGAGTTATTATAATTGGGCTTTAGGGTTTCCTTTCGAGCCGGATCGGACCGGGTTGCAGGTTCAGGGTGCTGAAAGAAGCTCGTCCCATGGCGCTTTCAGGCCAGACCGGGCCAAGTCGTAGATCGGGCCGAGCCAGTGGGCTTTTTATACACCCCTACTCTAGCCTATTAAAAGACGGATTGTCAACGGATCCCAACCCCTTAATGTGAGCATCTATTGTGAGCAATTGATTGATTATGCTGACCGAGCAAGTGGGTTTTAGCTTGGCTCTAGACTCAACATGTAAGCATAGTTGTCAAGGCGCAGTGAGGCGCGCGCCTCAAGGCGATTAAGCCATATGCGCCTCAGGCGCTTCCTGGTGAGGCGAGTACAGCAAGGCGTAGCTCAGGCGCGCCTTTCAGCGCCTCATGAACCAGGCGTAGGGCGGACAGGACGCCTTTTGGAGATGCGGATAGCCATGCCAATCAAGATGATGTGGAGGGTTTATTTGATGATGATGATGAGTGATTTGGTGGTTTTATGATTTATGTCCTTTGTTTTTTTTTTGCGAGCGTGTCCTCTGTTTTTTAGAACTTGTACTTCTTGATCTATTTAAATGGTTTAACTGTTTAAGAATGAAGACAATATTAACTTATCATGGTTCATGGATGAATTTGTTACTCATTTGTTATGATTTCTCACTTATCAATTATCACTTATGAATAATGTATCCCTTCATTGTATGAATATGATGTTGACATGTTGCCTATAATAAATTGTTCATTTGATGACCACACTAGTTATGACTTATGAGTTAGTGTATACCTTGTAGGTTGTAGCTTGCATTGATTTAGTTGAATAATGGTCATATTTCTTTTTTTTCATAAAATATATCTTTTTTATGAATTTTAGAATTTTTTGACAATTATTATTAATTTTTAAAGCAAATTATATATTTTTGCGCCTTACACACTAAGGCGTGCGGCTTATTTGCGCCTTGCGCCTCAGGCTCTAATGGCCCCTTGCACCTCAGGCACGCCTCGTCGCCTTGACAACACTGCATGTAATGCTAGCTACAAGACAAAATGACAAAATATCATAATTTGCTAAAGAAATAATGTAAAGGGAAATTAGAAACATACAAAAAGAATTATTCTACAGAAAATATAGAGATCTAGATAAGCCAACACAATCATGCCATCTGGTTTATTACAATACAAATGGTCTTCGGTTGATGCCTTTTGAGATGCTTGTTGATTATGATTTTTTATCAACTTTCTATCAAAATTTATATATTTATTTATTTATAATTGTTTTTTTAAAATTAAAAAAAAACACATCACAATAGAAAACAAAGTACTCCATACAAAACAAATAATTCATGTTATTGAGATAAAAACTATCCATCTCAATTCCATATTACAAGTAATTCAGAAGTTCTACTGCTTACTTCATTCCCTCGTTCATAAGGAACCAATCCCATGCCAAAAGTTTTATCTTGCATGTTCTATCTTGTTAGCCTTCTTGTATGAGGCATGCCCAAAATTGCTTCTATAGATTGGTTGCAATATGATCTCATGGATGAAATTCTTTTAGGATAAAAATGGAATAGTTAAATATATAACTTGTAATTTGGTTTCTATTTTGTACTAGTTTATTGTTTACATGAAGTAATGTACAAATTTCCACGAGATTGATGACAAGTAAATCTCCTAAGTAGTAGCCGTCTCAAATACCACCAATGACTAACTAGAATATAATTAACAAAAGATATCAAGTTTCCTTACCATATACAATGATGAATTAGATAACATCTACAACAAGTTATAGCACAAACAAAAGATTTACAAGTACTTCTTGAAGTGATCTGAACATGAAAATGGCAACCATATTACCTGAAGTTTAGATTAATTTCATAAAATTTTATATATTTAAATAAATTCCTATTTTATTTTGAAACACAAATTGCTGGTATATTTAAATACATAAACAGAGAACTCTTTCAATTCTGCATAAACAATCTGGGTACCCTGAAAAACTACACATCTACAAACTCATCTAAAAATGTCCCGTTTTTGCACCCGTGAAGTAAATGACAACTCAGTCCCTTAGATGTTCTTTGATTAAAGCGATCATATCCGCCCAAATCATTACAGGTCTGTAGGATCATCACTGTTGTCGAGACTGAACAAGTACTCCAATCCAAGAAAAAAATTGAAAAATTAAAAATGTCAATTTTTGCAACAAAAAAAAAATTTGAACTTTCCCCGAAAATCACGATATTTCGCCAAATTTACAATGAAAATTCTTGTTTTCTTTTCAGGAATCCGAAAAAATATAGGTAATTAACAGTATCCCAGCAACCAAATCTTGGCTGTCAGACTTTAACAGTAAATACCACACTCGATTTAGCTTCAAGGGAACGAGTCCATTGGGAACAGAGATTATCCTCAAGGACCAGATTGTGAAGCAAAAAAAAAAATTCATGAGCAATGAGACAATGTATAGAAAGAGCGTCCGCATATTAGGCTTGAAGCAAATGATCAAACTTTTCAGTAGATCATGTAGCACTCCATCAGCAAAACGAAATACATAAACCAACATAGATGCGGATCGAAGGATTACATGTTAGCGCGAACCTCAACAACCATATCGTTGAAAGCGTGCCGACGTCTCCGCCAAGAAAGTCCCCCCGGCCATCTCGACGACCGCGGCGGAGGCGGCCGGCGACCGAATGAGCCCATTGGAAAACCCTAGATCTAAGATAGAAGAACAGAGGAGGGGGACTGAGTTCCGCAAAGGAGAACGCTGATGAGGAGGCTGGGGCTTGCTCTTCGTTTTATAGGCGTAGCGGTGAGTGGATCAACGGGTGAGATCTTTCCTAGGGAAAGCCTGATTTCGTATAGCTCGTGTTAAAGAAAGACCGGTCTGGTAGAACTAGGGGGTGGCAATGGATCGGGTCGGGTTGAGACATAGGTATAAGGGCAAAACACCCAACCCGAACCCGACCCGTTTAATAAATGGGTTAAAAACTTAAACCCAAACCTGACCCGCCTAATAAATGGGTTGACCCAACCCGACCCGTTAAACCCTTTTACTAAATAGGTCGGGTCGTGTCGGGTCGGGTTGGCTCAATATAACCCAGGAAAACCTGTCGGGTTGGGTCAAGATGGGTCGAATTGGGCTGGGTTGGGTTAGGTTGGGTCGGGTTGGTTTGGGTTGGCTCGGGTCGGGTCGGGTTGACACGGCCTATTTGGTAAACAGATTGGGCTGGGTTGGGCTGGGTTGGGTTGGGTCAGGTTGGGTCGGGTTGGTTCGGGTTGACTCGGTTCGGGTTGACTCGGGTCGGGTTGGGTTGACACGGCCTATTTGGTAAATGGGTCAAGTCAGGCCAATCGGGCTATAAGTACAAACCCAAACCCGAACCCATTTAGGCCAAACCCAAACCCGCTAACTTCGGGTCGGGTTCAGGTTGGGTTGGCGAGTCGGGTCAAGGATTGCCACCCCTAGGTAAAACGTGACGGACTTTGTTTTTATTTTAATTATTACTAGTTATGCGGCTTATGCTCGTTTTTTTTTTTTTTTTTTACTCGGTATTCCGCATAATTTGGATGTGATAATTATTAATTAGTAAAGAAACCAAAATAATACATGAATGATATTATCTTTGGTTTATTAGTTAGATTATGGAAGATATAGTGCATGCATGTGCCTGTCCAGGGGCGGACCTACGTTGGGGCGAGCCCCCCCTAAATTAGACTTTACCCCCTATATTGATTAATTAGACTTTACCTCCCAAAACTAATTGTTCCCTCAACTCACACCCCAAAACTAACTATTGGTGTTGGGCCTCAACTCACACCCCAAAACTTTATTTCTTTTCCGTCAGCTCACCGTTTCTCTTAGATGGTGTGAGCTGACGGAACAGTTAGTTTTGGTCTTTTGGGGGGTAAAGTCTAATTAATGAAAACATTGGGAGTAAAGTCTACTTCAAGGCAAAATTTGGGGGCAAAGTCAAAATAATCCTTTTTTTTAAGGGAAATTTTATTCATACCCCAAAAATCTGTAATTAGCCCCCATTTTCAACAAACTTGAACACACCCCATTTTTTTTTTCATACCCCACTCCTGTCCCAAAAATACCCTTGCCCCTTACACCCCACCATCAATACACCCCAGTTAAATGGCCCGCCCCAACTTGATTATACCCCAATAAAACACATACCCCCTTAAATATACCCCAATTATATGCACTCTTGAATACACCTCACTTTTAAATAAACCCCATGCTGTTGGCTGGTACTTGAAGGCACATGTAGGGCTGCAACTAGGGCTGGCAATTTCGGACCCGACACAAAGTTAGCAGGTCTGGGTCAGGGCTAAACGAGTTCGGGTCGTAAACGGGTTGACACGATAGACCCGTTTAATAAACGGGTCGGGTCCGAGTTTAGGGTTTTACATTACTTTAAAATGTTTATGCCCCCCCTGAGAAAAATTTCTGGGTCCGCCACTGTGCCTGTCGGTACTCGAACAGCCGCCTTCGGCGGTAACACTCCTCCAACCACCTTCGGTGGCATCATTACTACAACGATCAGCTTTGGCAACAAAACACATTGGTATGATGTGACACAATTCATCAACAATGCTTAACAATCGTTCTCAGCGGCCATTTTCAGCTGGGTAGTCATACTTTGTCATGCGAAGAAGACATATGGGTACTAATCAATGTTGATTTAAGGAATCCAACTATAATCAACTTGTGTGTACCTTAACAAATAAAGAGAGCAACTCAGCAGCATTCGACCGACCCTACAAATTAGCAAGTGTCGACCAACCCCGCACCTTAGCAAGAGTCGACCAACCCCGTGACTCAGCAGCAGTCAACTAATCCTGTAACTTAGCAGCAGTCGATTGACCCCGCAACTCAGCAGCAGTCGACTGGCCAGTCGACCCGTGGTACTTAATTAACTTGCCAATGTGTAAATAAATCAAATGGGAACTCTGATTTCTCCGCCTCAAAGCAACTCTGGTGGCACGAAGATCACGCACCGAGATTGTGCAATAGTTATTCCCGAGAATATCGGTCAGCTGAAGGTTGCAGGAAGACAGCACACGCCCCCGAGATTTTCGGTTGACCAGTAGGCAATAAATATAATCAGCCATAACCACCCAGTGCCTGCAAGGTGACATGTTGCCCACTCGCGAGGCGGTCACGCAGATCACGGGGCGCGTCATCAATCCCGTCCCACTCAGAGCACTCGAACAGTCACCACAAGTCACTATAAAAGGGGGTCTACCCCCTCAGAAGAATGGATCCGAATTATGGAAGGGTATGTGTTGCTCATCGCTTTCCGGATTTTTCAGAACAAGAGAGAGTTTTAGAGGTTGGCACTTCGAAGACCGATCCTTTTAAGGGTGTAAGTGGGTCAAGGTGAGAGTTTGTAACCTGTTTGGCTTGTGAGTGCATTTCTCACCCCACCCATGGTTTTTTTCCCTTCGATGTTGAGAAGAGGTTTTGCCATGTAAACCCGATCTACTTCGTTTTTTGAATTGTTATATTGTGCCTTCTAACTGAACCGCCTCAAACAAGAAAAAACCCCCCACACAACTAATCCTACCAAAAACATTCTTATGAACTACATATCTCGGTGAGAGTTGTTCAAGGATTGTTTCTCTCTCTCCTATGAACTAATTGGGCATCATAGTATTTAGAGAAAAAAAACATCCAAAAGCTTATAGATGCAGGTTCCTCAACTACACAACACAGAAGATAGAAGGTTGAATTTCATTTTCCTTCTAACAATCAAGTACTCAGTATTTTTGCAAACAAATGATGTTGAAATTATTTATAGTAATTTTCATAAGTAAAAAATGATGTCTTCACAGTACTATTAAGTATTGAACATGAGTACAAATATTACTATGGGCTTCTCAACAATACAACACAGGTGATATTTCTTACCAAAAAAAAAAAAAACTAATATCAACTGATAACAGCCCGACTGAATATCATCACATACACAGCCGCGATTCAAATCATAGAAAATACAAAACATTTTCTTGCTTACAAAGGACAACCGTGACGTCACATCCAACAAACAACTATTATTCAAGATCTTTGCTTCCAATTCCTGCTAATAGTTATGTAAGTGGGAATTTCTTTGTAGACCAATTGAAGTTTACATCGCTTCACTGTCAAAATTAAACCAAAGTTTTTATTAGGTGTATAAAACAGAGATTAATATATATGTGAACAATTAACTAAGAATGATTATGTTTTGCATTCCATAAACCTGTAAGATGACCCAATGTTTGATCAAGAGTATAATCACATTGCAAGTGCAGCTCATTTACAATCCCAATCTCCCTCGGCATTGATCTCAGATGCAGCCAATGTTATAAAAAGCGGCTCTAGGCGACCGCCTAGGCGCTAAAAGCCCCCCCCCCCCACCTAGCCTAGTCCTAGGTGGTGCAGAAAAGCGGCCCATACCTCTAGACGGGGCTAGACGGTCGCTTAGGCGGGCCTAGGCACTAGAACATGTATAGATGCTATTCTATTATTGATAATCATAAATTTATGATTTGGAATGTACTAAAATTATGATTATTATGATATTATATGAGATAATATCATGCTTGTTTTTGTTCTTGTTAATCTTGAATTTATGGTTATGTAAATGATACATGCTCTTTAAAATAATATTTGGGATAATCTTGAATTTATAGTAAGTTAAAAAAATTATATATTATATATCATATCAAAATAATTAAAAAAAATAAAAACGTAGGCAGCCTAGGCGCTAGAAGGTCCCCCACCCCCCACCTAACGTCTAGTGTTTTTTAGAACATTAATGGTTGCAGCAAATGACAACAAATTCTAGCACAAGCACAATATGCATCCCTCTCTAGCTAGTTCATAGCATCTACGACGGGCCTTACCGGTAACACAAAAAAGAAATGGCATGGAATTAGAAAAACAGCAAGGCCTCGTTAATCTGTGAGCAGCACTGATTATAACATTATAAAAAAAATCGTAAGGATCCCAATCCACTCTTAAAAACTGGTGACAAATGTCTTGCATGGTCGACCACTAAAACTGGCGGCCAATGACTTTAATAGCCGACCGAAAGCGGCTATCATATTTAAGAACCAATTTAATCATTCATCAACCCAACACCCCACCTAACCTGGACAGTGAATTACAACCTGAACCCACTTATACTAATATGATATCTATCACCTAAATCTCAAAATTTAAAAAAAAAATGGACAGCCAATATTCCATCAAGCTTCTATTGTCTAGATGAATTTCGTGATGATCCCAAGCAAAGAAAAAAACACTAAAGACAACCATTGATTACTAAAACAAAGCATTACACATATAAAAGGAATAAAAATCTTAAAGATGAATTGACTGAATATGCTACAAAATCAAACATTATGAAAAAAATGATTTAAGATCAAGCTGAGTATGACTCTTCTGTATTTTGGATTGACGCATCGTATCACACATTTTGACTGCATTAAAAAAAATAATAATTGAATACCAAAACAAAGCATTATTCATGTTAAAGGAATTAAAATCTGAACTATTAATGAAGTGTATGTTTATCAAAATCCAATCTTTTGAGAAAGGAGATTTGTGGTGAATTTGAATTCGAGTCTTATGTATTTTGAATTGATGCGTTGTCGCACTCTACTTGACTACATAGTCATGAACCCTTTGATGGTATTGAGCCACGACTTCAAAAGACTCAAAATAAAAAATATATACAACAGATCGAATAGCTCCTACTTGAAACACCTACCAAGACAGAATGATTTCTAAACTATTAGTTATAAGAACTATATTCTATCTTCTTACAATCTTAAACTTTATTTAACATATAATTTTGATAAAGAAGTAACTATCAAACCATAAATGGATTGAGTAAAAAACAACTATCATAGGCCTGAGCACATGTTAAGATAGCACACCAAATGATACCTGAATTGATTCGATGGATTCTTAGTGGAAGTCCTTCAAAATCCATTTAATATTTCATCAACCCATTACCAATACTCAATATGGATATAGAATTGAAAACAAAACCCACTTCTATTCATATGATATCAACCTACCTAAATCCCAGATTTAAAAAAATGAACATAACATATTCCATTGAGCCTCCATTTTTCAGCTAGGTTATCAATTGATCCTAAACAAAGTATAGAACCAAAACAAAGGTAGACAGTGCTCACCAAACATGGTAGGGGGCAGTCGATTGATGCTCTAACCCTGTTTGACTCCTGTATGGACACAATAAAGTGAACTTTCCCTCAAGGCCGTTGTGCCTTGTTTGCACATGCGAATTATGGCTGTTGCTGTTATGCTCAAGGGATTATTGAATTAATAAATAGCATTTGTTGATTCCCCCTGTTTCGATCTCTGGACCTCTTTAAGCCCTTGCTCTAGAACCATGTCCTCTGACCACATGGCCGGCCTAGCAAAAAAAAAAAAATTTCGTATTTGCTAGCCAATTGATTTGGTTTTAAGATTGGGGTAAATAATCGTACAAATCAAGTGCAGCAAAGCACAATTGCTTATTTTGTAATTTTTATTTGGTAAACGATTTAATTATTCCTTATTTGCTAAACTAACCAATTGATTTGCTTTTATGATTTGCTAACTGATTGATTTGCTACACTTGTTAATGGACGACGATGTGGATCACCACGATTGGGGCAAGTAAGTGCAGCAAAGCCCCTTTTTCTGTATGGCCTAAATATTTAACTTTTTGAGAAAAGATTCAAACTGAGTCAAATCTTCAAAGAAAAATACGTAAAAAAACACATCTTTTCCATCACAATAGAAAAAATTGAAGTGGGGATCAACACATAAACAAAATCAAGATATGAGCATGTTGATTTTTACCTATTTTACTATCAGATCAGGAGAATTCGGAGAGAATTGAAGAAAAAAAAAATTACATGCAGGAAAGCATATCCATGTTTATTGATCCAAAAATAGAGATTGAGGGAAAAAAATTTACCTAAAATCTAATGTTTATAGAGTCAAATTTACATGCAGGAAAGCATATCCACCAATTGTACACTGCCACGTCAATCGGGTTGAGTAGAATCAGGAAAACCTTCAGCTAAATAGCATTTCTCAATACAATATGATAGTACTTTTTTTTTTTTAGATCGACGGGTGTCCCAAAACCTTTCAGACAATGGACCCACTTCGGGTTAAGATTAATCCCTTCAAAAAAGCACATCAACCTACTCGAAAGTTTCCCTACGCACTCTTGGGTAACTCGAGGGGCGAAGGAGTTGAACCGACAACCTCCTCACCAAAGAATCAGTTGCTTACCAACTCTTCAATCCCCTAGTGGGTAATGTGATAAGGCTCAATGTAAATGATTCACAAGCAATAACAATATAATCCATCTTCTAACAAAAATTAAAATAAAAAAAAAGACTTCTTTATTCCACTTGTTTTATTTCTTTCATCCGTGGTGGCTTCTTTCTATTCGATCATCTTGCCAAACAAATATATGCCAATTGGAGGTCGTCTATTGAAAACACGTTATATTAATTAGCATTCTCTTTGTTTCAAAATATCCTTGGAGAGAGAGAGTTTTTTATTTTCTCAAATATTTCAAGTGTAAAGGATGTTTATTGTGTTTTGATTTGACATGTGCATTTAGATGTGAAGAGTTGTAGTTTACTCTAAGGGACACGCCTTTTTAAAAAAAATAATGCTATATAGCCAACTCATTTGCCAACTTTTGGATGCCAATTTGGCATGCATGGCACTCAAGCACTACGGTCAGTTTGCCTGACAATTGGGGCTAAGTGCGATCATCGATCAGGACTGTGTGCATTGGACGAATGCGATCGTGCCACGTTAAATTGGCAAACGACTTGAGTATATAGTATTTTCTTTATTTAAACTAGTTAGTAACTCGTGCAATGATTACACATGATTTTTAAATATAAATGTTATAAATGACATGCACCACTCAATAAGTCTGAGGAACTCTACATGTGTGTATTTTGACGGGCGACCGCTCACGACCGGTGGCTCTACAACAACAAACTTCTCTCTCGCTCACTCTCAGTTTGTGTGTATTTGTGACAGGACCATCTCGAATCCGACTTTGATAATTGATTCTCTAATCACAATTCACTCGAGTCCAAGGTAATTTTTGTCATTCATCTAATTTTTGTCTCTTGCTAATCGCTTTGCAGCAACGGGCTTCTTTTCTTAAAAAAAAAAGAATTAAGTAAATGAATATGTCAATTTTGTTGTCTAGAAAATTTAACAAGATATATAAAATTATTGTATGTTAGTTTTAATTTCTTTTCTATAATATTGTTGTCAAAAACATTTAATTATGCTAGTTTTAATTCATTAAGGTATATAAAGTAATACTTTGTTTCTATTTATTTTTTTACTTCAATGTTAGTTTTATACCTATTATTATGTATAAAAGAGCCTCATTTTTTATTTCCGCCCTAGGCCCCAAAAATCTCAGGACCGGCCCTGGTGGGTGCACTTTTAAAAAGAAGGTAATATTAAATTCAAAAAATAATTGGGATGTGTATATGATATGGGAGAACAATTTTGCTCACCGTCCTAAATGGGTGATGAACACCCACTCTCTCATTGGTCCATTCCAAGGGTTATTGGTCATTTCACCATAATGAATTGAATGAAATGATATAAACGCCTTTGAAATCGACCAATGAGAGAGAGGGTGTTATCCATAAACTGTTTAGGACGGTGAACAAAATCCTTCTCATGATATAGGGGGTGTCAGTAATTTGTAAAAATACTATTTAACCCGAATGGTTAGCAAGACTGATTTGTCTTGATCACAATTGTCCGTTGCACCCAGCCCCGACTAGTGAATCGCATTCATTCAGGTTCGACTCCTCTTCATTGATGATTGTCTCCCCTATCAATCGTTGATGATTTTGGGGAGCGACATGTAGCAATCCGAAGACCAATGACCATGATCTAGGCCATGGGATGAACCCAAGGGGGGATGCCACCACCACCCCCGGTCGCTGACCGTCGGCCACCACTCGCCGCCTCTGACCACCACCGTCGTTGCCCTGCCGGCAACTACCTGTAGCTGTCGGGAGGCTGGTGGTGGCCGGTGGTCACCGGTGTGGGGGAGGATTTTGGTCGCCGTACGTAACCCCCCACCAACAGTCGATTGAAGGGTTGAATCTTCGAGGTGTGGTACTGTGGGATGCCTAATTATCACATAGACACTGTAATAATAGAGAGAGAGAGAGAGAGAGAGAGAGAGAGAAAGTTGACACGGGATATATGTGGTGACGAAGTTCGGTCAAAGCCTATGTCTCCGTACGGTAAGACGCAACATTTTAATTCACTAACTCTGAGAAAGTAGAGCTACTCTCGACAGGCCAATGAGTGCTTCTTACAAGTAGACAGAGGGTGGAGAAGGTTCGAGAGTCTGAAGACCAGAAGGCTCAGAGAGCTCTAGAAAACAGAAAGTGGAGTTGGAAATAATGGAATTCGATCTGGATTGTTTACAGGGTTGGCTATATATAAAGGTTCGGAAATATTCGAGATATATTATGGGGAATATTTTAGGGATAATTCTTAGAAAATCCGAGGTTCGTGAAATCATCTGGGGCTGTTTACCAAACCCCGGATAGATACCGTGGGCCAGGCAGGGCTACGGGTCCCACCGTCATCTTTCGTGGGCCTCAAGTAGTCCTGCGGGTCCCACTGTCGTCTTCGTGGGCACCAGATTGGGCTGCGGGTCCCACGGTCGGGCGTTAGTCAGATGTTGCACCCACACCCGACGACGTCGGTGGCCTACTATCGGCAAGGGTGGTCGCTGGAGGTGACAGTTGCCGTGGTCGGCAAGGACGATGACCGACGGCTACAACAAGTGGTGGGTGGCCGCTGGGGCCGGTGGTGGCATCCCCTCTTGGTTTCATCCCATGGTCTAGATTATGGCCGTTGGTTTTCAGATCGCCACATGTTGCTACCTAAATCGTTAATGGAGAGGAGTCGAACCCCATTCAACCTGAGCTGGCAAGCCGGACAGGCAAAGTAACGCTATGATCTGATGCCACGTCAGTCGGGCTAACCATTCGGGACAAAAGCTTCGTGCTGAATAGCACTTTCTCTTTATATCTGATAGGACCCAAAATTCCATCTAAGCTCATGACATTTGCATTAAAACGAAGAGCAATGCCATTCAACCCGAAGTGTTTGTCCCAATGCTCATTCCCAAAATGAGGTGGCATCCAATCAGTGTCCTGTAGTTTGCCGGTCCGTGCTGAGTGCTATTCACCGGTTTGGGCCCGGTGCAATTAAGCCAACGTAGGCCCAATGGAGACAACTGCCCCAACTAAGATTTAAATGAAAAATAATAATGGTATGTGTACAATCTCAGTCAACAAATACATTGACAATCCAGACCAATGAAGTGGAGGTGGGCTCAGTGCAACAACATTCACACTAAGCACTGAGCGCTGGGCCCTGCCCCGCTTCATGGGTCTGGTTTGTTAAAAGAAAAACAATAAATATAGCACACTTTGCCCCCTCAAGTTTAGCTAAAGACACTCAACCCCCTTATAGTTTAAAAACTATATTTTACCCCTTTAATTCAGTTAAGATCAGATAAAGATTACCAAATGAGGAAATTAAGTAGTTGAATAAAGGATGTATTGTGCTAGCATTTCAAACTTTAGGGAACCATTTGGAACAAAATAAAATAAGGGGTTTAAGTGTTTTTGAACTAATTTTAAGTTGGTAAAGTGTAATTTATCCAAAAAAAGCGATGTTCGTCTCGCTCGTTCATCCCACGACTACCTTGCAGTAGCCTCACACAATATCTCAACTCGAATTGTATTCTCCGAGACTCCGTTCCTGTCTACTCCAGCCATCATCTGCTCGAAATCTGCGGCCGACGACGCGACCGGTAAGTGCGGCCCGCTTGTAACACCGGCCAAAACCATACTCTCTCTCTCTCTCTCTCTCTCTCTCTCTCCTCTTCTTTAGATAATTATTTACGATTTTTTGTGTAATGTTTTTTTTTGGATGGAAGTTTTTTGTGTGCTTATGGACTGAAAGCGAAGTATTTCTGTTGTCAATTCAAATCCTTTGTTGGTAGAATTGGATAAAATTTTTAAAACCAAGCAAAGGTCGCCTCCATTGGAGTGAATTCCTGTCTCCACCACAGCGGTGCAACGGACGGTTGTGATCGGGACACATCATTCTGGCTAAATAAAAGATGCTTTGGGATAAAGAGTATTTGGGGTGCACGATTGTGTATAAACTAGTAAATACCCGTATCCGTCGATACTCAGACGACCATCTTCGATGACAACGTGCTTGTCAGCACTTGAACGACTACCTTTAGCGGCCGTAGCTAACTTCCGGGTATGATTCTTTTTCAGAACTCCCTCTCAAAGATTGGGGGGGGGGGGGGGGGGGGGGTTCGGCCTAACCCCAACGAGCCTTCGAGTCCTAGGTGTGATTTACTTGTTAGAGAGAGAAAAAAGTATTAATTAACCTTCCATAAAAAGTACAAATTAATCTTGTTAGAGAGAGAAAAAAATATTAATTAACCTTCCATAAAGAGTACAAATTAATATCACTAAATGTCATTGAGTAGGTATTTATCATATTTACAGTAAGTAGGTGAAGCCAAATCTAAGGTGCACGAGATCTGAGGGAGGCCGTCCAATGCAACACTGGTCGAGCCGAGTGCGTTCACATTTCCGTGAGTGCCTCCATCGGACGGCTGATTGACATTCACCATCCCTTACCGGACTTAAAGTAATGGAGAGGATTCGAGTTCTGTTGCAGGCGGCAATGAGAATCAAATTTGTTAGTTGCTATCCCCCTTTAATCCCTTCGTAACTGCCATACTTATCGCGTCTAATCTTCTTTTCAAAAAAGGCTCTCTCTCTCTTCTCTCCTCTCTTCTCTCTCTCTCTCCACGGCTGACACCGAGACCTTGAATAGCAACGCGTTTAACTCTTCCAAAGAGAAGAATGGGAAGAGAAACACCATAAAAACCCAATCTTTCTCCACTCTACTCTGTTCTCTGCCCCCCCTCTCTCTCTCTCTCTCTCTGGGTCATGGATTTAAGGAAGCCACACCCTTTGGATCACCTGTTTTCTGCTCTCGTCTCTAACAGGAGGGTGGTCTCCGGCTTCGGGTTGGGTGTGGTGGCCTCTCTCGTGGTGCTCTCCTGCATCGTCTCCGTCCGCACTCCCCCCACCATCTCGTCATCTCTCTTCTCCTGGTTCGACTCTGTTTCGGATGGTGTCTCCCATCCAGAGTCGCAGAAATCTCCGGGTTTGTTGCAAGTAAACGAAAGGGAGGCTGCTACAGAGAAAACCCACGATGGGAATCCGCCCAAAAGCTGTTTTACCGGGAGAGAACCAGGTTTGGAGGAGACCCATGAGGGGAATTTGGCAGGGGATGCCAAAGATTCAAGCTTTCTGTTGAATCGGGAGGAAACCGTCGACGGGAATTTGTCGGCAAGTTCCGGGCCGGATGCGCTGAAGACCCCTGCAGGAAATTTGATAGTGGGCGGTGAGAACTCAAGCGATCTTGTGAATCCAGGGCTTTTAGGGGAAACCCACGATGAGAATCTGTCAAAGGGTTGCTCTACCGGGCGAGAGCCAGATGTGCTGAAGAGCCATGTAGGGAATCGGACTGGGAAAAGTAATGATACAAGCAATGCAGTGAATGTGAAGTACCCTTTGAATAGAAACCACGATGGCGAACCGCCGACGAGTCCTTTTACTGGAAGTGAGCCAGGGAGCTTGACAGGGGGTACCAAGGGTTCAGGCATTCCGGTGAACGCGGCGAATTCTTCAGGGAAAACACTTGGACAGGATGCAAGTGAGGATTTCTATAAAATGCCAGCGCAGTCGGAGAAAATCAATGAAGCAGGTATTTTTTCGAGCAATGCAACAAGCCCTAGTGGAGGCACAGTGGTTGTGGGGAGAACACAGTCTGGGAGTACATCTGAAGATCATGCCAGTGGTGAGGGTTTTAAGAAGAAGGATGGAGTGGATGAGAAAGATCATGGAAGGAATGGAGTCGACGGAGAAAGGAAGTACGTCAGCCGCGGAAGTGATCAAAGTGGGGCTAGCGAGAGAATACGAGAGGGTGCAGGGGAAAATAATCGTTCCCGTTCCGGTTCCACAAAGAGGAGGGAAGGATTTTATCAGACGTGTGATATATACAACGGTAGTTGGGTGAGGGATGAAAGGAAACCATTTTATCCTGCAGGTTCATGTCCGTACATTGACGACGATTTCAACTGTCATAAAAACGGGAGGCCGGACGACGAATTCCTGAGATGGAGATGGCAACCATATGACTGCAATATTCCAAGGTGAGTGCTTACTGAAGAAATTTTCTTTGGATCTGCATAAAGACTGAGCTTTCCCAATAGCTGTTTCTTGCTAGCCTTGGATGCGCATTATCGAATTCAATGTGCCTTGCTATTTGCTTACCCAAATTAAAATTGAAATGGAATGCTTGATATGAACTTAATATATAGGTTTCTACCCTGTCTATTGATTGCCACTGTATAGATTCATTGTACTTGGTATTAAAAAAATTACTTGAATTCATTGTATAGTTCATGCAAGTCACAAATTCCATGCCCCCTCAAAACCGGTTGTGAGGGAGAGGGGGCAACAAGTATTTGAAGACATGAAACCCCCATCCCTAGGTGATGTGGGGCATTCGCTCAACACCCGCCCGCTTGCATAGTGCGTTTCAACGGGTACCTACCCGCATGCGGAGAAAGAGGCGTTAGAGGGTGTAGGCCCACTCGAGGGGAGACAGGGTGGGGCTAGCTCTGATACCAAGTCACGAATCCCGTGCCCCTTCAAAGCCGGTTGTGAGGGGGAAGGGGCAAAGAGTATATGAAGACAAAAAACCTCCCACCCCTAGGCGATGTGAGACTATTCGCTCAACAATGCAAATATGAACTATTGTTGTTATGGTGTCTGCCTTCACAATTCTGTTGCCATTTGGCTTCACGTTTCCTTTTCATGGGAATATTTGATTCCTTCAGGAATCCTGGCAGAGGCTAGTGTTGGTAAGGCAATTATTTGGGACTTCTAGTTAGATTATTCAAGTAGCACCTAAGGCTCTTTATAGGTTATATGAGCTAATAAATAAGAAGAAACATATGGTGGTAAAATGTAATTTCTATTTGTTTACATGCTTTGGCTTTGTATTATGCAATAACCACAACAGATCCTTCTGAAGAAATTCCATCATAGTAATATAGCAGATGCATGGATATCTGAGATGCAACATGTGGTATCCAAGCTAAAGGCTTAGTGATAGATTGGGAATGGAATTCGCTATGCGTGTGACCCCAAGAATTGTGGATACATGTCCGCACAAAGATTGTTCAAGGTAAATCTAAACAAGGATATGTGTTTTTGAATCTAGTTGAAAGTTTTAAGTGGAAGCTGACCTAGCAAAGTGAAGATGGAGTTTTTTCAAGTTGAATTTTGGTGTGATATCTTAAGATGATTAAGGTGATCGAGTAGGGTTCAATTAGGGGTGGCAATGGGTCGTGTCGGGTCGTATTCGTGTCGTGTCTAGTTTCAGGTCATGTCCAAAACCCCTAGACCCAAACCCGACCCGTTTAACTGATCGTGTCTAGACCCTAAACCCGTACATGACCCGCTTATAAACGGGTAGACCGAATAAGACCCGTTTACCACACGGGTCTATTCAATTAACCCGACCCGATCAGACTCGACCCGACCTGACCCGATAAGACCCACTGGTACTACATACTCAGTATTATCCTAGTATCGGATTGCGGGTAGACCTGACCCGACTCAACCCGTTGAATTTTAAACTGGTCTTCTCGGGTCTACCGTGTCTAGACCCTAAACCCGGACCCGACCCATTTATTAAACAGGTTAGTCGTATTGACCCATTTACTACCTGAATCCATTTAAACCCAAACCCAGACCCGCTAAATTCGTGCCGGATCTACCATGTCGAGTCCAAAATTGCTAGCTCTAGATTCAATTCACAAGCAACACATTTGTTGTATAAGAACCATATCCTAACAGATTGCTTGAGCTACACCCATGGGTGTCAATTTTATTCGAGCAGTAAGTTTAGAGAAAGTACTTAGTGTTGGTTATAGATTATCTCCACATTGGATGACGAAACTCACTTTTTTGTTGCGAAGTAATTGTAACACAAGACTAGGTAGATGACTAATATTTTATTTATTGATCATTTATATAAAAACATTTTAGCGCCCTCTCCATCTATAAGAATACCACAATTTCCTTACTATGAATAGAGATTTGGCCCTTATGACACAAACCAAACAATACCCACTGCTGCCCCTACCTTGCGTCGAAAACAATATTAAGCTTACTTTAGTCTTTCCGAGGGTAGTTACTTTGGGAAAAACATGATTATACTCTCCCCCCCAAACATGATCTCGTTCCATAACTCCCCACTTCCATTGTTTCTCTCACGTTTCATACATGTGCATTGCATGTGCATGCCCCTAGTTTTTTATAATGATGATAATGGATTATATTTGGTTCCTCACACAATGGTTTCAATAAACTGCAGTCTATATCAACTACTTCTTTCCTTTTTATAGATTGAATGCGACTGATTTTCTAGAAAGATTGAGAGGCAAAAGGCT